>CM021107.1:167736469-167813095 GCA_007115665.2 Sequoiadendron giganteum
ATTGCAGGGTATTAAGAAAGGTGTCAACCTTTGGGAGGCCGCGAGCCCTATCCCCCAAGGGAGGGGAGGTGACGCCATCCCATCCCTGCCACTATAGCATGGCGTGAGGAGGGGTTGAGCCCCCTTCTCAAATATTCAGTTTTATTTTACTTTATTTAATTATTATTTTTATAGTTCTTTCTTTGCAACATGTTTTTCTATCTTTTTGTTTTTGTACATATATATAATCTTATCCCAGCATTACCCAAATTCAACCCTTCTCAAATATTCAGTTTTATTTTACTTTATTTAATTATTATTTTTATAGTTCTTTCTTTGCAACATGTTTTTCTATCTTTTTGTTTTTGTACATATATATAATCTTATCCCAGCATTACCCAAATTCAAAATCTGATAATGTTATAGACCTAGTAGAATAGGAGATTAGTTCTGCTCCAATTCATTCTTTAATCCCTACATAATATGTTGTATTTGATGAATAATATGCTGAATGGAATGAGAAATGTATATGTCTTATATATATTACATAAAGGAATCCATAAAATCTTATGGGTTAAATTTGTTTATCAACTAATTTGTTAATGGGTTCACAAGCATGCATTCTCATAAAGGTATATAGTTCTCATATCACTAGTATGTTATAAATTTTGTTCTTCTTCCACTTACTTGATTTAGATAAATACTAACTAAATGCACTAACACCCCTTTTTAACCAGTGGATAATTATTGAGGTTTAAAGCTCTCATATTATTAGGGAAGCTTTAATGGGTAAAATAAAGGAATATATATATATATATATATCTTTTGATAATATTTACTTTATATTCTCCTTTCTTCTTTTTTTAGAAATTTCATGAATACCCATATTACTCATCATGGACAGTTTCGTACAAATACTCACTCCTATTCTTGTTACAATACTTAAGTAGATGCATTTTTTATTGTGCAAGCACATAGAGTACTTCTCCTAATATAATACACAAGTAAACATAGAAAGACAAATGCAAAAATTCCTTACTTTACAAAGAAAACATTTCTATATCCCATTCATTTATTGAGTGTAACTTCATAGAATATCTCCTTCTTTTATGGTCACAAGATACCATTCTCATTACCCAAACTTTCAACATTGCCAACTAAAATAGAAATGAAGCAATCATACCAACAACTAAAGCTCTTCCTTCCATTCTTCAATTTGTTTTGTTTTTTTTTTTTTCACTTTTTTTACAAAAACATATTCTACACTATTACAACATTATTTAGCAACATGATAAGGAACACACAAATTAGCATGGCTTGCTCTCCACCCTACCTTAATGGCATCATGAAGCCTCGTGGGCTCTAGCCATACCCCCGAGCAAGAAGTACATTATACACCATGGTAATCAATGGTGAGAGTTTAGTGCTATAACAAGCTTGTTCATTACACAACACATCACTCTAATAGATCCCTAAAAAAAATCTTATTTGTGATTTAATGCATAGATCAAGCTATCTCTACCAATACTAAGAATAAGAAATGGATAAGCAATGACTTATCTCTCTACAAGTTGCTTTCCTTGATCTCCTATTCTTTCATCCAACTCCCTCCTCCTTTTCTTCACTTCACAAGTTCTCCAAAAGGAGAAGTGGGCAATGCCCAAATCTACCATCTTCTTGATGTATATAGGAATCCTCCAAACCTACACTCTTTCCCCCAAGTGCTCACACATGTGTGAGTCTTGTGCCAATTCCAAGAACTTTTGGGGAGTGGGAGGTTGAAAGTGACAAGTCACTCTTCCCAAGCCCCAACACTTTTTGAATTCGTCACATTCATGAATGTGGACTTTTGAGGGGTATTTTCACACTCCAAGGACAAGTTCACATGTCAAAAAGGTTCCAAACCCATAGGTATAGGTCCTAGGGGTCTATTCTTGTTCAAAATCCAAGGAAATTGACTCAATAATCCCTTTTGAAAACCCACACAAGAATCCATACGAATTTTGATCTTAACCAAGGGTTCCAACCCCAACCAAACTCATATCATGGGTCTTACAATTGGATTCTAATCAAGCATAATCACCCAATCAATAATAAAACCTCAAACCCTTCTAAGTCAAATAGGGCTACACTTAGAACTTCCCAAAGATGTATTTGATTTGATTCCAATATTTATCCATCCTCCCATTTGCATATTCGATTCCTGCACATTACCAACGTCAGCATGATTAGATCATATATATCTTCATATTATTAGCTAATCCAGTTCACATAATTTTCAAGCATTAACTATTTACTCATTAATACATAAAATGAACCTAACGATTCAATTTTCATCATAATCAAAGGAAATACACACTTACTCCAATACAAGAATATAGTCAATGAAATAGTCACTCCATCATTTTCTTTTTCTTTTTTACCACCTTAGTAATTCATATTAAACTCCTATAACGTGAACGATGAACCATTTACCAAAATTTAATATGCCAAATAACCCAACTCTTTCAAGTTATATCCAAAATTCACACATGTGCATCTATCATAATTAAATCAAGGTTAATGCCCATGAATCCTAAAAAAAGAGTTTCATCATTCATTTCATCTTAATTATCATCTAACTACTTGTTTGATTGAAATAAAATGGGGGTTACATAACAAGGTCTTACATTCAGGATAGCATAAATAAAATGTCAAAATGAAAAGAAAGAATATTATGAAATAATCACACTATTTGTCATCCATTATACATCTTACCATCTATTTAGGATCACATAAAAAATATTAGCGATTTACTAATCACATGCAAGGTGGGGCCTTACACTATGTATACAAACCAAGACTAGTGTGGCTTGTTTAACAATCCAACAGTAAGTTATATATTCACATGTATATCGAAATAGATGTGTATGGTATCTTTATTCATATTTATGTAGACTTTGATTTAGAAAGAGTAGAAAATACCAAAGGACTAGAATGCCTCTTTCGATAATGCAACTTAACCGCTATATTTTCTCACATTTTATAGTATACCTTCTCATACTCCAACATTGAATATTGCATTTACTTCCTTCGGCACCATGGTGCAGAAACTCTAGGATGCATTAACCCTCATGTGAGAAAACACTTACCATTTTTCTTCCATCTATTGAGGTAACCAACTCCACCACTAACAAACCACGTAATTAGAAAAATCCATGTTTTAATAACCAACCCCTAGAAACCCCCCACTAGAAGTATATATATATATATATGGTTATATGTGTTTTTTTAAATGTGTAGACAAAGGGAAAATTCAATGTATATATGTACTTAATCATTTTCATTCTTTCTATTGCATATTCTATTGTTTTCATTAAAAGAGATGAAGGTAGCAAAAATAACTATTAGAAAAATAATTAAAAATGATACATAGATCACAGTTGATCGAATATCCACACTAAACATATTCATACAAGATAAGCAGTATGTATAAGAGTTGTATTGTCAATTCAAAATTCCAGGTAGATTCTTCGCCACCAAACCCACATTAAATAGTACTCATAAAGCCAATGAGTACCAATAACCTATACTTGGCTATGTGGTCAATTTTATAGTAGATTGGAGGGTTTTAAAATTGTTGTTATCTGCAATCTATATGTCATTTTACATGAGTATTTTGCATAAGTGATTTATTTATTGTTTATGTTAAAATTGTTGTCATGCATAATCTGTAAGTTGTTTTACATGGGTGTTGCAGTGGAAAATAGTAAAATGGTTTGTAGATTATCAATATTTCTAAGTTGTCTACTAGTTAGCATTGTATATTAGAATACATTATTTTTTTATTTTTATTGTGAAATAGAGGTGCTAATCAGTTAACTATAATTGCAACATTTCCTCCCTATAAAAGGTTCCAGAACCATGTTTGTGAGATCGGGCTTTGTGGATGGGTCTCCAGAGCCCCCCAAAATTGATTTGGTGACACCTCCCATAGGTCCCGCTACGGAGTCCAATTCTGAGGGTGCCATCCACCAGCCTCCAGATCCTGATTCTGTAAGTTTGTATTTTCTTTTCCTTATACCTACTACAAATTTGTTTTTATTGTTTCCTTCCTCTCTTGTAATAAATTTGAACATTTCCTTTCAGTTGCTTTACTTTTAGGATGCTCAATTACAAAAAGATACAGCGCATACGCTTTACTGTTTATGTTTCCAATTTTATTGGCCTTTAGGTGTATACATAGATAGTTGGCCTTACTAAAGCATATAGATGTGGAAGTACAAATGCATTGATCTCTTAAAACACATAAAAATATCTCTTTGCAGTCTTTGTTTTCCTTACTCATTTTATCCATTTGGTGTGATGATGTGCATTTTCCTTGATTGAACTTGTCTTTATGGGCTACAAAGAAACAACTAGCTTTGACTTCATTTGAAATTCGTTCAATCAATGTTGGAGATGTTGTTACCTCTTTGGTCCTTCAACTTTCGTCTTTCAAAAAATTTGGTGGTGATGAAGGGCAGGTTGACTGATACAAGGTTGTTTTGTTTGATGGACACCATATGCAAATAAGAACCCTGCCTTCCAAATGCAATGAATTTTTGTTTTTAGGTGCCTTGAAAATAGGATCCCTTGTATGTTTAAAAGACTACGTTTGTAGGAATGTCCAAGATTAAAGGTGGGTTGCGTTGTTTGTTGTCTATTTAAAAAAAATCTATTTCCCCTTCATATGTTCCTAATATAATGTGTCCAATATATTATTTTTCTTCTTTTCCAGGGCCTTAATCATATCCAACTTAGTTGTGATTAATTTTGATTGTCAAATCGTTGGGACCCCTAGGTATCTATTCAAGTAGCAAGAAGAGAAAAGGTTGGGGCTAGACTCGCCTTCTCCTTCTAAACGGACCCCTAGATTTGGTTTGCAGTTGTCCCCTAAAAAATAAAGCAGCCCTCCAAATGTCAACCATGTTAAAGCTTTGAAAATTTATCAAAATGTTCGGACAGTGAAAGAGCGTGTAACACATATTAGAGAGATGTACCATTTCCACAAACAAAGAGGTGAAGGCCAACTTTTTAGTTTTGACATTATAGATATGGAGGGGACATAAATATGTCTTACTTGTTTCGATGATATTGTTAAACTACATTACGGTCAAGTTGAGGCGGGTGGAACTTATTTAATATCAAGAGGATCGATGAAGGAAGCAAATAAAAAATTCAATAAATTAAATAGTAAACTTGAAATTGTTTTGGATGAAAAGTTAACAATAAAATGGTGTGCAGATGAGATTTTCATGCCAAAAAAAACCTTTGTGTTTGTGCCAGTTAGTGATATAAGAAATTATAGTGATAATAGCTTGGTTGATATTATTGGCATTGTAGTACATGTTGGTTACATATCAACTGTTCATAGGAAAAATGGATTCAAAATAATTTAGTGAACTATTAAACTATATGATATCTCTACTTCTATCATTGATGTTATTTTGTGGGGCCCAAGTTGGCAAGAAAAAGGTGATGCCTTGGAGCGGATGTACCTTTCTAGTGATATAGTCATAGTTGTGTAGGGTGGCTATGTAGGCTACTTTAATGGTAAAGTTATCAACACATCAATAGCAACATTCCTTGACATTAACCCTTCTATTCTTGAGGCAAACACTCTTAGATCCAAGGGCCCAATCAAATTAGAAAAAATGGTTTCATCTTCTTCTGCACTTCATAGTCTGCATCCTTCAAATGGTAGAGTTACTATTGCATTCATCTTGAACAATTGCCTTGGCTTGCTAGAAACTATTGAAGCGATTTTTAAAGCAACCATTTAAATTGCAAAAACAGAGTCTTTTTGTTATCTTGCTTGCACTTTGTTGGTTAATGGGAAAGAATGAAAAATAAAATACGCACACCCCCATGCTAATGTTTGGTTTTGTGATCGTTGCTAGATGGAAATTGAGGAATGCAACTATCACTATCTTCTGCAGTTAAAGTTGCAAGACGATTCAACCAACCTTTGGTGTATTGCTTTTGATGAAGTTGCCACTAGTTTACTGTAAATTCCTGCAAAAGACCTCTACATGTTGTAGAATAGCTTTGAGTCTACAACAAATCCTATTATTGTTATAAAATTCCTTGTTTGTAAACCATACATCTTTATTGTCTTCATCAGAATAGATACTTACAATTCTGATGACCGGCTTTAAACAACAATTGTGAAAGCAACAAAAGTTGATTTTGAAGTAGAGTGTAAACTATTGCTTTCATACGTAGTAAAGATATCTACCCCTGCTCCAAAAAAAGGCTCCACTAGTGAGCCTACGCTTTCACTACTCTTTTTCTCTTTCCAAAATTGCTCCTACTCTTGCCTTTTTAATGCTCACTATGGCATGTTTAGACTTTTGTTTTAGAAATATGAACATAATTTATTCCTATGTTTGCATATATACATTTGCACATTCATTGACTTGCCATCCTTTTTATTTTTACATGGTGCCGAGATTATTTTTACTCTGCATTTTCACTATGATTCTTGATTCCTATTATACATGGTGGAATTTCTAGTTCTTGTAAGCGTACTCTAAATTCCCTTCTTCTATTTATAATCATTGAATAGAAGTATTATCTTCAATGGAAAACATATAATAATAGTCAAATACTAAAAATGGTTAACGAAGAAATTTGTACAATACTTGTATATATTGCAATGTTGAAACCATATTATTGTTCTTGTGATTATCCATAGATATACATTTATATCCACATGGATACATATATATTTTGTTATATGTTTGTGTGTAATTACTTTGACTATCATAACTAATATTGAAATTAAAATAAATAACATCAAAGTAATAATTTATCTACTATCACATAAGCTTTGGGAAAAATATGCCATACCTAAAATTATGGACTGATGTTTCTTTAAAGAATACTTTTTTATTGAATATTAGTAATTA
The DNA here is from genome assembly GCA_007115665.2 of Sequoiadendron giganteum. Lineage (NCBI taxonomy): Eukaryota > Viridiplantae > Streptophyta > Pinopsida > Cupressales > Cupressaceae > Sequoiadendron > Sequoiadendron giganteum. Next base: position 167,743,381 of record CM021107.1, read on the forward strand.
AAGATATGAGTAATAGCTCTTTAAAAGAGGACAATCCTTTAATCTTCCATATTTTTCATAAATATTATTTAGTTCATAACTTCAAGTCTGCAATGTATTTCTACGCATGTGTATCTTAAAATAATTTAATAGTAATCTACCAATTGATTGATTAGCCTAGAGAAAAAGGTCAAATATATATGTGCATCTAGGTCTAAAAATTAAGCAAAAGGTAAAATTATATCATAATTGAACCAATCTATATAACAGTTCACTTGTCAATTCAAAATTCAAGCTGCATTATTTGGCACTACATATTATAGCCAAATAAGGAAACTGTGAAAGAGCTATTAATAAGACATTTACTATGCAACAATTGCCTTGTCAATTCTAAATTCATAATTTTTTTGCAATCCTTATTAACCAATGAGCAACATTTAGGAACATCCTTTGTTGAAGAGGTAAGCTCCAAATCTTCTCTATTTCTCTATAACATTTAGTGCCAAGTACATGGAGAATAGAAAAGGTGAAAACATTACTAACCCTAACCATATTTTTTGACGAAAGAAAGAAGATTTAACTATAATTTCTCATATGGTAATGAGTATAATGCCAATGATGCACAAAGATAACTACAAACAATAAACAAAGGGTGAAAATTATATGTGTATGTATATGTATATGTATATGTGTGTGTATATGTATGTATATGTATATATATGTATATTCATAATGTTGATCTAAAGAATTCTCTTTTGAGCATTTTACTATTCCGCTCTTCCTCTATATTGCTTTGAGAAATATATAGTCTTCTATACATTTCATTTTTTCTTAATGTATTATAAGACTCCATCCAATTTGTGAGGCCTTGCCCGGGCCTCTTCGCAACAACGATGGAGTTTTTTTACCACATGGGTTGGTAGTAGTGGAGTTGGTTTCCTCACTCAACAGGTGCACAATGGTAAAAACTTTCCATGCACCTCCACTGGTTGATAGATTGAATGGTTTAACAACTGTTGTATTCTGTAATCTACATTATCTCCTCCACTTATTGTTGTTGTAAGTTTTTTTCCCACTGTCTTTCTTTCCGTTCCATACACATCTAACCACTGATATATATTTTGATAGATTCAAATAAAATGTTTCTTTGTAGTAATACAATGTTGGGCTCAATGCAAGCATAGAAGGACAAAGAGATATGAAGCACATATGTGGAATAATTTGTGCCTAAAAGATGCCCATAGTTGTAACCATAATCAACGTTTATTTTATAAATTTATATTTCACCAACTTATACATTCACCCCTTTTCTTTCTGCGGGACTACATATGCTCCAGTATATACCAAAGTTATACATTCACACCTTTTGTTTCTGCAAGGCTAAATACGTTCCTGTACATACCAACATCAGGTATGTTTATAAAGTTATTTGTATACATTGTATCCTTTGAAGAAAAACCTTTTCTATTTCTTTGATGTCTTCCTTTTAATGATATCTTTGTATTTCATCAACGAAATTCATTTTTCTTTGAAACAAGACCTACTGTATATTCTCCTTTTCCTATATTTATCAACATTATAGAAAAATTCCATATTTCACAATTATTTATCAGCATTCTCTTCTTTTTTTAAGTTATTGCAGAAAAAAAAAACACTAGGATAAGCAATCCAAGTGATCCGACAATAGTGGTTTTCAATTTTTGGCCAAACTGGACACTGAAATAATTTTTTTAACTAAATCTTCACTTTTGGGCACCTATAGCGGCTAAACCATGAGGAATTTGAAGATGATGCAAACTAGAGTTTTGTAAAGTTTTGTCTGTAGATTCTAAAAATATTTTTTTCAAAATTTTTGGATTCAAATTGCAATTTTTTTCCATCTCCCTCGAAAATTTGTTTTTTCAGAAAACAACATTTTTAAAAAGTGACGCTCACTGTATAATGCATAAATTTTTTTCCATGAAGGATAAAATTCTAATTCTTTCGAATTTAGATTTGTAACTCTGATATCTAGTGCTTCCACTTGGTTAGATTATTTTTTATTGAATATTTTTTCTTTAGTCAAGTTTCAAAGTCAAACCAATTACAATTCAGACATAACGCGATCGTATAACGCATAACTTTTTTTGTATATATCAAAATTTAATTTTTTTTGTTAGATCAAGGACTTCAATATCTAGTGCACTCATATTTTTCAAGTTTTTTTTTATAATTTACTATTTTTCCACATGTGTAGAACAAAGAGCTTCATTTTTCGGTTAAAAACATATGTTTAATAAAACTAAAAAAACAAATACATAATAAAACCAAAACATATTAAAATTATATTCGTTGGATAGCTCGTTCCGAGGACTACCTGATTCCAATTGGTTTGGTGAATTCTCCGCCATTTTCATGTTCAAACCAAGCTCCAAAGTACAAAAATTTAGGTTTTTTTGTGAATTTTATCAAACATCAGGGAAATGGGGGGTTCAGGGGTTCGACTGAACCCCCTTCCCAAAAGGGTTTTTCATTCGAATTTTGTCTATACATGCAATTAATGGGCTCACTCAAACTTTGGTTCGAGTGAGCCATTTTTTGGTTCGTTTGAACCATCTAGTTCATTCGAACCCCCAAAATGTAAAATTTTTCCATGGGGTCATTTTTTTCAAGTTTTCCTTCCTCATTTGAATTGTAAACCACTTTTGTGGGTTTACCCATCCATATATTGGAACACGCAATTTTTTAAGCAACTTTGTCATTGTGTGACATATGATGGAACTGCATCAAATTTGTCATTAGTGTTTCATGCTTTGCTTGTTGAAAATTTTTCCATGAGCCCATGAGGCTTCATGATGCTGTTGTGGTGGGGAGGAGAAAAACTATATGATTTGTGCTTTTTCTTTTCATTGCCACATTAGATATATATATATTTACATACAATGTGAATTGTATGTGAAAATCAATCCTTTAGAATAACACTTATTTGGTACTAAATACTATACACAACCATTCAACTTTCATGATTGGAGGACACAAACTCCACCACTTCCAACCCATGTAATTATGAATCTCCATGTCACCACAAAAAAACTCAATCAAGTCCCCACCAACCGAGGCATCTATGGTGTCAAAAAATCCAATTCATGGTTGGGTTGACAAAAAATCTAGTGGAAAATTCAAGAAAATTCTTAGGCAATGGTTGTTTCAATAATACAACTTAATCAAAGTATACTTTCCCACACTTCAAGACTCAAAATTGCATTTACTATGTTTTTTTGCATTTACTTCGTGTCCCCCATCATACAACAACGAAAGAATGCATTAACACTCACATGAGAAAACACTTGCCATTTAGCTTCGGTGTATTGAGGCATCTCTTGTACCAATGAATACAAATCACGGCTCAGCTGGAAAAAAACCTGGTGGAAACTTCAAGAAAATAGTTAGGCAATGGTTGTTCTAACAATACAACTTAATCAAAGTATACTTTCCCACATTGTAACACTCAATATTGCATTTACTTTGTTTGCCCAAATTTATTTTGTCTGCCCCCATCACACAATAATGAGAGAATGCATTAACACTCCCACAAGAAAAAACTTACCATTCAGCTTCTACATATCAAGGACATCGACTCCACTGCCACCAATCCACGTAATTAAAAAAAATCTCTAGGTGGCTTTTTATCACCATCCCATCTTTTTAAAGTTGAACATTGCACCAAAAAAAGGCCCACAATAGAAGAAACCATATATGAAAACCCCAAAATTTCCCCTACTTTTATGTTGCCTAATATATGATATTACTCCATTAAATTTGTTATGGGTCTTTGATAATTTTCCTTGCTCGGGGGTCTAGCTAGTGCCCATGTGGCTTTATCATGTGAATATAGCAGGGAGGAGAATGAGCATGGGTTTTCAACGTTTTCCTTGCATCATCATATATTGACTACTACAAATACAGAACATACTCTATTCTATCAGCTACATTTCTCCACGCTTATACAACTATCCTTTCAACTTGCCAAATTAAATATTTAAACCCAGTTTTTTATTACGATACCTATTTTCTCTATGTTATGGTAACAATTATATGATGCAATAATCTGTCAAAAATGCGTATAATACCATAGACTTAATTGGAAATTTGAGCTACATTGCTTGGTATTCAATATTATGTACAAATCATTTATGCAAAATACCCATGTAAAATGACTTACAAATTCTAGACCACAATAGTTTTAAAACCCTCAAATCTACTATAGAACAGACCCAGAGGTGATGATTCTTAGAATAGTCTAATACCAAACCAACACCACAATAGCTCTTTTGACAATGCAACTTAATCAATATATTTTCTTGCCATACAAACAAAAAACAACGAAAATTAAGAGTTTGTTATAAGGAGCTTCAAACAGATGAGAGAAAAAGAATATCATGCAACATATTGGTACAAGACAAGCTGTTTATCTAACAATTGTAAGAGGTATTAGGATAATACTTAAGAATTAGACGTATGTGGTTCTTCAGTGTTTTGGTAATAGTTCTTTTACAATTTACCTATTTTTCTATTGTATTTAGTGTGAAATAATGGTGCTCAAATTTAGAATATATGCATATATATGTATATATATGTGTATATATGTATAATATATGTATGTATATGTATATATATGTATGTATATATATATGCATGTATATATATTTGTATGTATATATATAAATCATTTATGCAAAACACCCATGTAAAATGATTTATAGATTGTGAAGAATAGTTTAAAAACCCTCCAATCTGCCACACCAGCAAGTAAATGCAATATTCAATGTTGCAGTGTGGGAAATTATAGTTCAAAATATTGAAGAAAAAATATATAGATTTAGTTGTATTGTTAGAAGAGTCATTGTGGCATTATGAATATTGTACACACACTGAATGATTAAATGCCCTATTCTTAACATCTCAATGCTATATCATTCAATGTTGTGGTTGTATTGTACTGATTTTTCTGACAACATAGAAAATACTTATAGATGATATTTTAAAATCTATTTAAAATTGCATTCTACATAAATATGAATAAACGTAGTATACAAATCTATTTAGATATACATATGTATATATATGTAATTACTGTTGCATTCTGAAAACGACCCACTATGCTCTTCATCTACATATATTGATATGTATATCTACCTATATGTATATTTTTATATATCAATCAGGGAATTGAATACACACACACACACACACACACACATATATATATATATATATATATATGCATATGTATTTGTCTATGTTTCACATAACTCAATAGAAAAATTATTTATGTGTATAATATTTAGTAGCAAAGAAGTGTTATTCTAATACCTATTATACAATTCCTCTATTTGTCTTCAATGTCTACTACCAAAAAATGTAGCTCGAATCTTATATCGATATGTTTCATGATATTCTTTTTACCTCATTTGTTTCAAGCTCCCTAGAACAAATTACTCAGGGTTGCTTATGATAGCCTCAGAGCTTCCTACATGCATACACTGGTGGTGGTGTAGTTGGTTGCCTTGATATGCAAAAGAAAAAGGCAAGTGTTTGGTCATGTGAGCAATTCTTATTATGCAAGCCAACACTTACACAAACTGCTTGTCTTGTATCAATATGTTTCATGTGGGTTTCGATTATCTATCATTTATCTCTACTTCTTAAAGCGTTTTCCTAATAGTTCTTTTACAATTTCTCTATTTTATCTCATACCTCGAATTTTAAATTGAGAAGCAAATTGTTACATAGATTTATTTTTTTGTATCAATATATTTTATGATTTTCTTTTTCCTCAATCCCCCAAAGAAAAATGTGCATTATGTATTAGTACATGGTCTATATAACAATTGGCCTGTCAATTGGATGATTTTTATTATATTCTTCCTTAGATTGCAATTGTGTTTTTAATATAGGTAGATTTAAACTCGTATTGTGAGGTTAGATGGACCTTTCTGCTTATTTTACATTGTTCTATACATTCCTTCTATCCATCTTCTTCTAGTCATCTTCAAACACCATTATGCTAATTCTTTACCAGGATGTCCATTTTTCGTGAACTTGTCAGACCAAAAAAAATACTCTGGAATATTACAGAACTTGTTTCAAAACACTTGTGCTTCCCCAAGTTTGTTATTGTCTACTATATGATAAGAGTTCATAATATTTTCCATGGACCTTACCTATTTGTTTGCTTGGGGGTTTGGCTAGAGCCCACGAGGCTTCATGATTCCAATATGGTAGGGAGGAGAACGAGTGTGTGTTTACATGATTATGGAAAGCAGCTTGACACCGTTGTCATGTGCTTTTGAGAGGAAAAACAATTTTATCACCAAAAGCACATGGAAATGGTGTTTTTTGCTCCATTCAACTAAACCATTTACAATGTCATGGTTGGCCTAGTTTTCTTTTTATACGTGACTACATTTTTTTCCTTTCTGGTTTTTGGTTGTTATATGTACCCATGTTTCACAAAAAAAATTCTATTTACAATAGGTAGTGATAACCTCTTTTATTGTATATGAATATTATTCCTTTTATATTGTTGTGCAAATATAATACGCATTCAAAAAAATTAGTGTATTGTACACTATTTATTTTAAATTCTTTCATGCTCCTAGTACTTGATCCAATGCAGCTCATCCTTGTTAAATAAGATCAACAGTGTATGTAAGTACAAAACTTTCTCATGGTCACTATAGAGATTTGGTTAACTAATTGTAAAAATTATTGATTATTTTCAGCTTCATATTGCATATATTAATTTTACCCATATACTTACTCATTTTTTATCGTTCCTTTTTTTAGTTTGCTTGCTTGTGCATTAACATACCCTTGTATTTTATTTACAGGAACTAGGTTTAAGCATGCAAAAGGATTCACAAACTAGGATACCCTTTTTCCTTAAATTTGCCACATAAAAGAAAAGACAACAATATCAGATATTATATATGAAAACACCAAAGTTTCCCTAAGTTTTTTATTATGTAATGTATGATCAAAATCCACAAAATATCTCATTGCCATTACATCATTTCATTGCTTGGGGGTTTGGCTAGAGTCCATGGGGCTTCATGATGCCAATATGTTAGGGAGGAAAATGAGTGTGAGTTTTGTGGTTTTTATTTTAACAACACATATTTTTTGTTACATAGATTTATGTGTACACAAATTCTTCTATAGATTTAGACCTTTGACAAACATACTCTATAATAACATGCTTTTCATGTCATAACAAGTTGTATCGAAGAAAAATTATGTTTCCCATTAACATACTCCATAATAACATGTCTCTCATGTTCCCTCAAAACAAGGCATTCCTTTTAATTCAATTACTCTAACAATACAAAATATGTGTTTCATTTCGTTGCATTGTTCTTCTAACCCATAAATCATAAGCACAAAAATGATTTTGTTCCCAAAATTATGGAGTAGATACTACTTATAACATCTTTCTTTTTTGAAAAGGTCATTTGTGATAGCCACTATAACTAATATTCAAATAAAAAATGACTTTTTTAGAAAATACTTTTTTATTCAATGTTAGTAATAAAAGAGATGACTATACTAATGGAATGACTTATTTTAAAGAATACTTTTTTATTCAACATTAGTAATAAAAGACATGACTAATAAGTTTTTTAAAAAGGAGAATCCTTTAATGTTCCATACTTTTCCTTGATATGTATCTTAAGATAATTAAATAATAATCAATCAATTCTTTGACTAACCTATGAAAAACAGGTTAAATATAAATGTGCATCTAGGTCTACTAAATCTAAAACTAAGACAAAGAAAAAATTATATTGTCTTAAATTTTGAAAAATTTATTATTATTTAACAAATTAATTAATAAAAATATAAATTTTACTTAATTATTCAAATTTATTTTTATAAGGAAATTATTTTTTCCATACCTAAAATTATTCATTAAAGTGAATTTTAAAGAACTATTCTACCTAAACTTATTAAATATTACATATTAATAAAACAAAAGTTATTGATGATTAATTACCTTAACTTAAAATTAATAGATAGATTGCAAATAATAACATTTGTTCAAGATGACGTATATTTTATTCTAGAAATTCATAACTTATTTTCAACTGATAAATTTCCATTGCAAAACACAAAGACCATTTTCCCATTTTTTATGCAAATGGTTCTTAATCTGATATTATAAGAATGAACAAGTGGACTATAACATTAGGTTTATAATGCTTTACAATGTTCATATTAAATGAATATATATAAAATAATCTCTATGTCAAAAATATCTGATTTATAATATGTTTAGGTTAGGCTATTCAAATTTAACTTTGAATTCTATGTAAAGTCCAAATTCATAAGATCTTCCTCCTACTATGAATTAATATCACATTATTTCATATTTGCCTTATTAGCATGCTATCTGATCCTTCCACCAATCATACAATTACAAATATTATAAGCTATTTTTATCTCCTATTGCACTCGAAATTTTTTTTTGTTCCACACTACCCATTTAACAAAATTTGTGGTGCACCCTATCGGTTGATTATTGCATGCCTATGCATGCGACTACTAGTATATATATTTAATGATCTTTAAATTATAGATAAATTTCTAATATTTTTAGAAATTTTATCTAAATTTGGTGTAGAAGAGATTTTTTTGCAGTTATAGCAGAGCGTGGAAACAAAGAAGGTGTTAGCTATTATTTACTGTGTTGCACAAAACAGAGGAATAAGCTAACACAACTTGAAACAAGCAATGGTTTTTTATTTCTCATAGGTGAGCTTGAATTTTAAATTATATATAAATGTGTACATTACATTAAAAAAATTAAATATATATTGTACAAACCTTGAGCATGAAAATGTTGTACACGTTCACATGTCTTACCTCAGGTTCATGTTTACTATGCAAGTTTTGTTGTAGTGCAAGGGATATATCTAAAACAATTCAAAGTTGTTCAACATGGGATTCATTTTGTTGACTATCAACTTGATAACAAGGTATATCAATATAGTCACCTAATAATTGCTACCACACTACATCTTCATGTAGTTCCACATGCATGTGAACAAAAAAAAATGGAGAATAGATAGTGATGATCATCAAACAAATTTACATGTTATTGAAGAGCGGGCTGAACTAGAATGTTTGAGTTAGATTATATTTGTGATTTTCAAGTTCACTTGTACATGTATACATGTTCAAGTGGGAAATTATAGTAACTTGTTTGAACTTTGGATTGTTTTAGTTACTTATAATATATGTTGATGACAAGCATTTTAAATTTGGTTGGACACAAATTAGTGGTTGAAGGGACCCTTAAATTGAGTAGATATTTCCAATTACATATTTGTTCCATAGAATTCAAGTGCTTGTTCAAGAATATTTGATTGCATTTGAAAGTTCAACTCCACTTATAGCTCATCATCTCTCACTTTTTTTTGCTTGCATGTGTAAACTCATATATACAATACTTGTTCAATCTAGTAAAGTTTTTTTTAACTCATTTTGCCTAAATTCCAATTATATGTGTATATATTTTTTCCATGGAATTCTTAAGTTCAAGAATCTTTGATTTCATTTGAAAAAAGTTAGATACTCCACTTATAGCATCATCTCTCACTTTTTTTGCTTGCATGTGTAAACTCATGTGCAATACTTGTTCAATCTAGTGAAATTTTTTTAACTCATTTTGCCTAAATTCCTTATCATCTTTTTCCAATTGCATTTGTGAACCTAGTGAAGTTTTTTAAAATCATTTTTTGTAAATTCCAATTATATGTACACATATTTGTTCCATGGAATTCTTAAGTTCAAGAATCTTTGATTTCATTTGGAAGTTCAACTACACTTATAGAATCATCTCTCACTTCTTTTGCTTGCATGTAAACTCATATATATATGCTTTCAATACTTGTTTGAAACCTAGTGAATTTTTTTTAAATCATTTTTCCTAAATTATAATTATATACAACTTATGTTTGTTCCATGGAATTCTTAAGTTCAAGAATCTTCGATTTCATTTGAAATTTCAACTCCACTTATACCTAGAAAAGTTATTATAGAGTGGGAGACAATTCTATAGAGAGAGAGGTATATATAGTAGCACTTGCACCTAAAGGAGGTTCAAGGAATAAGTCAATAGAAAACTAAATGTATGTTAATATGCTAGAGAGTACGTGTTTTGGATGTGCTACAAATTCTAGTTGCATGTAGTTTAATTAAATAATTAAGAAATAAGTGTAAAATAATGGAATAAAATAAATTTAGACATATCTAGATTTTTTCTTTAAAGAAATTAAGTATTATCTAGTTATAAAGTATTTGCACACAGATTTAAAACATAAATCAATACAAATAAAAAAATTATTTTTCCATCAAATTGAGAAAAAATACTGCAAATGGAAATAGAATGTTCGCATCTAGTTACCAAATAAATATTTATGACTTCAATGTGAAAAGTGAGATTTTGGATGATTTTACCTAATATTTAAAGGATTTTACCATTAAAATGTAGTTGGTTTACCATTAAATGGAAGTTGAAACTTGTTTTTCAATGAATAAATAGTGGTTTGTAGGCATGAGACTTATTTCAGCCTCAAATCTCACAATATATGTAGCCTATTGGCTAATAAAGAGAGAAAAACTCAAAAGATAGAGAATGAGAGAAGAAGAAAAATTAAGATAGATAGATATTGAGAGAGAGAGAGAGAGAGAGATGGGGATAGAGATTGAAAGAGAAAGGAATAGATAGAGAAAGAGAGCATGAGAGATAAATATAAGAGATACATGGGAAAAGAGAGAGATAAAATGGAAATGAACTTTTGATTAGTCATTTCATGTCAACAATCAAAGGATGGCATATATCCTAGGGGATTTGTTCTCAAAGTTGCATGTAATTTGATTAAGGATGTGATAATTCACCTTTAAGACCTCTTCAATGTACCCATTGCACACTTAAGAAGACAAATATAGAGAGAGAAAGAGAGAAAGAGAAAGGAAGAGAAAAGGGAGAGTAATATAGAGATAATATATAGATAGGTGGAGAGAGAAAAAAGAGAAAGAGAACAAGAGGGAGGGAGAAAAATGAGATAAAGGAGGAGAAAGAGATGATAGATAAAGAGAGGGGACCAAATATAGAAATAAAGGGATAAAAATAGGGATAGGGAGAAAAAAAGAGAGAAGAGAGAGAAACAAGGATGGAGATACAGATAGAGAAAGAAAGAGATAAATAGAAATAGAGAGATAAAGAGGGAGACAAAGAGATATAGAGAGATAGGTAGAGATATAGAGGAATAAAGAGGAGCAAAGAAAGAGGTAGAGATAGTGAGGGAGATAGAGAAAAATAGATAAAGGAAAATAGAAAGAGAGAATAGGAGAGAGATATAGATAGAGATAAAGTCACATATATCTCTCTATCTCTCTTTCTCTTCCCATATATCTCTATCCCCCCTAATTCTTTCTCCCTTTCTCTATCTCTCCTTATTTCTCTCTCCCTGTCACCATCTCTAATTCTCTTTGTTTGTCTATCTCTTTGTCTCTCTCCATATCTTCCCCTATCTATGTATCCTTATATCTCTATCTCTCTATCACTACATCTCACCATCTATATATATGTATCTCTCCCTCTCCCTCTTCCTCTATATCTCTCTAGACATGTCTCACTCTCTCTATCCATCCATCTATCTCCCTCTCTATCCCTCTCTCTATATTTGTCTCTTCCATCTCTATATATCCTTCTCTGCTATCTCTCTTTATCTCTCCCTCTCCTTCTCTCCTCTCCATATCCCTCTCCTTCTCCTTCTCCAACTCCATACCTATCTCTATCTCCTTATTCCTCTCTCTCTCTTTCTCTTCCCCCCTGTGTCTCTCCCTCTTTCTATCGCTACCTCTCCCTCTCTCTCCCTCTCTCTCCCTCTCTCCTTATTGCAAACATAACATCATCCTATTGGTAATGGAGCCTAATTATCTTCTTGATTCAAAGGTTTTATTTCAATCACTCTCTATCCATCCATCTATCTCCCTCTCTATCCCTCTTTATATATTTATCTCTTCCATCTCTATATATCCTTCTCTTCTCTCTCTTTATCTCTCCCTCTCCTTCTCTCCTCTCACTATCCCTCTCCTTCTCCTCCTCCATCTCCATCTATATCTCTATCATCCTATCTATCTCTATCTCCTTACACCTCTCTCTCTCTCGCTCTTCCCCCTCTAACTTTGCCTCCCTTTATATGTCTTTCCCTCTCCCTCTATATATATTGATCTATCTATCCCTCTCTCCCCCATATTTTTCTCTCTCTCCCTCTCTACATATTGCCTTCCCTCCCTCCCTCATCTTCTTTCTCTCCCTCTTCTATCTATCTCTCTCCCTCTCTCCCCCTCTTCTCTCTCTTCCTCTTCGACCTATCTCTCTCCCTCTCTCCCCCTCTTCTCTACCTCTCCTCTACCTATTTCTCTCCCTTTATCTCCCTCTCTCTCTATCTCCCCCCTCTCTCTATCTCTCCCCATATCCCCCTCCCTCACTCCCTCCCTATCCCCCTATCTATATCTTTATCTCTACCTCTCTCCCCTTCTCTTCCCATATATCTCTCTATCTCTCTTTCTCTTCCCATATATCTCTATCTCCCCCTACTTATTTCTCCCTTTCTCTATCACCCCCTGTTTCTCTCTCCCTTTTACCATCTCTATTTACCTATCTCTAATTCTCTTTGTTTTTCTATCTCTTTGTCTCTCTCTCCATATCCTCCCCTATCTATATCTCTGTATATCTCTATCTCTCTATCACTCTATCTCGCCATCTATATTTCTTTATCTCTCCCTCTCCCTCTTCCTCTATATCTCTCTATCTGATCCTCTCTATTTTTCCCTCTCTATCTCCCTATCTCTCTTTAAATTTATCTCACGAGCTCTACCTATATCTCTCTATCTATTTGTATCCCTCTTCCTCTAATGCTCTTTCTTCATCTCTATCTCTATTTCCCTCTCTCCCCCTTTATCTCTAGACATGTCTCCCTCCCTCTATCCATCCATCCATCTCCCTCTGTATCCCTCTATAAATTTATTTATTCCATCTCTATATATCCTTCTCTTCTCTCTCTCTTTATCTCTCCCTCTCCTCTCCTTCTCTCCATATCCCTCTCCTCCTTCTCCATCTACTTATCTATCTCTATCTTCCTATCTATCTCTATCTCCTTACCTCTCTCTCTCTCTCTCTCTCTCTCTTCCCCCCTCTATCTCTCCCTCTTTCTATCCCTACCTCTCCCCCTCTCTCTCCCTCTCTCCTTATTGAAACATAACATGAGCCTATTGGTAATAGAGCCTAATTATCTTCTTGATTCAAAGGTTTTATTGTAATTATGTTTGGATCCCTATAAGTGGATTCATAGTTTATTAGAAGCTATCACTTTTCCATTGAGACCTCTTTTGCACAAACAACATCATTTGCTAAATGGCCTATCAATTGACCTCATGTACTACATAAATGTATACAAAAAATAGACCAAAATTTATCCTAATTGACCTTCCACACTTCTTCAGTGTACCTATTGCACACTAAGGTGCAATTGCTAGTATTTATATGCATATGGGGAAAAAAATTAAAATTAAAATGGATTCATCAACTAAAGGTTCGAGCAGATGTTAGCCAAGAGCCTGCTTGAACCAACCCACCCAACATTTTTTAACATTATTTTGAAGGGGTTCGTTCGAACTAGGTTTTTCTCAAACCCCCATTCAAGTGATCAGGTTTAGGTGGGTTCAATCGAACAATGGTCTGATCAAACCCACCTTTTCCCTCCTTCTCCCCCTCTAGCACCAAAAATCTACAAAATTTTCCCCTTTGAAGCTCGATTTGAGGATGAAAATGAAGGATTCTTCACATACCCAACTAGATGATGGTAGTTCTCAAAATGAGCTATCCATCAAATATAATTTTAATGTGTTTTGGTTTTATTATGTATTTGTTTTTTTATTTTTATTAAACATAGGTTTTTCACCAAAAATCAAGCTCTATGTTCTGCACATGTGGAAAAATAGAAAATTATCAAAAATATATATATATATATATGTATAGGCTAGGTATTGATGTGCTTGATCGAGTAAAAAAAAAGAATTTCGATACATAAAAACAAAGTTATGTTGTATGTAGTCCACCTATATCTCAATTGTAATTGGTTTGACTTTGAAACTTTATTAAGAAAAAAATATTCAATTAAACACTATGAAAACCAAATGAAAGTGTTAGATATCATAGTTACAAATATAAATTAGAAAAAAAATTGTGTTGTATATAGTGAGCATCACTCTTTAAAAATGGTGTTTACTAATAAAAACTAGTTTTAAAAGGAGATGAAAAAAGAAATGCAATCTTATTCCAATTTTTTTTAAAACAATATATTTAGAATCTATAGAAAAAATGTCACAAATCACTAGTTTGCATCATCTTCAAATTCCTCATTGTTTAGCCGTTATAGGTGCCCGAAAGTGAAGATTTGGTTAGAAATAATTAGTTTAGTGTCCAATTTGGCCAAAAATTGTAAACCAATATCGTGGATCACCCCACAATAGAAGGTCTAATGGTAATAACCATTGAAGGTTCTTGTTCTTGTTGTGTTAGAGGTTTATGATTTTCTTGTTTTGATGAAGGTGGAGAATCATTGAATGCATTTCTTGAGGTAAGTTTAAATTTTGATTTTCTATGTTGTTATTTTCTTCTTTTTCTTATAAAAATTGAGAAATAGCATGACATCTATGCCTACACTCTCTAGAATTTCAATTCCTTTTCATTTGATTTTCAGGTTGTGATTGTGTAGGAGCGGGTTTATCAACCATATTAGGTTTATTCTCTTCCCTTAAAATGGAGGAGCTGAAGGAACCATGGGAGGTTGTTCAACCACTTTCTCTTTAGATTTGTAAACTTGTTTGATTTTAGTCCATGCACAATAGTACTTATTTGGTTATCTCATGGTGTCTTATAGGAAATAGGTGGAGGATTTGCTATGTTTTGGGCTTGGTTACTTGGAAGGTTTTTTGGTTGAATCATGGTTTCATCAAGGATATGAGGATCAATCGTGGGTTGAGGCATATTGGTAAGAGATAGTTCTGCTATGTGTTTTGCCTTCAAATTTTGATAGGATTTGAAAAAGAAGTCCTCACGAGGCCTAATAGGTTTCCTAAGTTCAGGACAAAAGAAATCAATGAGAAATTCCCATAGGAAGACATGAGATTAAAGCCACTATGATGCATAGTAAAGATCTCATTTCCAAATGTAAACTTTAAGCATTTATGCACAACTAAGAGGATGACATTTATGGAGTGAAGCCATGGGTAGCCTAACTTCACATGAAGTTGGCATGACAATGGGATGATGAAAAATGAGACACATAATTTTTTCAGTCCAAATTTTAAAGGAAGAGTTATCAAACCTATGATAGGGCAAGCAAAACCATTATGCATTTTGATCCATTCTTTCATTTTTTCATAAGTATCTTGATATAACTCATGCACAAATGAGAATTCTTCAGTGATCACATTATCTACACAAATACGATCAATTAATATCCATTTAGTAGGCTTGTCATTGATTCTTCCAACTATGTAAAGAGGACCATCAGGTGCATGTATAATTATGTCATGTTGTGAGAAAGCAATGTCAAGTGGCATCATAGTTGAGCCTTAAAAGGTTGAATTTCAATGAAGTTGATCCAATGATTTGTAGTGTGCTCGTCTTTATTTTTGGTGTGATGTTACATGATGTGATTAATTCTAAGCACCATTTCTATCCCTTGCTTAGATTTAATTAAGTCTTATGTTTTGTATCATAGGAACTACATTAGCAGCGATGGGTTCAAAACTTACAAAGTTTTACAATTGCTCTAACTCTTCATGTTCATTCTTCTAAGGTTCTGATGAGGGAAATTAGCAATCATTGCATCAACATTAGTCACATTAGGTGTAGGTAGGGAAGTCATGGTAAATTAAGTGTTAAGGCTATGATCAATAGTGGGTTGACTAGTGTCAAGACTATGAGTGAAAGAGTTAGGAAATCTAAGATCCATGGGGAATGGTGTATTGCAAGATGACATGAGTCTTGAACTATGTCTCACAACAATATTAGAAAAATGACAGTAAGTTGTGAATATAATAAAAGTTTCACAAATCTAAGGTGCACCTAAAATGGATAAGAGGTAAAATGCAATGAAATATCCTAGAATATAAAGTGCAATGCAAGCAATTTTCATATTAAAGAAAGGTAACTCTCTTATTATGTTATGCAAAAAATTGAAAATGATGTCTTTTAGATGCAATTTTGAATTCAAACAATGCACTAAATTTGAAAAACTGTGCTTAATATGAACAATTTTAGATAACAAAAATTCAGGAAACTAAAATAATAGATTGAATATAGAAACACAGAAGGCAGAATCATTGATTTTAGTGCTCAAAAATTGAAGAAAAATCTTAATAAGGGATTCATTCAGCCATGGGAAAATGGGTCTCACATCATGGTTTTTAAAAATTAATTTGCAAGTTTTTGAGATGATTTGTATGGTTTTTAAATTTTGGTTTCAAATAGTGAGTTACAATTTCATATTTTTGTAAAATGAGTTATAAATGCAAGTGCAAAATACTACCAAATGACAAGCAAAAAGACCTAATTTGAGATGCAATTTTGATTCAATTTTCAGATGTAAATGACTGATTATGCAATGCTATGTAAACACTATGCAAAATGACTAATACTTTTGAATCTTCTAGATTTTAAAGAATCCAAAAATATAAACCTAAAACCCTAAACAAGATGCAAACTAATGTAAGTAAAAAACCCTAAATGAGATCTAAATCAATGTAATGCAATGCAAATGAATACAACACCTAGATCTAGGGTTGAAAATGGACTCCAAATCAAGAAGATATGATGCACAAATGTTGAGTTCACCAAAATGAAATGGAGAGAAAATGGTTTTTGGTTTTAATGTAAACTTATGTGTATTTGATGAACCTATTTTCCTCTATTTCATTAGGAAATGAGATCCACACAATGAATTGATTATCAACCCTTAGGTGAATCAAGTCAAAGTGATAATCTTCAAATTTCCTTGACTGAAGGACAGGGGTCAAGGTCAAACAACACTTTGGGGAGAAAAAATAGACATAGAAAATCAATACCAAAATGCAATCTAACACTTGAAATGACAATATTAAACTCAATATTTGCAGAACCATAAAACAAAATGAAAATCTGAGAAGGGCAAAGACTTGTGTACCAATCACCAAAAGAGCTTTCTAGAAGTCGATATGGAGTCATTTACTCATGGGCGAATGGGTCCAAGTACAAGGTTTGCAACAATACTTCAAGATCCTCTAGTGTAGATCCAAAGCTTTAGATTTACCCACGTTTTAGTACCAAAAAGTCAAAAATATGATCTGTAGGTGAGATTATGTGATTTGACGACAACTTTGACAACTTTTGTAACTTTGACAACTTTGTAAATCTTTCTTTTCAAAATCTCTTCAATTCTTCTTTAACCTAAATCTACAATCACACACACAAGAGATAATTTTTTTTGTTTTGGGTGAATAGGGGTTTTCCTTGGTCAAACCCCATTTTGGTAATCAAACCCTGAATTGAAATGAAACATGAAAGAGGGAATGAAGAATGGACAAAGCTATGTTACCACTCAACAAACCCTTGAATGAAACCTTGATAATGGATAACTTAGGAGTTATGCAACTTGCATGAGATGGATAAATTAGATGTGGATCTTGACGCTTGAATCTTACTTGAAATGATACTTTGAATTCTTGACTTGATCATGAACCATACATCACAATGTTAGCTCCAAAAGAATTCATGATGCAAGAAGACTTTGACATGAAGAATGGATCTTGAATGCTGCAATAAATCTCTAATATATCTTCTCTTCAATGCATTTTATTTCTTTTGAAATGCTCTTGTAAATCTCATAAAATTGCTAGGTGAAACTTAGTGAAATAACCTTGTATTTATAGGTATGTATCCTTAATTTATTGAAATTCAATTATCACAAGCAGACATTTAATTATGGATTTGAAACATTAAAATACCGCCTAAAACCTAATTTAAATTTAGGTCCAAAGGTTTAGGGAAGATTCATTCCCCATGGGTGAATGGGTCCTAGGTCCATAAACCTAGAACACACATTGCTCAATGTACAGTGTTATGTTTAGGAATTAATTATTGTTGAGTTTCCCATTCGGAAAATATAATTAATTAGGCTTGTAAATAAATTAAAAGGATAATTAAAGAATAATTAAGCTCAATTTAATTGAGAGGGCCCAAATAAGTGTGTAAATTTAAAGGGTTGCATTTAATAACACCAAATTAAGACACTAATAAGCCCATTTTAAATAAGGAGGGCCCAAACAAGTGAGAAAATGTAAAGGGTTACATTTTCCTACACTACAACCAAATAAATATATCTTTTACCTGGGGAAATGCCCCAATCTGTGACACAATTTAGGTTCCAAATTGAAAAAACGATCAAAAAAACCTCAAAATAAGCCCTTTGGCGCATGCCAAATGGCTAACAAACGCCAAATGGCTAAAAATACATTTGGCGCATGCCAAATGGCTAAAAAGACATTTGGCGCATGCCAAATTTGGTGTGCACCAAATGTCTTATAGACATAAAAAGCCAAAATCGTGTTTGGAACCCTCATTTCATCTTCAACTCATGGCTTGAGGAGGAAGATTTCAGGTCTGCAACTCACACTCTCCAAATCTCTTCCATTTTTTGCATCCTTAGCTTGCCATTTTCCATGAGGATGCCACCAACACGTCGGAGAGGTCGAAGATTGCAAAGAGGTGTGTATTTTTATTCTATTTATTTTGAATTTGATTTGGAATGTAACTTTAAATAGATTTTTATAATAAAAATTTGTTCTAATTCTTAGGGAATGAATCTCCACCTCAAAACATTGAGAATTCACAATCACCCCCTCATCAAGAGCTTCATATACAAGAACAACCCGAAACCCCTCCATCAATTCATAGGCATCCTCAAGGAACACAAGAAAATATTCAAAATCAAATTGAAAACAATAAAAGAGACATTCAACAATTAATTGCAAGATTAACTGAGCATGCCGAAACCCACCCTTATAGGAGAGGGATTGTTGAGTCATTGAAGTCAATTTTAACTCATGTAGGAGAAATGAGCGAGCAAATGAATTTTTGGTCAACTAAGAGAGATGAGATGAGGCAATTTTATGCTAATGGTTTGTCATATGCAGATGTCAAAAAACTAAAAATTAGCAAAGCCGAGTTGTGTGCCCTATTTAAAGACCCAAAAACTAATGAACCTTTGTCCCATGCATGCAAGAGGTTCCCCATCCATTGGTGCCACCATGATTTAATTAAAAATTTTTTTTGGGAGTGGTGGTGGATGGTGTTTGACCAACCTCCATGCAATAACCATGAGGTGCTGCAATAATTTTTGAGAAAACTCTATTGCGAGTTTATCCTCAATAAAATGCCAAACTATTTTCACATCTTAGACTTTCAGGGTATTGGTGGGGGCTCCACACATGATAGACCTATTGCACGACACAATCCATAGTTGGCACGGAGAGCCTTGGGAAGACCCATGGTGGAGCATGTCGTTGTTCCTTCCATTGTTAAGGACAGTGTAGAGGTGGAAACGATGAAGTCAATTGGCTCACTCACCCAGACCATTTTTACAGTGTGCGAGTCCTCTAGTAGAGCCTGGTGTGGAGGAGACATGTAGGCCCCGAGCTCCACCCCACCATTGTGGTGCTTGTGGTGTTGTTTGCACGTACGATTATCAGGGTGCTCATGATGCAGCTACACAACCTACGTCAGTTGCAGAGGTGATGTCTTTCACAGATGATATTTTGAATGATACATTCGACATTGACACTCAGGTAAAATTTAGCAAGTTATTTTAATGTTGTTTATTAAAATATTTTTTGAAATTTAAGAATAATTAAATTAGTAGAATTTTGATATGATGAAATTTCAAGGTCACACTATTCATGAGGGATGCTTTATTCCTATAGACCCTTATACATTCTTGATGCTGAGTCTGCATGTATGAAACTAGTATTAAAGATATTATTATTGCATTTGAACAGTTGAATGCTATATTTGAATGTTTGTCTCATAACATGCTTCGGATTTCAAATAGTTTCCTAGTGCACCTTCTTCCTCCACACCTCGTGATTCATATCCTCAAACAATGTACACTCAGGTAGCCTTTATTCATTAATGGTGTTGTAAATCTATGTTAGCTAGTTTTCATAATTTTGCGTATATACAAATCTAAAAAATTGATGAGAAACACAAACATTACATTCAAGTATTCCTCGATTGTGTCACATTATGTTCTCCTATATCAACATGATACCTGAGATATTGTTTCATTTGTAGCTATTGACAAGAGATAGCCCTGGTGATGTTGGTGGCACGATGGACCATGGAGTTGCTGCAACAATAGCTAGTTTTGATCCATTGATAGAGGTATGGAATAGATTAGTCGATTTGACATTATATTTTCTCTTTTATGGTCTATTATAGAAAATTTAACCAATAATTTTATGTATTTTAATTTCTATCTTCATGGTTGCTACAGGTGGTTGTCACTCCAAATCGTGGACATGGTGATGCTTTAAATGTGGACGATGACTATATGTATGCAATAAGTGATTATATTTTGTTATATGCCATTCCATAATTCAATTTGTATGTTTTAACATCTTTACCTTTAATTGTATCAGTTGAAGGTCCAAAGTGAAGAGAGGAGGAGTAGTAGGCGTGTTCAAAAGACAAGACAAGAAACAGTCACTCCATCCAGCCGAATTTCGAAGGTAGCACGAGATCTATTTCCTTCCCCTAGAGGGAAATGACTATGTATTAGTGTTGTTTGTTGTATTCCTATGTGGCATTTTGGAACATATGTTTTGTACTCTTGATATATATGTGATATTTTATGTCCAAATGGCTCCTTTGTACTAAGCCTATATGGTTTTTTTGGATATATTTATATAATTTTATCAATATATATCATTGTATAGCCTTTCAGATTTTTGATTAAAGAAACTCTTATTTTTAACTGCCATTCTTGAATGATGTTATCATGCATATCGTGTAAGTTGTATTCTTGAATGTTGTAGGCAAGGATTTTGTTTACATCTAATGCTTAATTAATTACTATCGAATGCTCAATAAGCCCCATCTAAAGCGCATTGTATAAATAAGCTCCATTCATGGTGGTTTGTATCCTTTGGAATGCTTCAATTACTTGTGCCTCACCGATGTAGAGGCAATGAGGCTCAAACCCAATCAGTCTAACAACCTGCCTTCAAGGGGCTCCTAACAAGATTAATACAACCTATTTTGAGAAATCTACACAACCTCAAAGCCCCATCAAACCAAACTCTTCATTCAACACCTTACCCAAAAATCCACCCTTGTAGCACTCTGATGTAGAGCCAAGGTGGAGAAGACTCACAACAATGGAAATGTCAATTCTCAATCAAGAACTCTTCTTCATAATGATTCAGCCTAATAGGCATCAACCCACCCTCAAGGGTCTCAACTCCTCAACCTTGCAAATAAACAACAAGACTCCACCAAGGCCTTAAAAATACCATCAAAATTCATACAATGACAATTGAATCAATTGAGAACAATCCCTAAGTCAGATTCATCAAGGTTTCCAAAACTCACATTTGTGACTGGTTATTCTTGTAGTACTCAAAACTCAATTTTAGCCAGACTTCTCCCAACCTTTCCAAAACACTAGAAAATTAGAAGATGGGTTGAGATACCCTTTTCAAGGCTACACAACATACCAAAGAATCAGTGGTCACTCTTTCAAACCGACATAGACTTTCAGCACACCTACTTCAATTTTGGCTTCACAATTAGCCCTTTTTTCCAAAGGGACCACCCTTCCAACTTTAGGTATCTACCCAAATGCCTTGGAAAGTCTTAGGTCATGGTGCCAAACCTCAAATTTTGTCATTATTTTATGTCTACAAAGCCTCTAACTCACTGTCCCAAGAAACCCTCCTAAACCTTCACAAAATCAAGGGTTTTAAAGAAACATACAACTCCAGACCTCTCTCAACACTTCCAAAGCCCCAAACACCTCAAAATACTTTTTCATAGACTCATCATACCCTCACATAACCCTTATAGGAATTAATTCTTAAAAACCTCTCTTTGGTTCCTCACTTCCATGTTGGAAAACCCCTGTTCAGTCTTAGAACAGTCACAAAAATGCCACATAATTATGACTCCTTATTCCAAAATGAGTTTACACCTTATTATAATTTTTTTTCAATAAATCTACTGAGATGCAGTAGCAAACAACAGGTGGATTGATTGTTACATCACAAATTTCCCCTCAAACCCTTGATTCAACAACACTGGGACAATCATTGTTTGTGATGGTTCTCCCTACAAACAAAGATTTAAGACACCAAATAAAAATAAATGAATTAGAAAATATATAGAAACATCCTGTGAGATTATTAGACCATGAAGAACCTATATGTGCCCATACAACACTCAAAAAGATCAAGAAAATAGTATTTTTCTAGAAAATTGCTCAAAACTGTGGTGTTTATTGTGTAAAATTGTTACAAAACTTCTTCCACTCTCTCATTTGAGACTTGCTAAGGATTTTTAAATAATTTTCCAACAACCATCTTCTCCCCAACACCCATAACCAACCTTGGGATTAGTTGGTCCCTTAATTACATTTGTTTGTGTTAAAGTTGCTTTGTCAACATCTTACAACCTATATGATTTCTAATTGACTTCTAAGACACAAAACACCTTTTATTTGCATTATGCTTGATCTCTCAAAGATTATTAGACAAAATAAACCTAAATACACTAACATTTCCCTATTTATGTATTCAAATAAAAATTATTGATGATGTGCTGTAGGTGCTCCTGCACCAAACTCAAAACCCGGTCCAAGCCTAATTTCTCCCAACCTTTCCAAAACACCTAACCATTTAAAGGTGGATTAAGATACCCTTTTCAGGGTTACACAACATATGCCAAAACCAATAGTAACTCTTTTGGACCAACATGAACTTTCAATACACCTCCCTCACTCTAGGCTTCACAATTAGGCCTAATTTCCAAAGGAACCCCCTCACAAACTCACCTCCAAACCAAGGAAACTTGAAATAGTCTTAGGGATGCTCAGAAAACTCAGGATTCTCCCATTTTAAGAGCCCCATGAACTTGTTCTATTCCTCTACTCACAAACCATCCTAAACCTTCACAAAAACAAGGGTTTTAAAGAAACTCATAACTCCAGACCTCCCCCAATCCTTTGAAAGGTCCAAACACCCCAAAATACCTCTAACCTAACTTAAAAGACACTCATAATCCCATTCCTTTTAGTATTTCTAAGATTCACTACTTGAGTTCCTTACTTTCATGGTGGAAACACCCCTGAACAGCATTAGAACTTCACATCCCATTGAGTTTATTCATTCTCTCAGCCTCCAAAGTATTCATACACCAAAATAATCATGGTACAAGCCAATCCACTGAGCAATAGGGTTAGAATAGTAGGTGGATTGGCTAATGTGTCATGGTGTTGCCCTCAAAACCCCTAACACATAAAACATAGCAATAACCAAGTTTGTTGATCCCACACACACACCAAAGGTGGATTTAAACCTTTAGAATAGATGCAAAGAGAGTAAACACATATGAAATCAAGTATCCAAAGCCTCAATTCATGATAGACTTGTATGGGCCTGTGCAAGGAAAAGAAAATTCAGGAAAACAAAGAAAACTAGTGATTAGCATTTTCAAAAGTATATTTTCTTATTAGAAATTGAACAAAATCAACCCTCAACTCAGGGTATTACAGCAATATATCTTGATACCACCTTCCAAATACCCCTTGAGCCGATCAACCACCATAACCACCCTTTGTTAGAATTCTAAGATAGAAATTTTCCAATTTTTCTCTTAATTACCATTCATTCACAACTTGATTTTGCAAATACCACCTAACTAACCTATTAAGCCTTTTAAATACAATTGCAAGGTATTTCTATAGCATATAGAGATATAGAGAGAAAATACAATAAATATTTTAACTAATGAATTGTAAAAAATGGATTTTTGTAGTTTATATTCATGTTGTTGATTACATTGCATTGCACATCTTTCAAAGTCAATGCATTAATTCACTTTGCATAACTAATAAGTAGATGTTGATAGATACTAAAAATTTAATTACAATATAGTTTGAACAAATTCAACCTAAGTAGTTATGCAATTTCTTCATATTGGATAACTAATAACTAGGAGCAGCTGCCAATTGCATTTTCTTATCATGGCATTCTATGAGACCAAATTTCTTTGAGATATTTTTTCAAATAGTTCCCTGCCTTGTCTATGTTACCACATTTTTCATACATGTCTACCAAAGCATCTTCTCAAATAGTTCACTACCTTGTTGCTATGGCTAAAAGACTAAAACAAGTGATTTTGAACAAGCTATGGATGCTTCGAAAAAATATATCAAAATCATAATAGTAAGCAATAGCATAGACAAGGTAGTGAACTGTTTGAAAAAATGCATCAAAAAAATTGCTTTGAAGTGATAAATTTAGTTGTGCTTTCACTCTTCTTTAACATTGTATATCTGCTCCTTTTTATAACAAGAGATAAAAAAAGGTAAAAAATTGTATAACAAGAGATAAAAACTATCTTTTTTGAAATCAAAAGGCATTTCCATAGCATAGAGATATAGAGAGAAAATAAAATAAAGAGTTTAACTAATGAAATGTAGAAAATAGATTTTTGTAGTTTATATTCATGCATTGCACATCTTTCAAACTCAAAGCATCACTTCACATTGCATAATGAATAACTAGATGTTGATAGATGACAAAATTTCAATTACAATATAGCTTTTTACAAAGTCAACCTAAATAGTTATGCAATTACTTCACATTGCATAACTAATAACTAGGAGCAACTGCCAATTGCTTTAGTTTGTCATGGCATTCCATGAGACCACATTTCTTTGAGGCATTTTTTCAAATAGTTCATTCCCTTGTCTATGCTACGACATTTTTCATATATGTCTACCAAAGCATTTTAGCAAATAGTTCATTGCCTTCTTGCTATGGCTAAAAGCCTAAAACAGATGCTTTCGAACAAGCGGTGGATGCTTGGAAAAATTCTATCAAAGCATAATAGTAAGCAATAACATAGACAAGCCATTGAACTTTTTGAAAAAATTCCTCAAAGAAAAGTGGTCTCATGGTGATGGAATGCCACGGCAAGCCATAGACAAGGTAGTGAATTATTTGAAAATATGCCTCAAATAAATGTGGTCTCATGGTGATGGAATGCCATGATCAATGCCTATGGTGATGGACTGTCATGGCATTCCATCACCATGAGAACATATTTCTTTGAGGCATATTTTCAAACAGTTCGCTACCTTGTCTATGGTATGCCATTTTTCATACATATCTACTAGAGCATTTCATGAAATAGTTCACTACTTTGCTACTATGGCTAAAAGCCTAAAATAGGTGCTTTCGAACAAGCTATGGATGCTTGGAAAAAATCTGTCAAAGCATAATAGTAAGAAATAACATAGACAAGGCAGTGAATTGCTTTAAAAAATGCCTCAAAGAAATGTGGTTTCATGGTGATGGAAGGCCATGAAAAGCCATAGACAAGGCAATGAACTATTTGAAAAAATGCCTCAAATAAATGCGGTCTCATGGTGATGGAATGCAATGACAATAATCACCATGAAATCGCATTTCTTTCAGGCATTTTTTCAAAAAATTCACTGCCTTGTCTATGGTGCCACATTTTTCATACATTTCTACCAAAGCATCTTCTCAAATAGTTCACTGCCTTGCTGCTATGGCTAAAAGCCTAAAACAAGTGATTTTGAACAAGCTATGGATGCTTCGAAAAAATATATTAAAAGCATAATAGTAAGCAATATCATAGACAAGGCAGTGAATTGCTCGAAAAAATGCATCAAAAAAATTGCTTTGAAATGATAAATTTAGTTGTGCTTTGATGCAGAGCCAAGGTGGAGAAGACTCACAACAATGGAAATGTCAATTCTCAGTCAAAGAACTCTTCTTCATAATGATTCAGCCTAATAGGCATCAACTCACCCTCAAGGTTTTCAAACCTTTAATCTTGAAAAATAACAAAAAATCTCCACCAAGTCCCTACAAAGACTTTCAACATTCATACAATGGCAATTTGAAAACAATCTCCAAGTCAGGTTCATTGAAATCTCCAAAACTCAACATTTTACCCATTTAACATGTTGTTCTTGTACCCCTATCATCAGTCCCAACACACTGCCACCATGCTTCTTCACTATTTTATCAGTGTTATCTATCTCTGTAGTTACAAACCTTTCTTTCTTTACTCTCACATCTACAAGAACATGACATTCTATGGTGCCCACCATAAGAATTTCACAAAAACCCGGTGTCATTACCTCCTTTTCTGCTACATCGGTCCTTATATCCATTGCCCCTGTATTACCAGACCTATAATGGTTCCCAAAACCAGAATTTTTGATCTCCCTCACAACACTTGTAGGCTCCTTGTTCCCACACATGATTACTTTGGCTTTCCCTTTCACATCCTCTAGATGTGGAGTCAAAACAAATGTATGGCTATCTTTCCTTATGGTATACTTATTTTCTTTCCCATCATGCATGGCACACCTATCATACTGCCATGGTCTTCCAAGGAGTATGTGACAGCAGTCCATTGGAAGAATGTCACAAATAACACTATCCACCAATATATCTAGTAATCTTTTCATCTTCATTCTCATGATGACCAGATCTTAAACTCAATTTATAAAACTCCTCAGTATAAGACATAATATCCATCTCCCTTTGTCTTAAATTTTGCAACCTCTTAAACAACTGAACTTGATGATCCTTGGGTAAGAATTTACCTTTGAGTTTTGATATCATCTTATCCCATGATTTGATTTTAGACTTTCCTTGCTTCCTCCTCTCAGATTGAAAGTAATCCCACCATACCAAAGCATGACCCTGCAACTTAGTTTTTGCAATATTGACCCTTTGTTCTTCAGGAACCTCATCCCATTCAAAATGGTTATCAATTGCAGCAATCCAATCCAATTTTTTTTCATCATTTAAACTACCACCATACTTAGGAACATCAAGTGTTACCTTAGGCTTGTCACTCTTCACTACCTTCAACAACCTTGCAATTCTTTAATCCTTTGGAGTAAGCACTGCTTCCACATCTTCCTCTTCTTCAGTTTCAGTCTCTTCCACTTCCCTTATTTTATCTATCTCCAAGGCTATGATTCTCTCTTCCAACTCTCTAAGTTATCTTGCATGCCTATCTTTCATCTCCTTCATCTCTTTAGACATATCATTCTTCTTTGGAGGCATCTTAGCAACCTTGCCTCTTCACCTTCTTCTTCAACCGGCAAAATGAAAATAGATCTACTTCCTGATGCTCTGATACCACTATGATGCAGTGCATCAATAACAAAACTACTCAACACCATCATTTCTTCAAGGGATTTCAATCCCAAACAAAATCAGGAGAAGATCAAATTAAACAAACAACTTGTTTACTAAACTTTTCATCAATTTCTCTTCAAATTCACTTGATTTCTTCAATTCTATAAAACTCCAAGATAACATGTCAGTTTCCCAAATCACCAAAATCATATTCTAGACAATTATCAACATCTAATTGGCTGATCTTAACAAAAAAACCTAATCAAAGGCATTGAACAACCAATACTTCAATATTCACCAAAACCTCCTTGATACAACTCACACTCCCCAAGGCTAATAGACATACATTCTTACCTTCAAACTATTATCAGACTTAAAAGAGCCTCATAATCATCATGCTTCTAATAGAAACAAGCTGATAACATATTCACATAACTCTGAGTTATCAGATTTACTAATTTTCACAGTCATAACACCATTCTTCATCAAGATTCCACCCTAGTCTAAACATCAAATCAACAACCTTAACCTTTAACATTTTCCCAAATCATTGAAATACCTTTGAAAACCTTATTTAAGCAGTTACATCACAAATCTAATCACAAATACCATTGGCCTCTGTTTTAACACTCATTTCATCAATTTCCTTACAGGTTAGCAAAGCCCTAAATAAGGTGATACAACTCTACCATCTTTGCATCAACACAAGATTGATATAGTTTTGGAGACCCATTATAGAGTATTTAGACATATCACAAAAAACATTACCCATTTTTTTGAGTGAAACATCAGAAAACTGGTCTGATACGCTGCTCCCAGCCATAAATTAGGCCAAATTTGCAAGGTGACTACCCACAAATCATCTCCAAGTCACTAACCAACCTTAAAAAGTCTTTTTCATACCTCCAAACTCAGAATTCCATCATTTTCAAGAGTTATTAGATCCACCAAAACATTTAAATATCAAAACCCTTGAATATAGGCTTTGCAAGCAAAATAATGACGGTTTCTTGGAATATCACCTTCCACATCTTCTACCAACGTGCCATATATTCCAACACCTTTAAATACACCTGACAATATCATCTATTCCCCTCTCAAGCCATGGAAAAATCTATTTCTTCATTATGCATGACTGTAGCATCAAATTTTGTGTGGAAACCTTCAATTTCCGTGTGTAACAACAACTTCATATGAGCATTATTGCATTCCCTTGTACCTACAATCATAAAAAAAATTCAAAACACCCTAACATTAACCTACTCCACCAATCTACTTGGCCTACATTGGTGGAGTAGTGATTAAATTCTCTATTAGACTCTCAAACCCACTGTAAAAAGAACTATACCAGCCCCCTTTTTGCATGCCTTACAATGCCTTTTATAACTTTTTCCCTCTTAGCAACTGCCTTTTTTAACTTCTCATTGGTGCAAATACCCATTTAACTCTTAATATTCCTTGATTTATGCTCTCTCTTGCTGCATAATTATATCATGATTACTTTTTAACAACATTGTATTATTTGCATTTTTTATATTTTCACCTCCTAGTGACTTATTTTATGACTTGATTACATTCAAATTAGCCATAACAAGTCCTTGACACATCATTTTGGATTGAACATACAAATTGGACAAATTATCCTTTTGAAGGCATTACAAGCCATAGACAAGGCAGTGAACTGTTTGAAAAAATGCCTCAAATAAATGTGGTCTCATGGTGATAGAATGCAATGACAATAATCACCATGAGACCGCATTTCTTTCAGCAATTTTTTCAAACAATTCACTGCCTTGTCTATGCTACCACATTTTTCATACATGCCTACCAAAGCATTTTTTCAAACAGTTCACTGCCTTGCTGCTATGGGTAAAAGCCTAAAAAAATTTCTTTTGAACAAGCTATGGATGCTTGGAAAAAATCTATTGAAGCATAATAGTAAGCAATAACATAGACAAGGTAGTGAACTGCTTGAAAAAATTCCTAGAAGAAATGTGGTCTCATGGTGATGGAATGCCATGATGAATGCCTATGGCTATGGATTGTCATGGCATTCCATCACCATGAGAGGGCATTTCTTTGAGGCATTTTTTCAAACAATTCACTACCTTGTCTATGCTATGACATTTTTCATACATGTCTGCCAAAGCATTTTATCAAATAGTTCACTACCTTGCTGCTATAGCTAAAAGCCTAAAATAGGTGCTTTCAAACAAGCTATGGATGCTTGGAAAAATTCTATCAAAGCATAATAGTAAGCAACAAGCTATGGTCTCATTGGTTTTTTTTCATATGAAAATCAACACGATTTATTCTCATTTTTTTGCAGGTTTCAAAAGAACTTTTTGCTGATTTTTTTAGTTTTTGCTGATTAGACGAGAAGTTTCTAAGCATCACGATGTCTGAGTAATAGCATGTTGAGGTTCGTAGCCATTTTTCACTTTGGACCCTTAAGGGATCAATCTGGTTGAACGTAGCTCAGAGCCATTTCGTGTATTTAGGTGCGAAAGAGAACCATGCCTAGCGTAAACATACCTATTCAAACACGTTGGAATATTTGTTTGGTCACATGAGCTGCAGAATGAAAGTTGCACCACTTTGCAACTTTCAACTACTTGCATTTGACAACTTTTTCTTCACGTGAAAATTCACCACCATAAGAAAAATCCTCCGAAATAGCGAAAACCGAGCAAGGTTATTATAGAGGGGCCCAACATGATCCCATAGGATCAGACGAGAAGTTTCTAAGTGTCACGGTGTCTGAGTAATAGCATGCTGAAGTTCGTAGCCATTTTAAACTTTAGACCCTTAAGGGATCGATCTGGTTGAACGTAGCTCTAAGTGATTCCACGTGTTTATGTGCAAAAGAGGACCATTCCTAGTGTAAACGTACCCACCCAGAAGTTTTGGAACAATCCATTTGGTCACACGAGTTGTAGCACGAAAGTTGCACCACTTTGCAACTTTCAACTACTTGGATTTGGAAAAAATTTTCCCAAGAGAAAATTTTCCAAAACAAGAAAATGCCTCTGAGATAGAAAAACCGAGTGAGGTTATTGTAGATGGGCCTAATGTGATCTTGTAGGATCAGACAAGAAGTTTCTAAGCATCACAGTGTCCGAGTAATAGCATGTTGAATTTCACAGCCATTTTGCACTGTGGACCATTAAAGGATCGATCCGATTGAACGTAGCTCGGAGCGATTCTGCGTGTTTGGGTCCGAAAGAGGACCATACCTAGGATAAAAATACCCACTTGGATGCGTTTGAATAGTCTATTTAGTCACACGAGCTACAGAATGAAAGTTGCACCACTTCGCAACTTCCAACTACTTGCATTTGACAACTTTTTCCTCGAGTGAAAATTCGCTAGCATAGAAAAATACCTCTAAGATAGTGAAAATCAAGTGATGTTATTGTAGATGGGCCCAATGTGATCTTGTAGGATCAAATGAGAAGTTTCTAAGCATCATGGTGTCCAAGTAATAGCATGTTGAATTTCGCAACCATTTTGCACTTTGGACCCTTAAGGGATCGATCTGGTTGAATGTAGCTCAAAGAGATTCTACGTGTTTAGATGGAAAGAGGACCATGCCTAGCATAAAAATACCCACCCGGATGTGTTGGAATGGTCCATTTGGTCACATGAGCTGCAGAGCTAAGGTTGTAGCACTTTGCAACTTTCAACTACTTGTATTTGACAACTTTTTCTTCGAGTGAAAATTCGTCAGCACAAGAAAATGCCTCCGAGATAGCAAAAACTAACCAAGGTTATTGTAGATGGGTCCAACTTGATCTTGTAGGATCAGATGAGAAGTTTCTAAGTGTCATGATGTCAGAGTAATAGCATGCTAAATTTCAACGCCATTTTGCACTTTGGACCCTTAAGGGATCGATCCAGTTGAACGTAGCTAGGAGTGATTCTACGTGTTTGGGTGCGAAAGAGGACTGTGCCTAGCATAAACGTACCCATCTAGATGCGTTGGAATAGTCTGTTTGGTCAAACAAGCTACAGAACGAAAGTTGCACCACTTTGCAACTTTCAACTACTTGCATTTGACAACTTTTTCTCCGAATTAAAATTCATCAGCACAGGAAAATGCCTCCGAGATAGAAAAAACCGAGCGAAGTTATTATAGATTGGCCCAATGTGATCTTGTAGAATTAGATGATAATTTTTTAAGCAACATGGTGTCCAAGTAATAGAATGCTGAATTTCATAGCCATTTTGCATTTTGGACCCTTAAGGGATTGATCTGATTGAATGTAGTTTGGAGTGATTCTAAGTGTTTGGGTGCATAAGAGGACCACGCCTAATGTAAACGTACCCACCCAGATGTGTTGGAACAGTCTGTTTGGTCAATCGAGCTGCAGAACAAAAGTTGCACCACTTTGCAACTTTCAACTACTTGCATTTGACAACTTTTTCTTCGAGTGAAAATTCACCACCATATGAAAAAGTTTCCGAAATAGCAAAAACCAAGCAAGCTTATTGTAAGGGGGCCCAACTTGATCCCATAGGATTAGACAAGAAGTTTCTACATGTCACAGTGTCTGAGTAAAAGCATGCTGAATTTCGTAGTCATTTTGCACTTTGGACCCTTAAGGGATAGATCTGGTTGAATGTAGCTCAGACCGATTCTTCATGTTTGGGTACGAAAGCGGACCATGCGTAGCTTAAACGTACCCACCCAGATGCGTTGGAATAGTTTGTTTGGTGACACAAGGTGCAAAACGAAGTTGCACCACTTCGCAACTTTAAACTACTTGCATTTGACAACTTTTTCCTCGAGTTAACATTCGCAAGAACAGGAAATGCCTCTGAGATAGCAAAAACCGAGCGAGGTTATTGTAGATGGGCCCAACATGATCTTGTAGGATTAGATGAGAATTTGCTAAGGGTCATGGTGTTCGTGTAATAGCATGCTGAATTTCGTAGCCATTTTGCACTTTGGACCCTTAAAGGATCGATCTGGTTGAATGTAGCTCAGAGTGATTCTTCATGTTTGGGTGAGAAAGAAGACCGTGCCTGGCATAAACGTACTCACTCAGATGCATTGGAATAGTTTGTTTGGTGACACAAGGTGCAAAACGAAAGTTGCACCACTTCCCAACTTTCAACTACTTGCATTTTGACAACTTTTTCCTTGAGTGAACATTCGCCAGCACACAAAAATGCCTCTAAGATAGTGAAAACCGAGTTAGATTATTGTAGATGGGACTAACATGATCTTGTAGGATCAGATGAGAAGTTTCTAAGTGTCACGGTGTCCGAGTAATAGCATGTTGAATTTCGCAGCCATTTTGCACTTTACACCCTTAAGGGTCGATCTGGTTGAACGTAGCTCGGAGTGATTCTGCCTATTTGGATGCGTAAGAGGACTATGCCTAGAATAATAATACCCACCCAGATGCATTGGAACAGTCTGTTTGGTCACACGAGTGGCAGAACGAAAGTTGCACCACTTTGTAACTTTCAACTACTTGCATTTCAGAACTTTTTCCTCGAGTGAAAATTCACCACCATATGAAAAATCCTCTGAGATAGAAAAAACCGAGCAAGGTTATTGTAGAGGGGCCCAACATAATCCCATCAGATTAGACGAGAAGTTTATAAGCATTGCGGTGTCCGAGTAATAGCATGCTGAACTTCGTAGCCATTTTGCACTTTGGATCCTTAAGGGATCGATCTGGTTGAACAT
Organism: Sequoiadendron giganteum; assembly: GCA_007115665.2. Taxonomy (NCBI): domain Eukaryota; kingdom Viridiplantae; phylum Streptophyta; class Pinopsida; order Cupressales; family Cupressaceae; genus Sequoiadendron; species Sequoiadendron giganteum. The sequence continues at coordinate 167,776,622 of CM021107.1, forward strand.
AGCTTGGAGTGATTCCACCTGTTTAGGTGAAAAAGAGGACCATACCTAATGTAAACGTACCCACCCAGACATGTTGGAACAATCCATTTGGTCACACAAGTTGTAGAACGAAAGTTGTACCACTTTGCAACTTTCAACTACTTGCATTTGAGAAAGTTTTCCTCGAGTAAAAATTTGCTAGCACAGGAAAATGCCTCTGAGATAGAAAAAACCGAGTGAGGTTATTGTAGCTAGGCCCAACATGATCTTTTAAGATCAGACGAGAAGTTTCTAAGCTTCACGGTGTCCAAGTAATAGCATGTTGAATTTTGCAACCATTTTGCACTTTGGACCCTTAAGGGATCGATCCCGTTGAATGTAGCTCAAAGCGATTCTATGTGTTTGGGTGCCAAAGAGGACCATGCCTAATGTAAATGTATCCACTCAGATGCATTGGAATAATTCGTTTGGTCAAACGAGCTACATAATGAAAGTTGCACCACTTTGCAAATTTCAACTACTTGCATTTGACAACTTTTTCCCCAAGTGAAAATTTTTTGAACACAGGAAAATACCTTTGAGATAGCGAAAACTGATTGAGGTTATTATAGACGGGCCCAACATGATCTTGTAAGATTAGATGAGAAGTTTTTAAGTGTCACGGTGTCCGAGTAATAGCATGTTGAATTTTGCAACCATTTTGCACTTTGGACCCTTGAGGGACCGATACGGTTGAACGTAACTCGGAGCGATTCTACGTGTTTGGGTGCGAAAGAGGACCATGCCTAGCACAAATTTACCCACCCAAACGTGTTGGAGTAGTTTTTTTGGTCACACGAGCTGCAGAACGATAGTTGCACCACTTTGCAACTTTGAACTACTTGCATTTGACAACTTTTTCATCGAGTGAAAAGTCGCAAGCACAGAAAAATGCCTCCGAGATAGTGAAAACTGAATAAGGTTATTGTAGATGGGCCCAACATGATCTTGCAGGATTAGACAAGAAGTTTCTAAGCAGCATGGTGTCCAAGTAAGATCATGTTGAATTTCACAACCATTTTGCACTTTGGGCCCTGAAGGGATTAATTCGATTGAACGTAGCTCAGAGCGATTTTGTGTGTTTGGTTGCGAAAGAGAATCATGCCTAACGTATACATACTCACTTGGATGCATTGGAATAGTGTGTTTGGTTAGACAAGCTACAGAACGAAAGTTGCACCACTTTGCAAGTTTCAACTACTTGCATTTAACAATTTTTTTTCCCGAGTGAAAATTCGCCAGCATAGGAAAATACCTCCAAAATAGTGAAAACGAAGCAAGGTTATTGTAGATGGGTCCAATGTGGTCTTTTAGGATCAGACGAGAAGTTTCTAAGTGTCATGGTGTCTGACGAATACCATGCTGAATTTCACACCTATTTTGCACTTTGGACCCTTAAGGGATCAATCCAGTTGAACGTAGCTCAGAGTGATTCTGCATGTTTGGGTACAAAAAAGTACCGTGCCTAGCATAAAAAAACCCACCTAGATGCGTTGGAATAGTCCGTTTGGTCACATGAGCTGCAAAATGAAAGTTGCACCACTTTGCAAATTTCAACTACTTGCATTTGACAACTTTTTCCTCAAGTGAAAATTCACCAGCATAAGAAAATGGCTCTGAGATAGCGAAAATCGAGTGAGGTTATTGTAGATGGGACCAATGTAATCTTATAGGATTAGACGAGAAGTTTCTAAGCATCACGATGTCCGAGTAATAGCATGCCAAATTTTGCAGCCATTTTGCACTTTGGACCCTTAAGGAACCGATCCGGTTGACCTTAGTTCAGAGTGATTCTGCATATTTGGGTGCAAAAGAGGACCATGCCTAGCATAAATTTACCCACTTGGATGCTTTGGAATAGTTCATTTGGTCAAACGAGTTGCAGAACAAAAGTTGCACCACTTTGCAACTTTCAACTACTTGCATTTGACAACTTTTTCCCTGAGTGAAAATTCACCAGCATAGGAAAATGCCTCTGAGATAGCAAAAACCAAGTGAGGTTATTGTAGCTGGGCCTAACATGATATTTTAGGGTAAGATGAGAATTTTCTAAGCATCACAGTGTCCGAGTAATAGCATGTTGAATTTTGCAGCCATTTTGCACTTTGGACCCTTAAGGGATCGATCCGGTTGAACGCAGCTCGGAGAGATTCTGTGTGTTTGGGTGTGAAAGAGGATCATGCCTAGAATCTACCCACCAGATGCATTGGAATATTCCATTTGGTCAGATGAGCTACAGAACGAAAGTTGCACCACTTTGCAACTTTTAACTATTTGCATTTGCCAACTTTTTCCCCGAGTCAAAACTCGCTAGCACAAGAAAATGCCTCTGAGATAACAAAAAATCGAGCGAGGTTATTGTAGATGGGCCCAACGTTATCTTGTAGGATCAGATGAGAAGTTTCTAAGCATCACGGTGTCCGTGTAATAGCATGCTGAATTTCGAAGCCATTTTGCACTTTGGACCCTTAAGGGATCGATCCGGTTGAACGTAGTTCAAAGCGATTCTGAGTGTTTGGAGGAAAAAGAGGACCATACCTAGTGTAAATGTACCCACCTATATGCATTGGAACAATCCATTTGGTCAAACGAGCTACAGAACGAAAGTTGCACCACTGCAAATTTCAACTACTTGCATTTGACAACTTTTTCCCCGAGTGAAAATTTGCCAGCCCAAGAAAATGCCTCCGAGATAAGAAAAACTGATCAAGATTATTGTAGATGGGCTAAACATGATCTTGTAGGATCAAATGATAAGTTTCTAAGCAGCACAGTGTCTGAGTAATAGCATGATGAATTTCGCAGCCATTTTGCACTTTGGACTCTTAAGGGATCGATCCGATTGAATGTAGCGCAGAGTGATTCTACGTGGTTAGTTGCGAAAGAGGACCGTTCCTAATGCAAATGTACCCACCTGGACATGTTGGAACAATTCGTTTGATCACACAAGCTATAGAATGAAAGTTGTACCACTTTGCAACTTTCAACTACTTGCATTTGACAACTTTTTCCGCGAGTGAAAATTTTCCAGCACAGGAAAATGCCTCTGAGATAGTGAAAACCAAGTGAGGTTATTGTAGATGGGCCAACCATGATCTTGTAGGATTAGATGACAAGTTTCGAAGCATCACGGTGTTCGAGTAATAGCATGTTGAATTTCAAAGCCATTTTGCACTTTGGACCCTTAAGGGATCAATCCGGTTGAACGTAGCTCGGAGGGATTCTACTTGTTTGGGTGTGAAAGAAGACCGTGCCTAGCACAAATGTACCCACTCAGATGTGTTGGAATAGTTCGTTTAGTCACACGAGCTGCAGAATGAAAGTTGCACCACTTTGCAACTTTCAACTACTTGCTTTTGGCAACTTTTTCCCCGAGTGAAAATTCGTCAGCATAGGAAAATGCCTCTGAGATAGAAAAAATCGAGTGAGGTTATTATAGATGAGCCCAATATGATCTTGTAGAATTAGACGAGAAATTTTTAAGTATCACGGCGTCCGAGTAATAGCATGCTGAATTTCGCTGCCATTTTGCACTTTGGGCCCTTAAGGGATTGATCCGGTTGAGCATAGCTCAGAGCGATTTTGCATGTTTGAGTTGCGAAAGAGGACCATGCCTAGTGTAATTGTACCCACCTGGATGTGTTGGAACAGTTCATTTGGTTAGACTAGCTACAGAATGAAAGTTGCACCACTTTGCAACTTTCAACTACTTGCATTTGACAACTTTTTCCTTAAGTGAAAAATTTCTAGCACAAGAAAATGCCTCTAAGATAGCAAAAACCAAGTGAGGTTATTATATATAAGACTAGCTTGATCTTGTAGGATCAGACGAGAAGTTTCTAAGCGTCACGGTATCCGAGTAATAGCATCTTGAATTTCATAAATATTTTGCACTTTGGACCCTTAAGGGATTGATCAGATTGAACTTAGCTCGGAGGGATTCTACATGTTTGGGTGTGAAAGAGGATCGTGCCTAGCGTAAAAATACCCACTTAGATGCATTGGAACAGTCCGTTTGGTCACACGAGTTGTAGAACGAAAGTTGCACCACTTTGCAACTTTCAACTACTTGCATTTGACAACTTTTTCTTTGAGTGAAAATTCGCCAGCATAGGAAAATGCCTCCGAGATAGCGAAAACCGAGTGAAGTTATTGTAGATGGGCCCAACATGATCTTGTAAGATCAGACGAGAAGATTTTAAGCATCACGGGGTCCGAGTAATAGCATGCTGAATTTTGCAGCCATTTTGCACTTTGGACCCTTAAGGGATCGATCTGGTTGAACGTTACTCAGAGCGATTTTGTGTGTTTGGGTGTGAAAGAGGACCATGCCTAGCGGAAATTTACCCACCCAGATGCATTGGAATAGTCTGTTTGGTTAGATGAGTTACAAAATGAACATTGCACCACTTTGCAACTTTCAACTACTTGCATTTGACAACTTTTTCTCCGAGTAAAAATTCGCTAGCACAAGAAAATGCCTCTAAGATAGCAAAAACTGCATGAGGTTATTGTATATGGGCCCAACTTGATCTCTTAGAATCATAGGAGAAGTTTCTAAGCATCACATTGTCTGAGTAATAGCATGCTGAAGTTCATAACCATTTTGCACTTTGGACCCTTAAGGGATCGATCTAGTTGAACATAGCCTAGAGTGATTTCGCATGTTTAGGTACGAAAGAGGACCATGCCTAGCATAAACGTACCCACTTGGATGCGTTGGAACAATCTGTTTGGTCAGACGAGTTGTAGAAAAAAAGTTGCACCACTTTGCAACTTTCAACTACTTGTGTTTGACAACTTTTTCCTCGAGTGAAGATTCACCAGCACAGGAAAATGCCTCCGAGATAGCGAAAACCAAGCAAGGTTATTGTAGTTGGGCCCAACGTGATCTTGTAGGATCAAACGAGAAGTTTCTAAGCATCATGGAGTCTGAGTAATAGCATACTAAATTTTGTAGCCATTTTGCACTTTGGACCCTTAAGGGATCGATTCAATTGAACGTAGCTCGGAGCGATTCTGCGTGTTTGGGTGCGAAAGAGGACTGTGCCTAGCGTAAACATACCCACCTGGATGCGTTGGAACATTTTTTTTGGTCAGACGAGCTACAGATCGAAACTTGCACCACTTTGCACCTTTCAACTACTTGCATTTGACAACTTTTTCCAGAGTGAAAATTCGCTAGCACAGGAAAATGCCTTCGGGATAGCAAAAATCGAGTGAGGTTATTGTAGATGGACCCAACATGATCTTGTAGGATCAGACAAGAATTTTCTATGTTTCATGGTGTTTGAGTAATAGCATGCTAAATTTCGCAGCCATTTTGCACTTTGGACCTATTGTGACCTATTTCACACATCGCCCCATTGCAAATGGGGACCCCCAAGTTTTTGTTTCGCCCTCTGCATTGCCATTTTGGAGTTCTGAATTTGTGTAAATTTTTTAAATTCAGTCTGGCCAAGTTGAGATTTGTAACCCATTTATGTGCCTAAATGTCATGGAAGGGCTCAAAAGGTTCGGAAGATGAGGATCGCCTATGCTTTTGCTCATTTCTGACACTTCCTAGTTTTTAGGGATTCTGCTTTTTTGATTTTTGGTGTTTTGATTTTTGGCATTTTTAGGCCATTCTGGAGTTCCTATTTTTTAGGTATGGTTTTTGCTTTTTTCTATTTTTAGAAAGTTTCTATTTTTGTAAAGTTTCTCTTTTGGGAAAAGTTTTTATTCTTAGGTCCCATTGAACATGAAGTCAACATGCCTCCAAAAGTCAGCATGTAAATCAAGGTAAATGGTAAAAATGGCAAAAGTCGCTAAGTCTTATGAATTGCGCCCATGAAGGAATGGCTAAAGGAGGCATCAAGTCCGCTCTTGCCTTTAGCAAGCCAAAGGAAGGCAATGGCAAGCGAGGCATCAAGTCTGCCATGGCACAAGAAGCCTCCAAGTCTGCCCATGGCTTGAGGAAGGGTGAATTCCACCCTTGGAAAGAAGGATGGATGGCTTGGTGGAGGGTCAAGTCTACCCTTGGAAGGTGTAAATGGAAGGAGTAACCTAAAAGTCCACCCTTGGAGAGACATGCCTTCAAGTTCGCCCAAGCCAAGTGAATGAGAAGCAAGACATGAAGTCCTCCTTTAGACAAATGAAGTGACAAGTCCGCCCTCGGACAAGGCAAGACTAAAATGTGCCAATGGCAAGAGGAGTAGGAAGTCCGCCCAAATTCCAAGAGGAAATTTTTCTAAGGCATGGAAAATTGGAGAATGCCTACAGAGAGAAGGGGTTAAGCTAGCATGAAATTCACTCCTCAGTATGACAGAACGAAATTCAAAGGCACACAATGAAGAATGTCTAGCAGGGCAAACACGAAGTCAACCCCAACTCAGCATGAAATAAATTCCTAAGGCAAATAAAAAATTGCAAAATGGCAGAGGAATCTCCAAGTCTTCCCAACCTAGAAGAAGAGAGAAAATGGAGTTTTTGGCTAAGTATGAACGTCTAGAGAAGCCACAAGTCTGCCCGAAGAGTTGAAAATTGACAGAGAATTCATGAAGCACATTCTGGCTAGGCAAATGGTTGGAAAACTAAATAATTTTCCATGGACAGACAAATTTGGCCAAGTATCAATTTTAAACGGGTTGGAATTTAAATATTTAATATTTTTAATTATTTCCCTTCACTTAGGGAATTTTAATTGAAATATTTGAAGTCTAGAGAATACGAGAGATCACTTGGAAGAATAATTATTTTTCCTTAGGTAAAATTAAATTTTCCATGATTCGAGGATTAAACGTATTGAAAAATCATTTTTAATGATTAATTTAATATTTTTCAATAATTTTTCAACACTTAGGCTAATTTTAAAAGAAATCTGAAGATCTCGGATGGAGGTGGCGCCTAGGGAAAATTAGAAACTTGCCTTAATGATTGTGAAAAGATTTAGAAACTTGCAAATTGAGGAAGAGAAAAAATTTCTAAAATTGGAAGAGACTCAAGAAAAAGAAGGAAGTTGCTAAGGAAAATCGCACTTCTCAGCCATAAAATGGGTTTCAGCAACTCAATCTTCATGAATTCGATTGAGAAGAAGTTTGTTCTCTCAAATCTACAAGAATTAATTTTCACAGAGGGAGATACTGAGGGTAATATTATTCTTCTTTAGTGGAAGAAGTAATTTTATGCAAACACGTGATTTATAGAAAGGGATAAATTATTTCTTTGATGAAAGTCGCACTTCTCAACAGATTGGTGTGCTTCCTTTCTCAAATTTTTAGAAGTTGTGATTTGTTTGCAGCCAGAGGACATTCTCGGAGGTTTGGAAATTCATTGGAAATACTTTTCTACTCTTTCCTAATCTTGTACATTCATTCCGACACAAGATTTATCCATTACTTGGTGAATTTGTTTACTTTCAGCTTGCTTTTTCATAGAAAATTATATTTTAAAGGCTGAAAGTACGAATTTATCAAGTAATATCCCGAGATAACCAGATTTTTGAAATTTCTCATATTAATGTTAGTTATTTTCGACTTGCAGGTTGATGAACAACTAGGGAGAGTCATCTAGAGAAGCAAAAATGAAGTTTTCCAGCAAAGGATCACAGCCAGAGTCCAAGATAAAGTCAAAATGGAATAATATTAAGGACACCAACCTTGGGCACATCGACGTCAAGGAATTCAAACAAAGGATGTATGGGCACGATGGATTTGTGTCGATGTCTACCGCCAGAAGAATGATGAGAAACATAATTGTTCAAGCTGCTAGATTCCCACCTGCATTTGAATGTGTTGAGCTAATGGTAGAGTGCGCCCTCCACTATGACCCTCAAGAAAGGTGAATTTTTTCGCCTAGCTTAAGGATACTGGCTCACCTTGGAGAGCTAGCCATACAAGAAGCTTTTGGCATCCCCACATACCACAAGACTGCTTATAAAACTAAAGAGGATATGAAGAGATTGTATGATGAAAAGTTTGACCTATGTGTCGCCAACGTTAACAAGTCATGGCTGGACAAACTAAGAGCGTCACCTGAAAATATGCCGAAGAAGTTGTTGCACACAGACTTCAAGGAGGATTACGTGAATATTATTATCCTACTAAACAGGATAGTTGGTTGTCCTCTGGGGGTACCTTTCGAGACTTGGATGTATTATTTCATTAAGGAAATCACAAAGGGCATTAAAATGTTCAACTGGTTGTGCATGATAAGCAACAGTCTCCATGAGCAGTTGGTCAACCTAGAGAAGACTAGAACATTCTATATGAGCTCCTACGTCATCTACATGTTGGCTAGGATGTACAGGTATGCAGGCTTGATCTACAAAGGCATAGTTGGAAATGGGGAAAATGAGCTAAAGTCTTACGACTACTATCCACAGCTACAGTTGAGTGAGAAGACCCACTTCAGATGAGTGCATGATGCATTCCTCATGTACATAACGAGGATACTTTAGGGAGGAACGCACCAATGGCTAACTTAGGAGGCCAAAAGTCTTATAGGAAAATACGAATCTTGGTTCATCCTGTATCCGAGGTATACATATATCAGAATCTAGGGATTCACTGAGAATATGTACCAATTGCCTATCTTTCCTACAAACAAGATGGTCTTGCTTGAAGTGTTGAGATAGCTGGAGGAATATTAGAGCTTCCAGATAATGAAGAAGAAGGTGGTAGTCACCTTTCCCTTCTTTATAGGGAACATGTTGGAGACATGTCTGTCAGCACAGGCAGCTGAGAGTGCCAGGCTTGAAATACAACATTACCCCTTTGCCACTTATCCATCTAGGGACAACTTTGACCTACATCATCACATTAAGACTATGGATGGGAGAAGATATAGGAACAGGGTCGAATTAGAGGACTTTTGGGCAAACTCTATAGATGAGTTCGAAGTCAAATGAAGAATGTGGTCTAGACTGCATGTTATCTTGATCAGGACGATTGAGCTTTGTCGAGTGCCTGATCATTTGGAGGAAGCCAATAAAATTGTACCTTGATGAGAGCTTACCCTTGCCCACAGTCAGATGGTCAGAACCCAAACATGTCGACCTAAATGCCTTGATGAGACCAGTCGTCAAGTACACACAATGGTGGGTCGACCAGCAGATCCAAGAACTAAGGCGGATGAAGGTGATGCTGACCTATGATAGGTTGATCGATATGGAATCCTACTCTTTGAATGCAGAAGCATTCCAGGGCATAGACATGATAGAAGCCACTACTTCCAGAAAAAGGAAGGAGATAGTTGTAGGCAAGGAGATGGTCAAGAATAAAACAAGGGTAGAGCCTTCACAGTCTGCCGCATCTAGAAACAATGAGGAGATTTTGGCTACAATTTATGCTTCATTAGCCGACACTAGGGATCCTTCTCTGATTCCCGAGGACAATGTGGAGCCTCATCTGGATGATGATGTACCACCATCTCCCATAGGCACATAAATACTGGGGTCTGATGATGATATGGGTGCCAAAAATGATTACTTTTAGGAGGGAATGATTTCAGCCCTGCGAGGAATTTTGGATGCTCCCAATAGAGAAGGTATGTCAGAAGAATATGGTGTGGAATAGCTCAAATCCCAGACTGGCTAAAAGAAAGGATGAAAATATAGGTGCCAGTTGAAGAACTGGAAGAGGATGATACTGCAAAATTCTTGGCCAGACTTACACCAACTTTAGGCAAGAAGTCGGCTAAGAAGTTCTCAACCATATAGATTGCAGTGCCAATAGTGGACAAGCCACAGGAAGACATAGCCACACATGAGTACGCTGTCACCACCATTGACTTGGGTCCAACAACAAAGGGCCAGGAAGTTGAAGATTTGGACAATTCAATGTCCACCGTCAATTTGAGGTTGGCGATAGAGGTGGCGAAGAGGAAAGAGTGCCAGTAGGAGATTGAGCCCCTGAAGGAGTATATACAAAATCTAATCAAGCAACTTGATCAGGATGGCATGGGACCTCCCCTTCTCCTAAAATCTTCACAGAAGGTAGCGAAAGATATAGAAGAAGATAGGGTCAATACTAGAGAGGCTAAAGAATGGATAGCAGTCAAAGGCATAGAAGCCGATGCATTCAAGGAGAAGTTGACCTTGGTCTATGGCCAGGCCACTTCATTACTTTCTAGACTAGCCACCTTGGCGGAATTGTGGGATGGCCTTTCAGATGTACAGGAAAAAATAATTCCTTTCCTTAGGATTCTGAAAGGGGTTCCAAAGCAGGAACTGATAGAGGGAGGCATCATTGCAGCCGGAGCAACTTACGATTTCCACACTTGGTATTGGCCTTTGACAACATGAGGAGAGGTCTTGGAAAGAGCAAACGTTGATGGGCTTAAAGTGGAGGAGAAAATTAGAGAAGTCCAGACCAATGTCCTCAACATGGTTGCCGACATTTTGGACAAGGAGGTCATATGGGAGAATGAATTGTAGTTGGAGGCTTTGAAGGGTAAGGTACAAGAAATCTTCTTTGCTATCACTGGGCCTATCCTGAAGTAGAACTGGGCCAAAATGGCGAACTTCCTAAACATCTGGGAATCTTTTGTGAAGACTCAACTAGAATGGAAGGATACCTTTTTCGGATGTGCCGAAAGTGTGGATGGATTGGAGTTCAGGATCAGAATGCTTCCACAAGTTAAAATGGAATAATTTTCCTCAATCATGTCTAGATTCATTGAACACACAACAACGTGGGAGGATAGGGATGGAATTCCTTGAAAATAGCTCTAGGCGCCAACTCACCCTGTCAAATCTTAGTTCACTGATTTTATTTTGGGAAACCCTAATTAGGGTTTATTTTTTTCAATCTTGGTCGTTGGCTCATTTTAATCTAGGCCATTTATTCATTTTTGGGAACTCTATATAAACTTGCATTCTCTCATTTTCAATTTGTGAAGTGAGTAGTATGAGATTTTTGTGATAAGACTATTTTTGTTAATAAAAGCTCTAGTGCATGATTTTATTAGAACCACTTTTGTTTCCAAATAGTGTGTGAGGTTTACATCTTCTCCTTCAACATTTAGAGTAAAGTTAAACTAGTATTTTACTTGTATGTTTGTTAGTGAATGATAGATTTAATAGCAGTGGTGGATGAAATTAAGCTCATACTTTTGTTGAATAGATGATTTGTATTCAATGTGTAAATTTAACCTGAGCTATTAAGTTGTGGATGCTTAACTTCCATTTGGATATTTTTTAATTCAAACATGAAAATCATTATCACCCCCACTGAATATTGCACCCACTTTTCGTAGTTTTCCTAAAGGAGGTGAAACACAGTGCGGTTATTCCAATTTTATCTAGTCATTGTCATCTCTTGAGTTCTTAGGTGTAGCTAAGATCTCTAAACCCTTATCTTTTGCCCTTTTATTTTGGAAAATTTGAAATACCCGATAGAAAGAGCCTCAATTTCAAAACCGTCTAAGTCCTAAACTTGCAAATAAACTATAACGTAAGTCCCCTTGTGATTACTAGAAAATCACAACACCCACTGGTCTTATCCACATGTCATGACCTGACTAAAGAAACAATGGAGTTATTTCATACACATTAACTTTTCAAGAGAGGATGAAGTGTCCTTGGGCATCTTTATTCTGTGTTCGGTGGTGTATTAAAAACACACACCAACAGAATTGGTGCTAGAAGAAAGGCGACTTGAACATAATTGTTTGCAGAGTTAAAGGTTGCAAACATGATAAAGAATGGTGTTTCCACATGAGTTCCCATTTGATGTGCCTTTTGAACAACCAGGACAAGGTTAGATAGATATCCTTGGCCAGTTGCATTCACTAGTGTGGCAGACACAAGTAGACAGTGCCCAGTTCAGACAAACAAGTCATGTCCTTGTTCAGGAAGAAGAGAAAGGAGAATTCATCAAAGGAGCTATTTAGAGGCACCTAATAAGGAAAAATATCAATCATTTGAAATGGGATTTTGACTATATAGAACATGTGATCACCTTCAGATCATTGATAAGATCAGACGTCACCTGCAAGATGAAGAATGGTACTCCCGAGCAACCTTCATCTTCCCAACCAAGAACCTAATCTAGTGTTGCAACCAGACCTAGGATTCCACAATGAATAGGAAGACGTTATAATAAAATTATATAATTTAGTGTGGTAGTTGAAACGGAACGCCCCTGACTGGATGCGTATGCGCTTTACTCTTGAGGACGAAGAAGAAATAGCCCAATGGATCGAATTTCACATTCAACAAGACTTGCTCATCTAAAGGTTCAAAGCTCTTCAATGGCAACCGAAAAATCCCCTAGCCCCAAAAGAATCTCTAGAACCACCTCGACAAGCTTAAGGGAGGATACACTAGATCGCATCAACTCCTTTTCTCCTGACAGATTCCAGAGGATTACTAGGTCAACCCCGAATTCATTTAAGGAATTTGTGGAGCTATCACCTTTCAGGCAGAGGAGAAGAACTAAGGCAATTCAAGAAGGAACTTCCAGTGCAGTTAATTTTGGTGGAGAAAAATCAAATGAAGAGGACCTTTTTGGTTTCTTCCAAGGCTCACCACCAAGGACTCCAGTTTCAGGAGTCATCCCAGTCCAACCCGTCTAATAAGTACAGCCGATCCAACCCATCCCAGTGCATCAACCAAACGTTCCAATGGCGTGGCATCCTACTAACGCATCTCCTATGATGTTCACCACCTACCATGATATGCAAAAAAATCTTGAACATTTTTGTTCCAAGTTTCATAGCGGTGACTTAAGCCACACTGCAGATGAGCACATCAAGCTTTTTGAAGACCTCCTTCAGAATAGAGACATCCAGGATGAAGATGTTGCATGTCAGTTGTTTCCCTACACTTTTGATGACCAAGCATCTTAATGGTATATTCATTTACTAGCTAACTCCATTACCACTTGGCAGGGGATGAAGGCGACATTCTTGGAGAAATTAAGAGTGCCAATTTCAGCAACTAATCTATACAGATAATTTGTGGAAGTTAAGAGACAGGAGCACGAGCCCATCAGCATGTTCAATGAAATATTTTAGAGGGCATACACAATATTGCAAGATCCTTACAACTTGGACAATCATGTGGCATTACTCATCTACTACAAGGCTTTAGATCATCTCATGTCCATGTTTGTAAAGTCTAAAACTCCAACCCCTACCAACTTGAAGGAAGTATACACTGCAGCGGTAATAGCGAGCAATGGTCTTGGAGTGGGTATTCCCCAGGGTTTGCTCTATTATTTGGGGAATTCAACTTCCCAAAATCAAGTGCAAGACATCAATCATGTGCAGGCACACTAGACACCCACGATGAACCCGATTCCCACCAATAGCAATCAGTTGGTTCTGCACACGAGAGCTCCAATGTCTCAAGCACTACCATCAAAACCAGTATACCTCCAGAATGTGACAACATTTTCCCAAAGTCAAGAAGAGATAGATGAAATGAAGGAGTTAATTGATCAAGTTAAAAATTTGTCAACCGACATCACCTATCTAAAGGGTCAGACAAGATAAATGAAAAATTTTCAAAGGAGTTACCAACCACCACAAGGGAACCACCAAGGTTAAAATCATTCTAGATACACAAGGGATAACCAGAACTACCAAGGAAATAATCAAGGATTCTAGAATAATAATTCAGGCTTCCAAAAGAAGACCTAGAATAGAGGACCAAACAATGGTATTGTGCCATCTCCCTTAGACAATCCACCTGTAGACAACCATCCTACAAATAAAGTATTCTTGGTTGAAGCAACATTATCAGGTTGGTGCTGATTACACAACATGGACCAACACTCTAAGTTACACTATCATGAATTCGAAGTAGCGGTAGATATATTCAGAAGTGAAAGAAGAAATTCAGAGGTGGAAGATCTGCCAATAACTGGATATGAGCTAGTTCTTGCGACAAGATACAACCAAGACCTTGTAATTGAGAGCATGATATTTTCATCTCAGAAATACCCACCATATTCCCCTAGTCAAATATTTATGCCTACATCAGCAAATGGTCCAGCAGAAGCACTACAATATCAAGATGGAGACTTACTCTCCAACTGACTAGCCTGCTTCAAGCAATGGGTATAGTTTTCCACCATTTCATAATAGCATATTAGTGGAAGGAACGAGATAAGTAAAAGTGTTTCAACAAGTTTCTAGAAATCCACCAAGGGTATACCAGAGGAATGTTCGCCAAAATGAACCCTTTACTTCATCTATTCCTCCAAATAATTTTTAGACTCCGTTGAATCTAGGTGCTACTAATGTGCCACCTCCTTCAAGAGACACCGAAATATTGTCAGCAGAATATCCAATGTAATGGGACAAGACAAGTTGTCCTTCCACAAATAGAACAAAGGCGACCGACAAACCCTCAGGTGGAGCAGACACAAGCCTAGACAAAGGATCATTCCAGGGAGGAGTTAAAAAGATTAAGCTCATATGTATTGGAAGAGTTTAAGAAGATAAAGGTCAGTCTACCCCTAATAGAACTGATGAGAATTCCTAAAATTTGGGAAACACTTTTGGGTAGTTTAACCGAAGCTATTGCCCTGAGGAACATTCCTCAAAACATGCCAAATAGAGGAGCATTCAATGCTCCGGCCAACACAAATTTCACCGAATGGGAGGTATCAGGAAACATATTTAATAGGCCACAAACACAACCCCCTTCAACAGACCCCAGTCAGAACAACATGACACCAAAAGAAGTTCTTAGGGACTCTAATATATTTCAAGAAGAAGTTCTAACTAGCGGATTGCCACAGACTCTGAAGAAGCCAGATAATGCCTGTAGAATGCAGAAAGAAAAGAGTCAAGGTGTCAGCAGCCAAGACAAACACTCGATAGTCTTCTACCAGGGAAAGGACAAGCCTGCTCCGTTCTTGTTATCCATTTGAATATTTTGCAAGATGTTACATAATTGCCTACTAGACTCTGGTGCCTTGAGCAATGTAATGTCGCTAGCTATCTGTCAGAGGTTAGGACTTGTACCCGCAAGAACTAACAAGAAATTCACCCAGTTGGACAAAATAAAAGTCTCGATAATGGGAGAATTAAATAATATCCACATGCAATTGGCAGCAGGCCCAAGGATACAAAGTTGTATTGACATTTTAGTTGTGGATATTCTAGATGGGTACGACATGCTTCTGAGCAAAGATTGGACGAGAAAATTAAATGGAAAAATTTCCATGGACTTCTCTCATATGTGGCTACCATGGAAAGGAGTCCCTAACCATATCAAAATCAACAGTACACCAAGACTAAAATTGATGATCACTGAGTATGGCGAGAACAACAAAATTTTATTTCTCGAGACTAACCTAGGTTCTTACAGGCCTAAAGTAAATGAAGTATTGATGTTGCATGGGTCAACCCACCAGGCCAATGAGAAGATCAACTCTGTTGAGACCCTTGTGGAAGAATAACAAGATTTTTGAGACATTGACAAGGGGATGTTTGAAAGTTTCTGAAACTTCATCCTGATGAGTGTTCAGTTGAAAGTAGAATTACATGAACATCTCCATATTCATGATTTATTGCTACTAAATTGGTGCCGGATCCACAACACTACATATTCCAATTTTATATGCAAAATGTGCCACAAAGGAGTGGAAGAAGTATGGAGAAGTATTCCATAGGCGCCAAGCCCTTCACACAACGAAGAGACTAGTTACACAAAAGGCTCTACATTGGTCCTAATACAAGAGATCGAGCAAGAAGGAAATGCGGAAGCATATCCTCTGCCTCTACCATAGCAGGACCAAGTTTGGACACTGAGGTTCGACGAATATCGATCCAAGAAAGGAGTCAGAGATGGCTTCGAATTGACCAGTCTAAGAGGAGAGGCGTACCTCACCACTCACAGATTAGAGTTCCCCTACAAAAATAACATGGTAGAATATGAATCATTGATTCATGGACTACTGTTGGCATTGAGAAAAGGAGCAAAAGTATTATATGCTCTTGGAGATTCTGAAATAGTTGTGAGGCAAGTAAATAAACAATATGTTTGCCATGATAAGAGACTGGACCATTACCGCAACAAAGTATGGGATCTCATTGAGAGCTTTGATGCCTTCAACATCCAATCTGTGAACCGATCAAATAATCAGGTAGAAAATTCCTTGCCACAGGCAGCCAATTCATTGGAGCCACTGGCCATGGACACCATAAGCCAGTTCACAATGGAATTTTCATTGATACCATCCATTCTAGGTAATGTTATTAATTTTTAGGTCTTCAAAGATGATGACTACATCCATGAATTTTTAACTAGTTCGGATGTATTTGTTGCACAAGTCATTGACAAAGAAGAAGTACAAGAAGCTGAACTAGACGACGATGGTATTTTGAACTTAAAGACTAATATCATCCCAAGGGGAATGATACAATTGGAATGGATATTCGACCAAGATCAAATCCAAGAAGTAAGAAGCCCAAGGATTAAAGATGATCAGTATGAAAGGATAAACTTGGGAACCAAAGAGGAAGTCAGAAATGTATGCATAGGGAAAGCTTGCACCCCCATAGAGAAGGTTGGAATAATCTAAAATATGAGGAAATTTATGGATATCATAGCCTGGAGCTATGAAGACCTAAGGACCTATGAAACCTCTATCATCACACATACTATTTCTCTCAAGCCCGAGAGTAGACCATTCAGGCAATGCCAAAGGCTAGTTAATCCAATACTAGAACCTCTCATCCATCAAGAGGTCAGGAAGTTACTTTCAGCATATTCCTAGTGTGCCACTCAATGTGGGTCACCAACCTAGTTCCTGTTCGAAAGAAAAATGGGGAAATAAGGCTGTGTGTGGACTTCTGAAACTTGAATCGAGCCTTGGAAAAAGACAATTATCCGTTGCCATCACTGGATGAAGTCTTGCAAGTTGTCAATGGGTCGCGATGTTAGACAAATATTCTAGATACAACCAAGTACTGGAGGAGTACGAAGACAGATTGAAAACAACCTTCACCATGAAATGGGGAACTTTTGCTTACAAAAGGATGCCTTTTGGGTTGATTAATGCAGGAGCCACGTTCTAGAGGGCCATGGACATTGCCTTTAGAGATTTGATTGGGAAGTGTATAATTATCTATATGGATGACTTGATAGTATTATCAAAGAAGAGAGAAGACCATATAGAAGACTTGAGAAAATTATTCAAAAGATGTCAAAGGTACGAGATTTCTTTAAATCCTAAGAAGTGCATATTCAGGGTCATCGAAGGCAAATTTTTGGGTCACTTGATCACAGAAAGGGGAATTCTCATTGATCCTGAATGCATTGAGACAATTTCCATAATCAACTTGTCTACTAGCCAGAAGGAATTAAGATATTTCTTTGGGAAGATCAACTTTGTCCAAAAATTTATCACTGGCTTTGCCGAGATATTTAAACCCTTGAATGAAATGTTAAAGAAAAATGCTAAGGTAGAATGGACGATGTTGGCAAAAGAAGCCTTCGAAGAGATCAAGCAGGCCATAGTTGATGCCCTTGTCCTAGTTAGTCCAGACTATACCAAGCCATTTTATTTATATTCCTTTGCATCGGAGCATTCCTGTGCCGTGATACTCACTCAGAGGATAGAAGAAAGGGATGGAAATCCCATTGCATTTATGAGTACACCCCTCCGGGATGTTGAATTAACATACCCTTGTGTTGAAAGACAAGCCTATGCATTGTTAAAGGCCATTAAGAAATTTAGACATTATATCCTAAGGAATAAGGTTTTTTCCATTGTACCAGACACAACTGTTAAAACACTCCTAATGAAAAATGAGCTTGGAGAAAGAAGAGGAAAGTGGGTCACCACTATCCAAGAATACAACATTGAGGTGCAACCAATGAAGCTATACCGAGGATAAGCCTTGACCTAGAAAATGTCCATAGAGGGACCTGGCTTAGTGCAACAGACCTACGTACTGACAGACACTTCCCCAAAGGAGTAGTACTATGATATCTCCGCATATCTAATAAATCACAAATATCCGGCACACATGAATTCCACATAGAAACAAGCTTTCCGACTAAAGTGCCAATGTTTCATGCTTCAAGGGGCAGTGCTCTATAGGAGGAACCATGAAGGCATTTACTTAATATGTGTTGGGAATGATCAAGCTAAGAGGATTATGGAGCATTTCCACTCCAAGTTCGGTATAGGCCATGGCATGAGTCAGGAAACCGCTTGTCAAATACTTAGAGCAGGGTACTATTGGCCCTTTATTTTTAAAGATGCCTACCAACATGTTAAAACTTGTCACACATGCCAGATCACTAGGACTCGTGAAAAGAATCTTGCTATGCCATTACAACCCATTACAAAAGTGAAGCCCTTTTGCAATGTGGGATCTTGATTTTATTGGCATGATAAATCCGCTGTCTTCGACACAACACAAATATATTTTAACAGCAACTGATTATTTCACACAATGGTCCGAGGCACAAGCACTGAAGAATTGTACAATAGATGCAGTAATCAAATTCTTGGAGGAACATATTATCACAAGATTTAGTTGCCCCAAAGCTTTGGTGTGTGACAATGGTTCCGTGTTCACTTCTTTGAAGTTCTCTAATTGGGAATTTGACTACGGGATTACTCTAAAATTTTCCTCGAACTATTACCCTCAAGGTAACGGATTGGTAGAGTCAACCAACAAGAACTTGCTCAATGTAATTAAGAAATTATTGGATCAAAATCTGAGAGATTGGTACTCTCAACTTAGGTTTGCCTTATGGGCAGAAAGGACATGAGCTAAGAAGTCATTGAGGACCTCCCCATATCACCTAGTCTATGGGCAAGATCCTGTGTTCCCTATTCAGTCAAAGATTCTAACACTGAGGTTTATGCAGGAGTACTTGGACCCAGACGATAGAGTTCAGATTCGTTGGTCACAACTTTTGTTACTGGAAGAACAAAGAGATAAAGCCCTATAAAATTTTGTGAAGCAACAAGGGGTCGTTAAGCGATGGTTCGACAGGTGTGCAACAATAAAGTCATTAATTATCTCTGACTTAGTCCTGTATTGGGACAAAGCACATGAGCAAAGGGGTGACCATGAGAAGTTTGATAATTTATGGAAAGGACCATACCAAGTTGCTGAAATTTTGGGAGAAAATGCATTCAGGTTGAAGACTTTAACAGGAGAGGATATCCCATTTCCAGTCAACGGGCAGTTCTTGAAACATTATTTTTGACCTTGAATTCTTAAGTGGGACTATTTGTATATAGTTAGATTAGTTTCTTTTGAGTTTTGGTTTTTTTTCATGCTTTGGCTTTGGTTAGTTTAGTTTTCTTTGCTTTGTTTTCATAGGTTAGTTTGCTTTCATTTGGTGTGCTTAGGTTAGTTTGAATAAGAGGGATTCCTATTTTGCATAAAGGTTGGTGTTGCTTACATGCATGTGCTGGATTGACCTCACCCGGTTATGTTTTGAGTATTGATTGGACAAATATTTATGGAAAGCCTTGAAGTCCCAGGATTAGTTATCTCAAGAATATCCTAAGGTTAAGGTTAGTACTTAACTGAATGGGGAATCATCTATTATATCTTGATTTTGAAGTTGGCAGTTACTACATCTCACACATACAATAAGTTCTCTGAGTCATGATCGTTTCCAAGGAGAAATCATGGTTCAAACAAAAGGAAATAACCAAAGTCTTTCTTCAACGCCATTATAATACTCAAAATCATGTGAGCTTCACTGCTTACAAGCCAAAGTGTGAAAATTTGAGAAAGAAAAGAATATCAAAAAGAAAATGAGAAAAGATCAAAATAGTTGGCTACGGGTGTGCGGACATCTCTACAGGCATGCAATCAATAAACACAAAATAAAATCACCGGAAGTAGAGAAATCTCTGTGAGATTATAGCAGATAACCTCGTCGGGGCTATGGACGCTCGTTGGTAGGGAGGCTCTATCCAAGGATGCTTTTGGAGTTAAGACCAGTTATAATAAAAAAAACCATGATGGAACCAAAGAGACTTAGTGTTCATACAAGAGGGAAATGAACACCAGTAAACACACTTGTAACTAATAAATGAAAGATCTTGATATAGTTTAGTATTTCCCTTTTCCTTTTAGTACTTTTCTTAACCAAGGGATGAATTAGTTGGAATTAATCTAATAATTTCAATTTAAAGTAGGTATTGTCTTTGGAATGTTCGGGAACATTCCCAATGTGGAGTCGCCAGATATTGTGACCTATTTCACACATTGCCCCATTGCAAATGGGGACCCCCAAGTTTTTGTTTCGCCCTCTGCATTGTTGTTTTGGAATTCTGAATTTGAGTAAATTTTTGAGAGTCAGTCCAGCCAAGTTGAGATTTATAACCCGTTTATGTGCCTAAATGTCATGGAAGGGCTCAAAAGGTCCGAAAGATGAGGATCGCCTGTGCTTTTGGTCATTTCTAACACTTCCTATTTTTTAGGGATTCTGCTTTTTTGCTTTTTGCTTTTTTGATTTTTGGCATTTTTAGGCCATTCTGGAGTTCCTATTTTTTAGGGATGCTTTTTCCTTTTTTCTATTTTTAGAAAGTTTCTATTTTTTTGGAAAGTTTCTATTTTGAGGTCCCACTGAACATGAAGTCAACAAACCTCTAGAAGTCAGCATGTAAATCAAGGTAAATGGTAAAAATGGCAAATGTGGCTAAGTCTTATGAAGTGTGCCCATGAAGGAATGGCTAAAGGAGGCATCAAGTCCACCCTTTCCTTTGTCAAGCACTATAAAGCAAGGCATCAAGTCTACCATGGCACAGGAAGCCTCCAAGTCCGCCCATGGCTTGAGGAAGGGTGAAGTCCACCCATGGCTTGCGGAAGGGTGAAGTCCGCCTTTGGAAAGAAGGATGGATGGCTTGGTGGAGGGTCAAGTCCACCCTTGGAAGGTGTAAATGGAATGAGTAACATCCAAGTCGACCCTTGGAGAGACATGCTTTCAAGTCCGCCCAAGCCAAGTGAATGGCAAGCAAGACATGAAGTCCGCCCTTAGACAAATGAAGTCACAAGTCCGCCCTTGGGCAAGGCAAGACTAAAATGTGCCAATGGCAAAAGGAGTAGGAAGTTTTCCCAACTTCCAAGAGGAATTTTTTCTAAAGCATGGAAAATTGGAGAATGCCTAGAGAAAGAAGGGGTTAAGCTAGCATAAAATTCACTCCTTAGTATGATAGAACGAAATTCAAAGGCACGGAATGAAGAATATCTGGCAAGGCAAACACAAAGTCAACCCCAACTTGGCATGAAATAAATTCCTAAGGCATATAAAAAATTGCAAAATGGCAAAGGAATCTCCAAGTCCACCCAACCTAGAAGAAGAGAGAAAATGGAGTTTTTGGCTAAGTATGAACGTCCAGAGAAGCCAGAAGTCTACCCAGAGAGTTGAAAATTGATAGAAAATTCATGAAGCACATTCTGGCTAGGAAAATGATTGCAAAAGTAAATAATTCACCATGGATAGACAAATTTGGCCAAGTATCAATTTTAAACGGGTTGGAATTTTAATATTTAATATTTTTAATTATGTCCTGACACTTAGGGAATTTTAATTAAAATATTCGAAGTCTAGAGAATACGAGAGATCACTTGGAAGATTAATTATTTCGCCTTAGGTAAAATTAAATTTTCCATGATTCGAGGATTAAACATATTGAAAAATCATTTTTAATGATTAATTTAATATTTTTCAATAATTTTTCAACACTTGGGAGAATTTTAAAAGAAATTTGAAGATCTCAGACAGAGGTGGCACCAAGGGAAAATTAGAAACTTGCCTTAACGATTGCGAAAAGATTTAGAAACTTGCTAATTGAGGAAGAGAAAACGTTTCTAAAATTGAAATAAACTCAAGAAAAAGAAGGCAGTTTCTAAGGAAAATCACACTTCTCAGCCATAAAATAGGTTTCAGCAACTCATTCTTCACAAATTCGACTGAGAAGAAGTTTGTTCTCTCAAATCTGCACGAATTAACTTTTGGAGAGGGAGATACTGAGGGTAATGTTATTCTTCTTCAGTGGAAGAATTAATTTTATGCAAAGACGTGATTTTTAGAAAGAGATAAATTATTTCTTTGCTGAAAGTTGTACTTCTCAGAAGATTGGCTTGCTTCCTTTATCAAATTTTCAAAATTTGTGATTTTTTTGCAGCCAGAGGATATTCTCAGAGGTTTGGAAATTCATTGGAAATACTTTTCTACTCTTTCCTAATCTTCTACATTCATTTCGGCATGAGATTTATCCATTACTTGGCAAATTTGTTTACTTTCAGCTTGCTTTTTCACAGAAAATTATATTTTAAATGCTGAAAGTATGAATTTATCAAGTAATATCCCAAGATAACCAAATTTTTGAAAGTTCTCATATTAATGTTAGTTATTTTCGACTTGCAGGTTGATGACCAACCAAGGAGAGCCATCTAGACAAGAAAAACTGAAGTTTTCCAGCAAAGGGTTGCAGTCGGAGTCCAAGATAAAGTCAAAATGGAAGAATATTACGGACACCAACCTTGGGCACATCGACCTCAAGGAATTAAAATGAAGGATGTACAGGCATGATGGATTCTTGCTGACGTCTACCGCCAAAAGAATGATGAGAAACAAAATTGTTCAAGCTGTCGGATTCCCACTTGCAATTGAATGTGTTGAGCTAATGGTAGAGTGCGCCCTCCACTATGACCCTCAAAAAAGGTGAATTGTTGCACCTGACAAAAGGATACTGGATCACCTTGGAGAGCTAGCCATACAGGAAGCTTTTGGCATCCCCACATACCATAAGACTGCTTATAAAACTAAAGAAGACTAAAACATTCTATATGAGCTCCTACGTCATCTACATGTTGGCTAGGATGTACAGGTATGCAGGCTTGATCTGCAAAGGCATAGTTGGCAACGACAAAAATGAGTTGAAGCCTTATGACTGCTATCCACAACTGTAGTTGAGTGAGAAGACCCACTTCATACAAGCGCACGATGCCTTCCTCATGTACATAACAAGGATACTTTAGGGAGGAATGCACCAACGGATAACTCATGAGGCCAAAATTTTGATTGGAAAATACGGATCTTGGTTCATCCACTATTCGAGGTATACATATATCAGAATCCAAGGATTCACTGGGAATCCATACCGATTGCCTATCTTTCCTACAAACAAAATGGTCCTGCTTGAAGTGTTGAGATAGCTAGAGGAATATTAGAGCTTCTAGAGAACAAAGCAAAAGGTGGCAGTCACCTTTCCCTTCTTTATAGGGAACATGTTGGAGACATGTCTTTCATCACAGGCAGCTAAGAGTGCCAAGCTTGAAATACAACATTACCCCTTTGCCACTTATCCATCTAGGGACAACTTCGACCCACATCATCACATTAAGACTATGGACAAGAGAAGATATAGGCATAGGGTCGAATTAGAGGACTTTTGGGTAGACATTGCAAATGAGTTCGAAGTCAGATGAAGAATCTAGTCTAGACTGCCTGTTAGCTTGATTAGGACGACCGAGCTTTGTCGAGTGCCTGATTAGTTGGAGGATGATGGGAATCCAATATAGTCATACCTTGATGAGAGCTTGCCCTTGCTTGCGGTTAGATTTTCAAAACCCGAACATGCCGACCTGAACATCTTGATGAGACCAGTCGTCAAGTACACACAATGGTGGGTTTACCAACAGATCCAAGAACTAAGGCAAATGAAGGTGACACTGACCTATCATAGGTTGAGTGAGATGGAATCCTACTCTTCGAATGTAGAAGCATCCTAGGGCATAGACATGATAGAAGCCACTACTTGCAGAAAAAGGAAGGAGATAGATGTAGGCAAGGAGCCGGTCTAGAAATAAACAAGGGTAGAGCCTTCATGCTCTGCCATATCTAGAAACATCGAGGAGATTTTGGCTATCGTTGATGCTTCATTAGCCGACATTAGGGATCCTTCTCCGATTCCTAAGGACAATGTGGAGCCTCAACTGGATGATGATGAACTGATATCTCCCACAGGCACAAAAATACTGGGGTCTCATGATGATATGGGTGCCCAAAATGATGACTTTTAGGAGGGAATGATTTCACCCCTTCGAGGAATTTTGGACGCTTTTGATAGAGAAGATATGTCGAAAGAAGATGGTGTGGAACAACTCAAAATCCCGGACTAGCTAAAATAAAGGATGAAAATACAGGTGCCAGTGGAAGAACCGGAAAAGGATGATACTATAGACTTTTTGGCCAGACGTACACAAACTTCAGTCAAGAATCTAGCTAAGAAGTTCTCAACCATATAGAGAGATGAGGCTGGCAACTGAACAGTACAAATTGCAATGCCGATAGTGGACAAGCCATAGGAAGACATAGCCCCACATGAGTATGTTGTCACCACCATCAACTTGGGCCCAACCACAGAGGGCCAGGAAGTTGAAGATTTGGACAATTCAGTGTCCACCACCAAGTCAAGGTTGGTGAATGAGGAGGCGAAGAGGAAAGAGTGCCAATAGGAGATTGAGCGCCTAAAGGAGTATATACAACATTTGACCAAGCCACTTGATCAGGATGACATGGCAGCTCCCCTTCTCCCAAACTCTTCACAAGAGGCATAAAAGGATATAGAAGAAGATAGGGTCATGGCTAGAGAGGCTAAAGAAAGGATCACAATCAAAGGAACAGAAGCCAATACGTTCATGGAGAAGTTGACCTTGGTCTATGGTTAGGCCACTTCATTACTTTCTAGACTAGCCGCCTTGGTGAAATTGTGGGATGGCCTTTCAGATGTAAAGGAAAGAATAATTCCTTGCCTTAGGATTCTGAAAGGGGTTCCACAGTAGGAATTGATAGAGGGAGGCATCATTGTAGCCAGAGCATCTTATGATTTCCACACCTGGTATTGGGCTTTGACAGCACGAGGAGAGGTCTTGGAAAGAGAAAAGGTTGATGGGATCAAAGTGGAGGAGCAGATTAAAGAAGTCCAAACCAGGGTCATCAACATGGTTGTCGACATCCTAGACAAGGAGGTCATATGGGAGAATGACTTGCAGTTGGAGGCTTTGAAGGCTAAGGTACAAGAAAGCTTCTTTGCTATCACTAGGCCTATTTTGAAGCAAAACTGGGCCAAAAAAGCAAACTTCCTAAATATCCAAGAATATTTTGTGAAGATTGAGCTAGAATGGGAGGATACCTTTATTGGTGGTGCCAAAAGTGTGGACGGAATGGAGTTCAGGATTGGAATGCTTCCACTAGTCACCATGGAAGAAGTTGCCTCAATCGTGTCTATATTAATTGATCACACGGCAACGTGGGAGGATAGGGATGGAATTCCTTGAAAATAGCTCCAGGTGCCAACTCACCTTGTTAGCTCTTAGTTCACTAATGTTATTTTGGGAAACCCTAATTAGGGTTTTTCTGTTTCAATCTTGGTCACTGGCTCATTTTAATTTGGGCCATTTATTCATTTTTGGGAACTCTATATAAACTTCCATGCTCTCATTTTAGACTTGTGAAGTTAGTAGTATGAGATTGTTGCAATAAGACTATTTCCATTAATAAAAGCTCTACTGCAAGATTTTCTTAGAACCAATTTTGTATTCAAATAGTGTGCGAGGTTTACATCTTCTCCTTCAACATTTAGAGTAAAGTTAAATTAGTATTTTATTTGTATGTTTGCTAGTGAATGATAGATTTGATAGTAGTGGTGGATGAAATTAAGCTCATACTTGTGTGGAATAGATGATTTGTATTCAATGTGCAAATTTAGCCTGAGCTATTAAGTTGTGGATGCTTAACTTCCATTTGGATATTTGTTAATTCAAACATGAAAATCATTATCACCCCCATTGAAGATTGCACCCGCTTTGCATAGTTTTCCTAAAGGAGGTGAAACAAAGTGTAGTTATTCCAATTTTATCTAGTCACTGTCGTCTCTGGAGTTCTTAGGCATAGCTTAGACCTCTAAACCCTTATCTTTTGCCCTTTTATTTTGGAAATTTTGAAATACCCGATAGAAAGGGCCTCGATGTCAAAACCGTCTAAGTCCTAAACTTGCAAATAAACTATAACGTAAGTCTCCTTGTGATTATGAGAAAATCAAAATGCCCACTGGTCTTATCCACATGTCATGACCTGACTAAAGAAACAATGGAGTTATTGTAAACGCATTAAATTTTCAAGAGAGGATAAAGTGTCCTTGGGCATCTTTATTCTATGTTCGGTGGCGTATTAAAAATACACACCAACAAGACCCTTAAGGGATCGATCCTGTTGAACGTAGCTCAGAGTGATTCTTGATGTTTGGGTGCGAAAGAGGACCGTGCTTAGCATAAATATACCCACTTGAATGCGTTGGAATAGTTTGTTTGGTCACATGAGTTGCAGAACGAAAGATGCACCACTTTGTAACTTTCAGCTACTTGCATTTGACAACTTTTTCCTCGAGTGAAAATTCGCCAACACAAGAAAATGCCTCTGAGATAGTGAAAAATAAGTGAGGATATTGTAGATGGGCCCAACGTAATCTTGTAGGATCAGATGATAATTTTCTAAGCGTTACAGTGTCTGAGTAATAACATGCTGAATTTCACAGGCATTTTGCACTTTGGACCCTTAAGGGATTGATCCCGTTGAACGTTACTCAAAGTGATTATGAGTGTTTGGGTGTGAAAGAGGACCATGCCTAGCAGAAATGTACCCACCCAAATGCATTGGAAGAGTCTATCTAGTCAGACGAGCTACAGAACGAAAGTTGCACCACTTTGCAACTTTCAACTACTTGCATTTGACAACTTTTTCCCTGAGTGAAAATTTGCTAGCACAAGAAAATGCCTCCGAGATAGTGAAAACTGAGCGAGGTTATTGTAGATGGGCCTAACCTGATATTTTTGGATCAGATGAGAATTTTCTAAGCCTCACTGTGTCCGAATAATAACATGCTGAATTTCACAACCATTTTGCACTTTGGACCCTTAAGGGATCGATCCGATTAAGTGTAGCTCAGAGCGATTCTACATGTTTGGGTGTGAAAGAGGATTGTTCCTAGCATAAACATACCCACCTAGATGTGTTGGAACTATTTGTTTGGTCACACGAGCTATAGAACGAAAGTTGCACCACTTTGCAACTTTCAACTACTTGCATTTGACAACTTTTTTCTCAAATGAAAATTCACCACCATAAGAAAAAGCCTTCTAGATAGAAAAAACCGAGCAATTTTATTGTAGAGGGGCCCAACGTGATCCCATAGGATCAAACGAGAAGTTTCTAAGCATCACATTGTCCGAGTAATAGTATTCTGAAATTCGTAGCCATTTTGCACTTTGGACCCTTAAGGGATCGATCTGGTTGAACATAGCTCAAAGTGATTCCGCCTGTTTAGGTGTGAAAGAGGACCATGCTTAACGTAAATGTACCCACCCAGACTCGTTGGAGTAATCCTTTTGGTCACACGAGTTGTACAACGAAAGTTGTACCACTTTGCAAATTTCAACTACTTGCGTTTGACAACTTTTTCCTTAAGTAAAAATTTGTTAGCACAGGAAAATGCCTCTGAGATAGCAAAAACCGAGAAAATGTATTGTAGCTAGGCCCAACATGATCTTTTAGGATCAGATGAGAAGTTTCTAAGCGTCATGGTGTCTGAGTAATAGCATGTTGAATTTCAAAGCCATTTTGCACTTTGGACCCTTAAGGGATCAATTCAGTTGAACGTAGCTCAGAGCAATTTTGCATGTTTGGGTGCGAAAGAACACCATGCCTAGCATAAGATTACCCACTCGGATTTGTTGGAACAGTCTGTTTGGTCAGACGAGCTACAGAACGAAATTTGCACCACTTTGCAACTTTCAACTACTTGCATTTGACAACTTTTTCCCAGAGTGAAAATTCGTCAGCACAAGAAAATACCTCTGAGATAGAAAAAACTGAGTGAAGTTATTGTAGTTGAGCCCAATGTGATTTTGCAGGATTAGATGAGAAGTTTCTAAGCATCACGGTGTCTGAGTAATAGCATGTTGAATTTCACAGCCATTTTGCACTTTGGACCCTTAAGGGATCGATCCGGTTAAACGTAGCTCAGAGCGATTCTGCATGTTTGGGTGCAAAAAAATATCGTGCCTAGCATAAACGTACCCACCCGGATGCATTGGAACAGTCTATTTGGTCACACAAGCTTCCAAACAAAATTTTCACCACTTTGTAACTTTAAACTACTTGCATTTGACAACTTTTTCCTCCAGTGAAAATTTGCCACCATATAAAAAACCCTTCAAGATAGAAAAAACTGAGTAAGGTTATTGTAGAGGGGCCCAATATCATCCCATAGGATTAGTCGAGAATTTTCTAAGCATCATGGTGTCCGAGTAAGAGCATTTTAAAGTTCATAGGCATTTTGCACTTTGGACCCTTAAGGGATCGATCCGGTTGAAGGTAGCTCGGAGCGATTCCCTGTGTTTAGGTGTGAAAGAGGACCATGCCTAGTGGAAATATACCTACCTAGATGCATTGGAACAATCCGTTTGGTCACACAAGCTATAGAATGAAAGTTGCACCACTTTGCAACTTTCAACTACTTGCATTTGACAACTTTTCCCCGAGTGAAAATTCACTAGCATAGGAAAATGCCTCCGAGATAGAAAAAATTGAGCGAGGTTATTGTAGATGGTCCCAACATGATCTTGTAGGATTAGACGAGAAGTTTCTAAGCATCACGGTGTCTGATGAATATCATGTTGAATTCTGCAGGCATTTTGCACTTTGGACCCTTAAGGGATCGATCCGGTTGAATGTAGCTCGGAGCGATTTTGCATGTTTGGGTGTGAAAGAGGACTATGCCTAATGTAAACATACCCACCTAGATGCATTGGAACAATCTATTTGGTTAGACGAGCTACATAATGAAAGTTGCACCACGTTGCAACTTTCAACTACTTGCATTTGACAACTTTTTCCACGAGTGAAAATTTGTCAGCACAGGAAAATGCCTCTAAGATAGTGAAAACCGAGCATTGTTATTGTATATGGGCCCAACATGATCTTGTAGGATCAGACGAGAAGTTTCTAAGCATCACGGTGTCTGAGTAATAGTATTTTGAATTTTATAGCCATTTTACACTTTGGACCCTTAAGGGATCGATACAGTTGAACGTAGCTCGGAGCGATTCTGCATGTTTAGGTGTGAAAGAGAACTGTACCTTTTGAAACATACCCACTCAAATGCATTGGAACAATTCACTTGGTCATACGAGCTATAGAACGAAAGTTGTACCACTTTGCAACTTTCAACTACTTGCATTTGACAACTCTTTCCTCGAGTGAAAATTTGCCACCAGAGGAAAATGCCTTTGAGATAGCAATAACCGAGAGAGGTTATTATAGAGGGGTCCAGCATGATCTCATAGGTTTAGACAAATATTTTTTAATCACCACAATTTACGAGTAATACCCTATCAAATATTGTTGCCCTTTTGCACTTTGCACCCTTAAGGGATCAAGTCAATTGAACCATAGTAGTTGTTTTGTTGAATGTCATACCCTAACGTATGTTAGAGAAGACCTAGGTTGCATTGATTTATCTGAGGCATACGCTGCCCCTACCTTATCAACCCTAAGCAATATGATTTTAGGGGTACTCCCATATTGGTACAATAATTTGGAGATTTCTTCCTCTATAACCTCTTTGTTTAGCTCTCCCCACTTGGAGAAAACCATGGGTTCAAATTTGATGATAGAAGAGCCTTTTTTCTGTGTTATGGTTTTCCATATGTCTTAGGAGAAGATGGGAGTTGTCCTACATAAAAATACCCTTTATGACCATAGTCTCTACAACCCTTGTCTTGTCTCGTATTTGGACCTTGATATTTGGAAAGGATTTATGTGAGGTGGATCATGAGGCTAAAGTGGATGGATCAATATAGGATGATGAATGTGAGGCAATATCATTTTAAGGCACTTGCAGTAGTTTTTGATATTTTTCTCCAAAGTTATGATAATAATGGAAAGGCCAAGGGTGAAGGGCACACAATCAACTGAGAGGGGGGAGGAATTGGTAGATCTAAACAATTACAATTGTTAGTCTATGTTCAATCCTTTAGGGTCAAAACAACCTTTTATTTTAAAATTTGTAAGAGGTTAGTCTCTAATGCCTTGAATGAGTCAAATTCACATGCATGAGTAGGTTGTTTTGTTATAATTGAACTTAATAAAGACTGGTTGAGACATTACCGTTTTGTTACCTTTTAGGTCTCTTCTACCAGTTTTTTGAGCTTTAATGGCAGTCAAATGTGTTACAAGCTTTCAAATGGAAGACTACAAAGAAGTTAATGTCAGTTCTCATAGGAGTGAAGTGATGGCATATGATAGTTAATTGGAAAAAGATAGCAGCAACATATCAAATCATCAAGAGATAACACAGATTGAAGAAACCCTAGATGTTCAAATAGAGGGCCCATTTAGGATTTCAAGGAAGATCACTGCTAACAGTTGGTTAGGGTACTTGAAAGTCCATCAGAAGGTTTTTTGAATGAGGTTAGACAGTCTTTAGATGAATATAATATTTTCTTTTGTGGCTTTTGGGCTAAATAATCTAGTGTTTCTTGCTAGTCTTCTACAATTTCAAGGAATAAAACTTGAGCCAAGGATTAATAAATTGTGGTCGTCATTTAGCAAGGAGGGTGCAACAATAAATGATGTAGTTTCTATAAGTGGTAATGAAGATCATTCCCTTTTTGGATATCCTTTCTTTGAGGTTGGTCACTTCCTTATTATGAGGGTATTGAAAAGATCCAATTAGGAGAGATGGAATTGGATAGGAAACAAACAAATATACAGTCAATTGACAGTGTCAAGGGAGGTGAGGTATGAATACAATCATCATTTCATCAAATGAAAATAGATTTAAAGGAAGGTTATTCATTAACACAAGCATCATGAATGTATGAACACAAGGGAACTGTGAAGGGTCACTGTACATGGCAATGTGCAAATGAAAAGGAAAAATTAGAAATGAGTAGTGTTCATTTGTTAAGTATAGTGAGTGTATGATTATAAAGTGCTTGACAATCAAATTCACTCACCACAATCAATGTCTTATGGCTGTCAAGTTTGTCAATCAGTGTCCCAAGAATCCAAGAGCTATGGTTGTGTATGCAGCAATAGGTCCTTATGAATGTGGAGTCTTCAATTAACTCTTTAAATGTAAACCATGAAGCATTAAAACTAATTTTAAATATAATATATGCATTTAATTGAGACATATATTAAGGAATATACACATTTGCATGTATTAATTTCTCATGATTTTAATATATCAAAAAATACAATAATTCAATGAAAAATATTACAATAGTGATGGAAGAACATCTTAAAAAATTTCCCATTTGTCAATACTTGTAGCAATACATGCAAGGAAATAATCCTCTCATTTCCAGCACAAATCATGAAATATATTGTACTTGAGAAAAGGACAAAAGGAGTTACTACCCAGTTTCGTTTTTCCATTCCACCTCAACTGGCCCAACTATTTGCATTCCAAAATGGTTCAAAACATGTACATATCATGCTCCCTATGAAAAAAATGGGTAGTAGCCTCTCTGTGGTTGGGTAGTATCATAGGAATTTGGTCCACAAAAAACCTACAAAAGCCTCTCAATCTTAGACATAGACTCACATAAAAATAATTAGAAGAGCAATAACTAAATAATGTTATTCATATAGCTGATGAGACCTACTGTCACCTTCAAGCATGCTAGATAAGGAGGTTGATTGAAGGTCCTACAATGGTGATGTGCCCCTTCACTACTTTGTCATCTCTCAATGACCCTGCGTATAAATTTCAAATATATCACTAAGAGGCTTAACATAAAATGTGTAGCTTATAAGAATCTGATAAATCTAGGAGATGGAAAAGAAAGAGAAGATTGACAACCAAAAAATGCACCAAGAACCGATGTTTCTCATACAACTAAAAACTTGCACAAGTAATCGATGTTCTTTTCTTATATACTTTGACAAACTTCAGTATTACCTATAGTCACAATCAGAAAAGGATCAATGACAGTCATAAATGCATATGACATCAAACAGTAATGGTGAAAAATCCTTATTGCAAGGTGTTGGTCCAAAAGAGTGATCAATAACATGGCTTTAGAAATTCAATGTGAATACTTACAAATCAATCCAGGGAACCATCTGGGTTTGCTCTACTCTTTATTGTGTCGAGTATTGCCTAATGGTTAGACTCACACACTTTCCACAAGTTCTTGTCTGTAGGTCTACCCTTATATTTGATCAAATGAACGTTGGTGGCGACGAAAAGGTTCAAATAGTGAAGAATTTTTTGATGCGTGTCGAAGTCCTCAAACAACAAAACTGCAACATTATTAACTAGATACCTTTGAAGCCATGTTCCAGTAACAACCACCGAACCTGTAGGATATTCTATGTTTTCTCCATCTATAACTGGGGACTCCAATTTCTTTTTGGCCTCGATACAATGACGCAGGTAATAATTTGTACCCTCTTCACTGTCTTCATTTGCAATCACCGCATAAATGTGCCCTGCATTGATATGTTCATCTTGTTAGATTTATTTACTGAGTAACATAATAAAACTTGTAAGTAAGATATATTACCTAGTTCTAGTAGGTCTGATACATTATCAAAGTCAATGGATAATTGCATCTCTGTGATTTGTAGATCCGTCAGGAGCTAATAAGTGTCAAGTGGGGTTAGACTTCTTATAGACCATTCATCAACCCACTCTATTGACTCACAATCATTCCATGATTGAAGTGTACATGCATTAAAAAAGCATGCCATCTTCCTTGTATGGATAGTCCATGTACTTGCATTGAAGCTTCTAAAAGAGTGTAGCTCGCTCGATCCTGTTAGTGTACAACAATCCTCATATTTTGCAATAGTATCATCTACTAAATGAAAAAATCTATGAACTAAAGAGTTACCTTCACTACCTGGACCCATTGAACCATTGCACCACTGGACAATTGATCTTGCATGTGTCAACTTTACACTATTTGTGTACTTTAACTCTTCTCATGCTAGGGCTCTTTTGATACATGCACCTGCTCCATCATGCTCCCCCTTTCCATGCTTGGCCTTTGAGAATTTCCACATATGTTGAACACCACTAATCCTATGCATCTTGCTCAACCAGTAAAACATTCTGGCATTCTTGAATTGTGATGTACAATTATCTGACAATATGATATGTTGACTAAATGATATGCCCCTGCTAGCCAGATCGACATAGAACATATGAAAGAAACCTTGAACAAATGTAGAATGTGTACAATCATCACTAATGTAAAAGTGATACTCCCTCAATACTTTCCTATTTTCCTATGTACTATCATTTGCTTGAATGAATTCTATATGTAAAAATATAGCAACCTGCACGGAGTTGTAGTACTGTGATTGCACCTCATTCTGTGGTTTTAAATGTAGTTCTCAGTGAAGTCGACAACTTAAATGATATGATGAAGTGCAAATGTGTCCTTGTATAACTTGAACTGTGAGTCCAACCATTGTGCTCTATGTGTATGCATTGCATAATCATAAACCACCTGATCACGAAAAATGCCCATAAACTGATACACTAGAATCTTATCATTGACCAATTCACACTTCTTTGCTTCTTTCCCATCTTTAAACTGTATGCCACTATCTTATATTTTCCAAATTCCACAATTTTGTCTCCAATTGTGTGTGTACTAGCCATGTGTTGGAAAATTGGAAAATGTTGCATGCCACCACAATGATCACATGTGCCATCCAAACATGATTTTTTGTAAAAAATTTGACCATCCTCTCTTTCACATAAAATGGAAGATAAAAATTTCCTTGATGATTTAGGTGGAGGCATTATGTTACATTCCTGCAAAACATTCTTAGTATGCATATCTACACATATACATCGATAAACATCATAATGGTTAGAAAACTCAATATGAACCCTACAACAACAAGTAGTGTGTGTGATTTATTTTGACATAAAAATGCTTTAGCATTTCAAAATACCTTTGATATATTTTAATTTCAGGAAACTTCTATACAAAATCAGCCAAAAATTGGGTTTGAGTGGTATCCAAATAATGCATTGGATGTGGCTCATGGTTTTTACTACCAATTCTCCTTCTCAAAACATCTCTTTGATTAGGAGAGGTCCTTGTGTTATCCTTCCAATAATTCACAATTAAAGATCTTAAGCCTTGATCAATTCTTGTGTCTTTCCGTGGCACTCTACCCGAAAATTCCCATAACTCATTGCTATTTGGATCCTCCACTCTTTCACACCTTCTTTTGGCTCTCATTAGAGATTATCTACTTATTTTCAAAGACTTACTTTCCTTTGTAAGGTTCACCTTGTTCCTTGTTTGACTGCTTAACAATGTTGTTGTCATCACATGTCGTGTGGCACAACTAACCTTTGTGTGTGAGGTGGAACCCACTCTCTCGTATGCACTCATCAAGTTCTTTACAATGGAGTTTTCACTTGAGTCATTCAAAACTCTTAGCCCAAGAGCCTTTATGGTGGGCCTAAATTTGAGTTTCCTCATCATTTCAACAAATAGTTGGCATCTTCCACCCTCACTTAGCTTTGCAAAAAACAAACTCCCTATCCTTTCTGCATATCTTTGACATGTACATTTTGGAATCTTATTAGGCATCCATTTCAAAACATTGGAATCAATATCAATAAAAAATGTAGGTTTTCTATGCAAAACTCTAGGAGGAGTTCTCAAATGTAAATTTGTGTCACTATTGGGAAGGTCAACAACATCGAGGATAGATCATGTACCTTCAATTGGAGGTGAAATTGATGACATACCTTGAGATTGACATGTAAACGATGTTGTACCTCCAACTTGAGATGTAATTTGTGGAGTTCCTTCAAATAAATATGTGTTTTCTGATGTACTTTCAAAACACAATGTTTTTGATGGTGTGTCTTCAATTGGAGATGTGATTTCTGATGTACCTGGAAAACCACATGTTGTTGTCAATGTGTCTTCAACTGGAGATGTGCATTGAGCTTCACCTATGGTTGATGATGTGCCCCCAAATTCTATATCCATTCATGTCCTTCCATGAACTTTCCCCATTCATGCCCTTTGTTTTTCCAATTTGACATCTCTCTTAGATTGCACAGGAATTTGTGCCTGTATGGGCTGCAATTCCTTTGCTTCACAAGCTACATTTTTTTATTTCTTTCTCCTTGCATTTTTAACTACATGTTCTTCTGGTGTTAGAGGCTTCGGTGGTTTCCTCAACATGACTTTGAATGCTACATGTCCACAAAAAAACATAGAACAAAAGTAAGTAATGCATTTTACAAAAATATCGATACAGAGAGGGGTGGAAACCATTCAATACAGAAAATCAATGAGAATCACAAACCTGGGGTATAAATTGCTGCCACCTAAATGAAAAATAAAGACTCTTGTGTTTATTTTTCTCAAAACCAATTTTTTGATTGTCAACAAAGTCATGAAGAATATGGATTCAAAGAAGGGTTTGTGATGCTATATCTTATCATATTCACTATTTCTTTGGCAATGAGGTAACCTAGAAAGACAATAAGCATTCTCAACTATGTCAACTCACTTGAATTTATCTAAGCACATGTGATGAAGCTGTTTTTTTTATGGAACAAACAAATTAATGGACACTTGCATTAACATTGATGAAAGCTATTAGGTTTTCCAAATTAGATGAAAATAAAAAATTTCCAAATTAGTTGAAAAAAGAATGAAATATAGTGAATTCGACTAGCCATTCAAGAAATGGACTATTATAAGCAATGCAAATAGAATTCATAAGTAAATTTATGTTAAGTAAATGTCATGTTTTTATTTTTTTTGTTCTTCAAACTCATAAAAATTAAACTTTTTTATGCAAATCTAAAAATTGAACTTTTTAATGCAAATCCCATCTAATTCAATGTTGAATTCTAAGTCCAATTGTTATGATTAATAAAATCATTAAGGAAATTTAGTTTATATTGTCAAAAACAAACAAATATACTAAATGCAAACATTTCAATTTACCAAAATGAATATATTGCCTCAGATAATGTAAAATGATGTAAAAACTTATAAATGTCTTCTTATACATTGTCTACCATGTAGATTGGTGGTAAAAAGGTGATGGATCGAGCATAGATTGGTACAATATGAAGTCAACTGCAGAAAAAAATGTGTTTCTAACTCGGATAAAACACTGAACCAGACAAATACAAGAGAATGTGGGCCTGAATCATGGGGTCAACCCTTATTTTTACCGTTTCAAGGTAAAACCCATTTGGCTCTCGCAAAATTTGAAGAGTGCCAAATTTGGCAAGTACCAAATATGTTCCTCTGAAAAGGAGAGACTTCAGATAGAGGGAGAGACACAGTGGGATGAGATAGAGGGTGTGAGAGAGAGGGAGTGGGAGAGAGAGAGAGGGGGGTGGAGGGAGAGACTTGAGAGAGAGAGGGTGTGGGAGGGAGAAACCTAAGAGAGAGAGAGGGAGA
>CM021107.1:167813195-168040741 GCA_007115665.2 Sequoiadendron giganteum
CAACCCCCATACCCTCTTAATCCCTCAATCGTTAACCCTTAAACCCTAATTCCTCAACCCCTATACCCTCTTAATCCCTCAACCCTCAACCCCTATACCCTCTTAATCCATCAACGCTCAACCCTCAACCCTTAAACCCTAATCTCTCAACCCTCAACCTTTAAAACCTAATCCCTCAACCCCTATACCCTCTTACTCCATCAACCCTCAACCCTTAAACCCTAATCCTTCAACCCATATACCCTCTTGATCCCTCAACCCTCAACCCTCAATCCTTAAACCCTAATCCCTCAACCCTCAACCCTAAACCCTTAAAACCTAATCCATCAACCCCCATACCCTCTTAATCCCTCAATCCTGAACCCTTAAACCCTAATCCCTCAACCCCTATACCCTCTTAATCCTTCAACGTTCAACCCTTAACCCTTATACCATAATCTCTCAACCCCCATATCCTCTTAATCCCTCAACCCTCAACCCTTAACCTTTAATCCCTAAACCCTCTACTTGAGAGAGAGAGAGAGAGAGAAGGAGAGGTGGTGGGAGGGACATTCTTGAGAGAGAGGGATAGGGAGAGGGAGTCATTATGAGAGGGAGAGGGTGTAGGAGGGGGAGACTTGACAAAGAGAGAGAGGAAGATGGGGTAGGATGAAGATACTTGAGAGAGAGAAAGAGGGAGATGGGGTGGGAAGGAGAGAAATTAGAGAGAGGTAGAGAGAAAAAGTGGGAGAGAGATAGAGGGAGTGAGAGAGAGGGAGGGAGAGAGACAAAGTGGGAGAGAGAGAGAGAGGGAGTGGGAGAGAGAGAGAGGGAGAGACATAGAGATGGAGAGAGAGAGTGAGAGAGAGGGAGGGAGAGGGGGTGGGAGGGAGAAACCTAAGAGAGAGGGAGAGGGAGAGAGTCTGGGAGGGAGACACCCAAGAGAGAAGGAGAGGGAGAAAAATTGGGAGATAGGGGGTGGGAAGGAGATACCTAAGAGAGTAGGAGAGAGAGGGAGTGAGAGATAGAAGTATGGGAGAGATAAGAGGAGTGAGAGAGAGACTTGAGAGATGGAGAGGGGGTGGGAGGGAGAGGGAGTACTCAAGACAGAGGAATTCAAGAGAGATGGAGGCAGTGGGGGGACATACATGAGATAGAGGGAGAGAGAGAGGATGTGGGACATAGATAGAGGGAGTGAGTGAGAGAGACAAAGAGAGGCCTAAAAGAGGGAGAGGGGTAGAAGGGAGAGTGGGTGGGAGGGAGAGACTTGAGAGAGAGAGAGAGAGAGGGAGAGGGAGAGAGAGTGGGAGAGAGATAGAGGGCATGAGAGAGAGAGGTACTTGAGAGACAGAGGGAGACGTGGTGGGAGGGAGATACTTGAGAGAGATGGAGAGGTAGATGGAGAGAGATAGAGGGAGCGAGATAGGGAGGGAGTGGAAGAGAGATAGAGCGAGTGATTGTGAGAGGGAGACGGGGTAGGAGGGGGATACTTGACAAAGAGATAGAGGGAGAGGGGGTAGGACAAAGATACTTGAGAGAGAGGGAGAGGGGGTGGGAGGGAGAGACCTGAGAGAGAGGGAGAGAGACAGAGTGGGAGACATTGAGAGAGAGGGGGGATGGAGATACCCGAGAGAGATTGAGAGAGAGGGAATGGGATAGAGATAGAGGGAGTGAGTGAGTGACAAACCTAAGAGAGGGAGAGGGGGTAGGAGGGAGAGACTTGAGAGAGAGAGACAAAGAGAGAAAGATAACAACCTAAGAGAGGGAGATGGAGTGAGAGAGATAAAAAGACCAAAGAGGGAGAGAGAGAGAGAGGGAGAGTGAGAAAGGGGGTTTGAGTGAGATAGATTTATTTAAGTACCTATGTGGGAGGGAAAGAGACTTGATAGAGGGGATTGGACTGAGAGAGTAGTCTAGGTTATGTGGGAGGGAGTGAAACCTAAGAGATAGAGACTTCAAAGGGATAAAGAGTTATCCAATTATGGTAACGAGTTAGAGAAGGTATGAAAGGTAAAACCTCAACTATCCATCTACAATCATAAACTATGCACTCTAAGAATTATCAAAAATTTTCACCAAAGAGGGGAAATTCTAGTTCTGTGCAAAGCAGGCCATTTGGCACTCGCCAAATGGTCTGCTTTGGATGTGTTATTCAACAAGATTTGCCAAATTTTCTCATATTTTCCTCCGTGCTCCCCATCTCATTTGCATGTCTTTCAATGCAATTTTATAAAAAAACCGTGATAACGTTAACCTCTCTCTTAGCTATCTAAATATATAATTCTTTTTTCATTTTGATTTAGTTAAGGTTTTGATCCATGGCTTCTATTGTAAATGCCTTTGTTTTTTGTCAAAAACCAACATGTGCTAGGTTTAGGATAGATTTTTACACGTTCATCAGAACGTGAAAAAAATTACATTTTTTGAAACTAGAATCCATTCTACACATGATGAAAAATAAATAAAAAAAATCGATTAGTTTGCAAAAAATTTACTAGGGAGCGCGCTCAAATTTTAGTTTTTCAGGATGTGTCCACTTTGAAAATTTATAAAATATTATATATTCATTAAAAAATTATCCGAAAGAAGGAGGATAAACTACATGGTGTTAGATAATTTCTCACCGTTGCAATTTTTGAAATTCTAAGAAAAATTTAATCAAAAAGGGAGGAGCCCTCAGGCGCTATGCTATTTTTTTTTTTTAAAACAGGACCTGTTTTGCCCACCCCCCTTTTTGAGACCCTTAATCTTCATTAATTTTTAAAAAAGATAGTAGCTTAGAAACTAGACTTGGAGCATTTCAACTTTTGTTCTTTCCGCATCTTGAAATTTTGAGCGTAACTATCTTCATTTTCTCGCGCAAATCAGATTTTGCTGATTTCAGAAGAAAAAAAGTGGCATCTTAAGAGCCAAAATTGTGTCATAGATTGGTGCACTTACCCACCTATGTCATAGTTATATATATATAACCTATTTTATAGCTAATAGATATGATTGATGTTACTACATCTTAACTACGAATCTCTTAAAAAATAAAGGATTTACTCATTAACACTAACAATTACATGTTTTCTAACTATAAGTTAAATCATACAATGTTCTCAAGAATGAGATCCATTTGATCTAATTATGTAGTTCATTACTAAAAACTACATGTTTAGGAAATATTTATTGTTGAGAAATAGTGATACTTGGCTTTATTGGAGAATAAGCGATGTGGAGCAAAAGATCGAT
Source organism: Sequoiadendron giganteum (assembly GCA_007115665.2). Classification (NCBI taxonomy): domain Eukaryota; kingdom Viridiplantae; phylum Streptophyta; class Pinopsida; order Cupressales; family Cupressaceae; genus Sequoiadendron; species Sequoiadendron giganteum. Next base: position 167,816,409 of record CM021107.1, read on the forward strand.
GGGTATCTTTGAATTTGGATCTAGAATAAATATTAAATATTTCTCTATATCCTTCCTAGATCCATTAATTCAAGAGTGAATTATAGTTCATTCATTTTATAAAAAATCCTAGAGTGTGCATTGGTAGGTTAGTTGAATCTTTTGTAATCCCTTCAAAATATTTTTTGAGCCCTTTTATGATAAAAATATATAATTTTGCATGGTCAAATGTTAGTTCAAGCCTACCATCTATGGCTCTTTATCCAAGGAATTTTAAGAATTATAGTTATATTATAACATGAATAATAATTATTCATCAACAATATATGCACAAATCTTAGGGAAATGGGACTTACGTGAGAAAAAGAAAGTACATTTATAAAATTGAACTAGTCTTTCTTAGAGATCATCAAATAAATTAATTTAGATTTCTCTTCTTCCTCCTTGTTAATTTTTATATTTTATGTCTCTTATTGATAAGTAATTGGTTCCATATTATGTGGTTTTTTATTCATTTTATAACTAACCTCAACTTATGATGTGTGATAATAAATAGGTTTAGTCTCCTAATGCACATCATTTGATTCCGTATGCATATAATTATGTGCAATGTTTCTCTCTTTTATATCTATGAGATCTTGAACTTTATGTTTGAATGTAAAACATCTATTTATGTAATATCTATATGTGTAATTTTAACTACAAATTTTTTGAGCCATATATGATCTAATCTTAGATATATCCATTGATTTAAGTGAGGGTAAGCTAATGAGATTATGCTACAAGAATTTTTTTAGTATTAGATGCATGAAGATTATTCCAATGTAATGAGTTTTCTAAATTTATTTGTTTAAAAGTATAGATGATTATTATCATTTGGTATAAATAATTATTAGGTAAATATCATTGTCTTCATCTTCTAAATATGGTAATAATATTGACTCATGTAAAAGATAAAAGTTTATAGATACATTGGTTTAAAAGTGATCTTCTAACAAGACATGATCCCACTAACACATACAAATGCATAATTCTTATGGAATGTGAGCCATTTTTCCAACCAAACTCTACTATCTATGAAATTTCCACAAATCTATTGAATGGTGGCATTTGCCTCTAATTCTAATGATGGATTGCAGAGTGTGATTCGAAACGTTGATGCAAAAAAAATTGACACAATCTAACCCAAAATAATTCTTTAATAGATGTGTCTCCCCTTCATTGGGTAATATCATAAGCTCTATTTGGAATTTGATTAGAGACAAATGTATTTAAACCATTTGATGATGATGTATTATTTAAAATATTGTTAAGAATTATGTTCAAATTACTCGCCAATTTAACACTTGTATAGTTATTATTGTTACATATATATGAACTTATTATTGCATTAAGAGCAATGCATAATAAGAACACCAACACATAATTTTTTTGGACATTTTACATTCTAGAAGAGTTGCATATTGTCTTCCCCTACTAAATCCTTTCAAAAATCAAGTTTTATAAAATAATTTAAAGATGATATTTCTCTAATTTCTTCAATTTTTTATGATAATGGAGATGTAACCTATTAAACCATGTTTAATATGTCGCATACTTAATGCCATTTTAAAATTTTAAGAGAAAACATGATAGAACTATGACCTTAAACAATTTTCTAGCTTAGCTACAAATTATCTATTTTTAAAATTCCAAGAGAAGACACGATAGAATTACGACCTTAAACAATTTGCTAGCTTAGCTACAAATTATCTATTTACAATGGCTTTTTAATGTTTATGACTCCCACCTTAAGTGTTGCAACCTAACCTTGGAGTCACTTTGAAAATGAGGCTTATACATAGAAATGCATGCTTTGTCAAGATCGAAGTAATTAGCACGACATTATTCTTCCACTTCTTTTAGTCAAGGATGTGGTTGTCTACATATACACTATTTGAAGTGGTAAAGCCTCACAAGTCATAGCATGGGGATTGATTAACTGGAATTGTGGGGGAGAAAAACAAGCTTAGACTTGAAAATTTTAAGACCCTAGTATATAAATAGTAGGAATTGAAATTGAAACATTGCTGGTCAAACAGGCATTATTAAGGAAAAATAAACTTCACTCAAATACGGCTATAATGGAAAATAGTTGTCATGGTGGAACTATTCATCTGATTCACGACTGACAGTTTTTTTTGGGTCAATCAAGACTTTCGCAAGGACTTCACAGTGTGTCTACTCCACCCTCCTACTTTTTGCCGGGCGTGGGGACACAAGGAGCGGGAAATAGCATTCTTCTCTTTCGTCACTGTGAACCGCTTCATTTTCGGACTTGCACACACAAGAAACAAATAGACATAACATTAGATCAAATGTGCAAGGTGAAATGAGGATTCCCCGTGAAATTAGATTGGCACATTAATATAGGAAAATAAGTGAAGAACAATATAAATGGAAGTAAACAAATCCTATTTTAATGAACATCTATCAATCCCCTAGGGGAATTGGTGTTGATTGGTATGTCGAAATCAGCCCTTTCCCAATTCCTGTTTGTAAGATTGATGATTGTTGATGGTGAGATTAGCTTCTTGAATGGAATGAATAAGATTATCTCTCAATTTAAGAGAGTAACCTTGCATGAAATATGTGGAATGAACATGAATTTGAGTATAGTAAGTCTACTCAAAGTTGTGTCTTTGAAATGAGGAGAAAAACCTCCAATTTATAGATTTCCAAAACGAAAAAGAGAGTGAAATAGAGCAATGTGGGATCATTCAACCTCCAATGGCCAAGTGCCACTTGTCAAGATGTGAATGGTTGAAGGTTGCGCACATTTTGGCCAAAGTGCCAATAAATGCAATTAGATGGAATTTAAATTTGAAGAAATGACATGTGAGAGGGAAAATGAATGAAATAAATGCCACTTGGCTCAATGCACAAGGACATGTAAGAGGAATGAATGCCTTGTTGGATGTACAAATCCACTTGGACTTTTTGAATTCAAATTGAGGGAATATTCCCTTTTGATGCCATGTGAGGGGAAATAGATGAATTAATAAATCAAAGTAATTGATTTATTGTGAAAGTTGCATTCTCTAGAGAATGTGACATAGATTAAGATTAAATTAATCAAAGTTTAATTAATTTAATGAGGAATTTAGGAGATGTGACAATTTAGACTTAAATTGATGAATTGATTTAAATCAGAATTGAGAGGAATTGATTAATTAAATAAATGATTTTGATTTATTTAACTAAGTGGGAAAATATTAGATTAAATCAAATAAGGTTTAATTTATTTAATTTGATAAGAGAACTTTAGAAACTTTAATCAAATAAACTTGATTTATTTAATTAAACAGAGACATAGGATTAATTAAATTAAATTCATTAATTTAATCAAAGAAGGAGAAAGACTTAATCGAATAAACAATGATTTATTAAATTAAGAGACAAAATATGATGATAAGCTGAAAGTATGATTTAGGGAGAAATGTTGTTAGTAATCAAGATCAAGTGTCTTGAACCGAATGTACATTTTCCATGTCTAAATTTTGCCCTTCTTTCAAACAATGTACTTGTTGCATTGATTCAAAGAATAAACTCTTGTGATGAAAGTCAAAAATTTCTTGATTTTTCCGAATGCCCCACTGTTGTCCCAGCAGAAGGATATTGCTGGTATATTGCCCCCTCGAGAGATTGAGTGAAAATGAAAATTTTCTAATCGATATCACGATAAAATGCGAGAGGATTGGTTCTATTGATTAGAGGATGAAAGATAATTTTTTGATGTAGATAGATCTGATGATGTATAGATGGTCATCGACTATGGGTAGTCTCATGTATACCTTGATACAACACACCGATTTTAGATAGAAATTTTAGTAAGGATGGAAGAATAAGAAAAATAAGATGGGTGGAAGGAGGATCCAACAAGCATACATTATGATGATGATGATTTGCTTACCAGGAGTTGGGATTTTCAAAGGGCCAATTAATTTATGTCTGATAACACACATAGGTATGATACATCAAGGTATAAAGGACCAGGATGGCGTTGTACCTAGTGTGATGGACTTTGAATCAACAATCAAATAGGATTATTCTTGTTCACACTTAGCGTACATACTTCATTCACGATGTAGTTCAGATATTCTAAACATCTCGGGCCAAAATATAGGAAAGCAAGCTTTCTTATGTGGTCAACAAGATATCTAAAACATCCTCTCCACAAACTAAACAAAGCATATGTGACTAATTTATTTTACAAGTGTATCCCACAAGCGGAGCAGATAAAAAAGATAATGATCTTTGCCCCATTCCTTTCTCTCTAAACCTATTTTATTTAGGCATCATCGAGAGGTCCTTGGAATGAATGCAAAATAAGATAAGTCAACAAAGACCAAGAAAAAGTAAAAAAACAAGCTAATGTTCTTCATACCGCTAGCCAAGGCAAAACTATTGTGAGGTACCTGATGCTTATGTCCATCATGGGAAGGATTCATCCTAGGACATGTAGTGATCATGGTTTTGGTGAGACTGGTTTGGGTGATAAGCTATTGATACTTCGAGTTGACCAACTTGCTTGCTTACTGACTCAGACCTTTGAGACTCTGACGATAGGGGTGTTCACTTTTGAACCTGCTAGACTTGCTTTTGACTGACTCACTAGAGGGTGAAGGAGACAATTGACTTTATTATGAGTGATGATTATTGCAGGTGAAAGCGAGATGAGACAGGTGCACCATTTTGGATTTTTCAAATGTTTTGAGGCTATTTTTGGTATTTTTGAAGATGTTTTGCAAATGTTTTTGGTATTTTCAGATTTACGATGAAAAGACTAACTAGAAAAACTATCCTAGGGGTCTCGAGAGTTGATCCATAGATTAGCCTTGCCTACGTTATACACTCAAAGACTACGTAGTTCGAATAACAACAAACCTGACTTAATGATGAGACAAATGGGCAAGCGTGTTGCCTTTTTATTGTGACAGATGCCTAAAAGACTGACCTGAATGTAAACTAGATGGGAAAATGGATTGCCAATGCGACAGATGCCTAAGGACTAACCTCAAATGTGAAAAATATGGGAAAATGGATTGCTAATGCGACAGATGCCTAAGGACTAACCTAAAATGTGAAAAAGATGGGCAAACGGATTGCCAATGTGACGAACGCCTAAAGAATAACCTAAAATGTGAAAAATATGGGAAAACGGATTGCCAATGCGACAGATGCCTAAAGACTAACCTAAAATGTCTCGGGGGATGATCAAAGATCAACCTTGCCTACATTCAAGCTCAGAGATGATGTAGTTTGGACTAGGTGAATGACTGACAAGACTCAATGATGAATTTTTTGAATATTTTTTGAGATTGTGACATGTTTTTGGATTTTTTAATTTTCTGAATGTTTTGGAATTTTTTGATGTCTTGGGAAGAGCACAAAAATATACACAAATCCGATCTAGAGCCATTTTTAAGGACATGCCCCCAGTGTTAAGCGATAGACTACTTCAATAGAGGCAAGACAAACTGACCTTAGGAATATGCCAAATAGTACTACGGTGGAATATGATATGGGCACCAGCTCAGGCTATGGTATAGATGTGAGCGGATGGGTGGATGGAGGATTAATGAAATATGATGGAATGGATGAGTGAGTCATGCAGATCTTGGTGGATGGGGAGTGTTTTATTTACACTTGGCGCCTATTTGCTAGGTTTTCACCAAGGTACTTGTCCAAAGTGCCATCAAAGTGGTTTTCACTAGAGGATGATTTTTTTCTCTTTACTATTTTTAATCCTTTTTTCTGATTTTTCTGATTTTTGTATTTTTGTATTTTTTTGTTGTCACCAAGACACCTGTTCACCAGGTTTTCATCAAGGTAACCATTTTTTCAGGATATTTTCTAATTTTTTTCTATTTTTTCGTTCTATACCTTGCAAGTTCTTAGGCATAAGACTTTTTGAGATGAGACTTGTTCAGACACTCCTGCAGAGGCTCGCCTTTTGGTGTTGCTAATTGATATGCTCCTAATTTATAGTTGGCTATGATGATGAAATGTCCCAACTAGTTGGGCTTGAATTTTTCTTTGCTCTCTAGATTTGGCACATTCTTTTGGTTCTCTTTTAGCACAAGGTCACCAACTTGGAAGGTGTGTTTCCTGATCCTCTTGTTGTAACTATGTTTTAGGCAATTCTGATAGACCTATAGATGGTTGAGGGCATCCATGCACCATTCATCTAGTAACTCTAACTCATTCAGTATTGTAGCCCTATATTCCTCATTTGTGATGAGGTTTTATAATGATATCCCTAGTGACGGGAGCTCGATCTTGATAGGGAGGATGGCTTATGATCCATAGACCAGGGAGAATGGGGCGGTGCCTATGGGCGTGTGGATGCTGGTGCAGTAGGCCCATAAGGAGGGATTTAGCTATAGATGCCAGTGACGACCAGAGTCATTAACTATTTTCTTAAGGATTTTCAGAATGGTTTTGTTGGTAGCTTCTGCTTGGCCATTTCCTTGTGGGAATATGGTGTGGAAAAGCGATATTGGATTTTGAATTTTTCGCACAAGTCACGGACATCCTAATTATTGAAAGGTGTCCCGTTAAATCAAAGATAATGGATTAGGGGATGCCATATCGACAAATGAGGTTGTTCAGGATGAACTTGGACTGCTTTCCAATGATGTAGGTCATGGGAATTGCTTCCACCCACTTTGTGAAATACTCTGTGGCGGTGATGATGAACTTATGGTTGCTAGATGAGGTGGGTGAGATTTTACCTATGAGATCATGCCCCCATTGGGAAAAGGGCTAAGATGTAACAATAGGATGTAATTCTTGAGTTGGTGCATGAATGAGGTCTCCATGTTGTTGGCATTGTAGACACCTTCTAACAAAGTCATGTGCCTCTCTTTCCATTTTCGGCCAATAGTACCCGGTTCTTAGTAACTTTTGGGCCAAGGTCATACCACTCGAATGTGAACCGTACATGTCATTGTGTACCTCAGTCAAAGCAGTCGGGGCTTCCTTAGGTTTTAAGCAATGTAATAGGGTTCCATCAATGCCTTTGTGGAAGAGGGTTTCCCCTAGGATGACAAAACGTAAGGACCTTTTGACAAAGGTTCGCTTGAGGTTTGGGGTGATATCGACTGGGAGGACTCCTAATCTTAGGTAGGTGTAAATGTCATGATACCAAAGATCACCAATACCAATGAGTTCACAGGCATATTTTGACTCTGTTACCTCAAAAGTAGGTATAAGAAGTTTTTCTACTAGGAACTCATGTTTCGAGACAGTGCGAGGGATATCTAGCAAGGATCCAATTGTTTCCATTGCATCAATCGCTCTTTTATTTTCCCTCGGTATTTGTTCAAAGGTGATATCAATAAATAATTCCTTGAGGCTTTCTACCACTTTCTTGTATGGTGTGAGCTTATCATCCTTAGTTTGGTATTCACCATTGACTTGGTTAATGATAAACTGTGAATCTTCATAGACCTTTAATACCATAATTTGCCATTGTGCCGCAATTTTGAGACCTATGGTTAAAGCCTCGTACTCTGCAATGTTGTTGGTACAGGGGAATGCCAACTTGTATGATCTTGGTATGGAATACCCTTGTGGGGTGATGAAAAACAAACCAGCTCCAAATCCATTTTGTGTGTGGGAACCATCAAAGTATAGTTTCCATTGATCAGATATGTTGAGATTAAAGATAGAATCATTTGGAAATTTTGATATGAGTGGGTTCTCTATGTAGATGGGAGCTTATGCCAGCTAGTCTACAATAACCTATCCTTTGATTGCCTTTCACTCCACATACTCAATTTCATACTCCGATAGTATCATGACCCATTTAGCCATCCTTCCTGTGAGCATAGCTTTTGATAGTAGATATTTTAAGGGATCTATTTTAGCAATGAGCTTGATTTTATGTGCTAGCATGTAGTGTCAAAATTTCTATGAAGAAAACACTACTACCAGGAAAGCTTTCTTAATGAATGTGTAATTTATCTCATGGCCAACCATTGTTCTGCTAATGTAATAGATAGCCCTTTCTATTCCATTCTTGTCATGTTGAGCTAGAAGAGCACCTAGAGCTGTTGTTGTTGCTTAGATGTATAAGACCAATGGTTTTCTTGCAATGGGTGGCATTAATATGGGTGGTGTGAGCAGATATTCTTTGATTTTTCTAAATGCCTAATCGCATTTTTCATCCCACTTGTATGCTATTCCCTTGTGGAGTAGATGTGGATAGGCAATATGTTTGTCTGCCAACTGTGCTATGAACCTTCGAATGGACTGGAGTCTACCTTGTAATCCTCTGAGTTGTTTCAGTGTTCTTAGTGTTTCCATATCGAGGATTGCCTTAAACTTTGTAGGATCCACCTCTATCCCCCTCATTGACACTATGTAGCCCAAAAGTTTCCCTGATTGTACCCCAAAGATACACTTCTTTGGGTTGAGCCTGACCTTATACATCTCTAGTCTGTCAAATATGTCACTTAGGGTGGCTATGTGGTTCTGCCTCTTCTTTTATTTTTCTAGTATGTCCTCTACATAATCTTTGACTGTTTTATGGATCATGTCATGGAAGATCAGTGTGATGGCTCTTTGGTATGTAGCCCCTACATTTTTTAGCCCAAATGGCATCATATTCCATCAGTACGTGCCCCAAGAATACGTGAATGTTGTCTTATGCTGGTCTTTTTTTGCAATAATTATTTGGTTATACCCTGAGAAGCCATCCATTAGTGATAGAATCTCATGTTCGGCCATCATTTCCACTATCATATCTATGTTAGGTAGTGGAAAATCATCCTTGGGACATGCTTTGTTGAGGTCTCTAAAGTCAGTGCAGATGCGAATGTCCCCATTTGGTTTTGAGACTGGTACAAGATTTGATACCCATTCTGGATAGTCAATTGGGCATATGAAGCCGACATCTAGGAGCTTTTGTAATTCTACCTTGACTAGCAAGGCTATCTGGGGATGCATTTTTCTCAACTTTTGTCTTACCAGCTTCGCTCTAGGGTAAATAGCCAAATGATGAACCACTACTTCCGGATCCAGACCTAGCATGTTAGCATAGGTCCATGCAAAGTTTACCTTCCTTTCTTTTAGAAATGTTGCTAGCAGTTCTTGTTCCTCTGTTAGGAGAGACTCAACATAGAAAGTGATTTGTGGTGTTATCTCCATTCCCAATTTAACAGGATTACACTGCTTTACTAGGACTACCAATTTTTCTTGATGCAGTGCAGTAGGGGGGAGATTGAATCCTTCATCCTCCGGTGCCTCAGAGAGTTTTTCACCATTGGATGCATCCTTTATTTTTACTGTTTTGTGGTTAGAGAGTGCCACGATGTGGTTTTCACTCAATAACCCTGAGCTTATTCTCGATATTTTTCTTTTGCGACTGAACAATTCAAACGTCTCCCCATAATATGTTTGGGTGTCTAAAGTGATGTCAAAACCTACCTTATGATCCCTACATGGAGCTATATCCCTTAGTCCCATGAATTCCAAGAGAGCTTCATCATTTTTGAATGAGTCTAGAATTGGCGGTCCTCGTTGGTCATGATCAATGAGTTGAGGGTATACTAAGGTGATTTTTTGGGTTTGTTGGTTTGAATCAGTGGGTGAGGCAATAATCATTAGTAAGGAGGAGTCCTCGAAAAGCATGAGAAGGCCTATTATGGTATCATCATCATCACTACTAGCGCAGACATCAGTTATGTGAAAAGTGAAGTTGTCAAGTGGGATACTTGTGCATACGGGTGGCCTAAGGGTGGTTATCGATACTTGAGGGGAGGAACTAACTACCCTACTAGGAGTACCTATGCCATGTATGGTTATACTCGAGGGAGTACATCCAAGGCCAAGGTTCAACATTCTTCTTTCTGCAATGATGGGCTCCAACCGTCTATCACTATTCCTTCCAAGAATTTGGTTTCTATTGTAGCCCATGCCAAGAATTATTTGTAGCCCTCTGTTGGTTTCATCCATAGGTAATGTGGGTGTGGGTCTTTCATCACAGTATATTAAGCTTGAAATATCTTCCTCAACATTTTCCTGACTTAAGTCTCCCCAACGACGAAATCTGGAAGGATCTGCCCTAAGGGTGTGGATGGGTGTTTCAGTTGACCGAGGTTGCCCATGTGACCTAGGAGATTGTGGTAACTCTCCTACAAAAAATGCACTCATCTTCATTCTGTAATCTTTGCATCCATTATCTTGTATCATGAGTTTGATGTCAGATATATCAGGGATGGTGGGTGTCTCTGTCGCAGTAGTGGAGGTGAGGTTAGCTGGGTTGATCTATGTAGTAGATGGGCCTTCATCATTTTTCGGTACTTGGGGGATTTTATAAAACTTTTCTTCCAAGTTTTTGCAATAAATGAATGGTTCAGGATCCCTGTGTATAGTGACTTCCTCATTTTGGTGCAAGAACTTGATGCATTGGTGATATGTTGAGGCCACTGCTTTCATTCCATGGATTCGTGGATGTCCTAGGAGGATGTTGTATGGTAGGTCAATGTCGAGGACCTAACAGGTAGTCTTCATGGTTGCTGGTCCCACTTGGATTGGGATTTTAATAGTGCCCTGAGACACTCTTTCTTGATCATCATATGCTCGTATTGTGATGCTCTTTTTCTTGTTAATGGAATCCTCGGTGAATCCTAAGTTCTTTATAAGTCTGAGAGAGAAAATATTAAGGCCTGCACCTCCATCCACTAGGACCCTCTTGAATTTATTTTTGTGGACTAGCACTTGAAGGTGAAGTGTGCGGTTATGAGATGGTTGTAGGGGAAGTCTTGGTCAGAGAAAGTAAGGAGATTTAGGGTAATGATATTACCAACCATAGACTGAAACTGTTATGTGTCAAGGGCAATGAAGATAGTGGATGCTGCTAAAGTTTCATCAAGAATTTTCCTATGGGCAGTGGAGATTTTTAACAGTTCCATGATGGAGATCTATGCGGGAGTTCTCTTCAGCTAGTCGATGACATTATAGTCATAGGGAATGGATTTTTTATTTGAAGTGGGGGTCTTAGATGGTGCCCCTGCAATGGTGAACTTGCCGCCATGTGTGGTAACTCCACAATCGGTGTTGGCTCCTTTGACATTAATGACCATGACCATTTCATCGACACATGCGACTATCTCTTTGTATACTAGTTGAGCACTAGCATATTTTGCTTGCCTTTGTTATTCCCTTGGCTATTTCCTTGATTATGGTTCGGCATTGGATTTGTGTATATTTTCAGATCTTGATTACTGGTTGGTTGCTCGACGTTGATGATCTTGTCTTCAATGAGGTCTTGGATGATATTCTTCAGTCTCATGAAATTTGCGGTGATATGTCCCTTGATCTTGTGAAAGTCACAAAGGAGATTTTCATTAAACCATGGCGGTTTGGTCATGGGTTCCATGTATTGCTCAGAGTTAGAGACTTTGATTAGGTTTTCCTTGACCAACTTCTTCATTATGGACTCGATGGATTCCCCAAGAGTCGTGAAATTCTGCTTGGGAGGATATTTTCCTCGGGGAGGTGGTCCTCCTTGATTGTTCAGATTGTTGATTTGATTACTAGGTAGTGATTGTTGTTGTGCTACTACTGCATTAGTTTACACATTATTGTGGTTATGATTTTGCAGTTGATTATGGATCTGGATGTTCTATTTAGGGGCATTGATGACCACTTTAGCATCGACCATGCCATCGTTTGTGATATTTTTATTCCTCGACCATGTTTGAGGTTTATCGTTATAATTGTTGGACGAGTGGTTATCCTGTTGTGGAGTGAATGTTGATGCGCCTCCTCATGCAGTAAGGGATCTTTCTATGTTGAGAACCTTTGGGATTAATTAATCTATGATGTGATACATTAATTGATCTAATTTGGATATGATTGTGCAAACTTGTTGTTCTTCTAGCATGGTCCATTTTCTTTGATTGGCCTTAGATCGCTATCTTTGCAAGAAGGATGTGAATAGCTCTCCTTTTCTTTGTTTGAGCATTGATAGTTCTTCCAAACTAACATCTGCACCCATGTTCAAGCCATAATTTTTAAGGAATGCTTCCACAATTTCCTAGAATGTTTTAATATCTATGGGTAGGCGAGAAAACCATTCAATGGCAAGACTAGTCAAACTATGGAGGGAAATTCGCATTAGATATGTGTCATCGTATGCAACCACCATGCAATGCACCTAAAATTCCCTGATGTGATTTTTAGGGTTTCTCGTTCCATTATACTTATAGAATTTGGGGATTTCAAATCCCTTTGGGAACGATACCATTGTGAGATCTCTTTTGAACGGATAGGGACACAAGTTGCCTGATGTTCTAGTTGTTTTCCCTTATTGGAGGTCCAACACTTGTTGCGAGAGCAGTTTGATTTGTGTTGTGACATCGTTGTGTGAATCAGGAGGTGGGATGAATGTGTTTTTAGGTGTTTGGGGTTTTTGATTGGTTGGAAGGGTACTGATGGGAGTTTTCTGCAAGCTCTATTGTGGGTTCAAGGCTTGTTGATATGCCTACATTTGCATCAATGACACTTGTTGTTGATCTTGTTGTTGTTGTTCCAACAAAGTTTGTTGTTGGTCCATTTGTTGTTGTTCCCATTAAGCTTGATGTTGGTCTAGCTGTTGTTGGTCTAGTTGTTGTTGCACCAACAAAGCTTGTTGTTGGTCGAGCTACTGTTGAGCCAATAAAGCTTGTTATTGGTCTAGCTGTTGTTGGGCCAACAAAGCTTGTTGTTTAGCTTGTTGTTGTTCCTGAAAGTCTTGTAGGGCTTGTTGGTATGCTTACCAATGGATTTCTTGTAGTTGCACTTGGTATTGTTCTTGCGCCTGTTGAGCCTAGTGTTGGGCTTGGGTTTGAGCTTGTGCTTGTTGGGATGCTTGAGCCACTTGCATAGCTTGTGTGGCTTGTTGGGCTTGTGCAACTTGTTGGGTAGCTAGTTGTGCTTGTTCTTGTTGAGCAGCTTGTTGTGCTGCTTTTTGGTTTTATTTTAGTACCCTCTAATGATTGGCTTTTTGGATGGCTTGGATCATGGTGATGAATGAATTCGTCCCGTTAGGTTTTTGTGGGATTGGTGGTGGATTGGGAATGATGCCAACCATGGTGACAGGCGAAAGGATTGTGTTGGTGGTCAGGATTTGAGTTGTTGGAGGTGTGGTTGAGATGCTTGGTCCTTGAGAAGCTATGGTTTGAGAGATTTGAGGACCAATTAATGTGTTGATTGTGGTGGCTTGAGTGGTTGCCACTTGTTGTTGTGACGTTGTTAGAAAAAGGAGAGGATTTAATGTGATGCTCGGATTGGCTTGAGTGGTTTCCCTCCTTCTAGTGCCAGAATGTGAACCGCTTCATTTTCGACCTGCACACACAAGCAACAAACAAACATAACATTAGATCAAATGTGCAATGTGAAATGAGGATTCCCCATGAAATTATATTGCCACATTAATATAGGAAAACAAGTGAAGAACAATATAAATGGAAGTAAACAAATCCTATTTTAATGAACAACTATCAATCCCTTAGGAGAATTGGTGTTGATTGGTATGTCGAAATCAGCCCTTTCCCAATTCTTGTTTATAAGTTTGATGATTGTTGATGGTGAGATTAGCTGCTTGAATGTAATGAATAAGATTATCTCTCAATTTAAGAGAGTAACCTTGCATGAAATATGTGGAATGAACATGAATTTGAGTATAGTAAGTCTACTCAAAGTTGTGTCTTTGAAATAAGGAGAAAAACCTCCAATTTATAGATTTCCAAAATGGAAAAGAGAGTGAAATAGAGAAATGTGGGATCATTCAACCTCCAATGGCCAAGTGCCACTTGTCAAGATGTGAATGGTTGAAGGTTGTGCACATTTTTGCCAAAGTGCCAATAAATGCAATTAGGTGGAATTTGAATTTGAAGAAATGACATGTGAGAGGGAAAAGGAATGAAATAAATGCCACTTGGCTCAATGCACAAGGACATGTAAGAGGAATGAATGCCTTGTTGGATGTACAAATCCACTTGGACTTTTTGAATTCAAATTGAGGGAATATTCCCTTTTGATGCCATGTGAGGGAAAATAGATGAATTAATAAATCAAAGTAAATGATTTATTGTGAAAGTTGCATTCTCTAGAGAATGTGACATAGATTAAGATTAAATTAATCAAAGTTTAATTAATTTAATCATGAATTTAGGAGATGATGAATTAATTTAAATCAGAATTAAGAGTAATTGATTAATTAAATAAATGGTTTGGATTTATTTAACTAAGTGGGAAAATGTTAGATTAAATCAAATAAGGTTTAATTTATTTAATTTGATAAGAGAACTTTAGAAACTTTAATCAAATAAACTTGATCTATTTAATTAAACAGAGACATAGGATTAATTAAATTAAATTGATTAATTTAATCAAAGAAGGAGAAAGACTTAATCGAATAAACAATGATTTATTAAATTAAGAGACAAAATATGATGATAAGCTGAGAGTATGATTCAGGGAGAAATTTTGTTAGTAATCAAGATCAAGTGTCTTGAACCGAATGTACATTTTCCATGTCTACAGTGACCAATTCGGCAATCATAATTTCTTTTGGCCACACCACTTAGCATTTCGAAAGATATCTTTCAACCAATGTATCTGTCAAAATCTATATTTTAGAGTGGTGATAACTGTGACACCCATCAAGGTGAGAACCGACAACATTTCACTATCCTAGTCGAATTTAAGATGGGTTTGATTACTGTATTACTTTTTTTTTTTTTAATAAAGATAGGAAGGTTCAACAAATCATTGGAGTGCATTGTTAAGTATGATGGTAATATAGTTGAAGTTCTATTAATAGCGTTGTATTTCTAATTATTCTACTGAAAATTTCAAATCACTCTCAATTTTGTAAATATAACTCACTAAAATCAAACTATCAGGGAGAAAAGAGGGGTGACAGTGGAAGTATTCAAATTATTCCTGACAGAGATGACTATAAGTTTGTCCTGGTCATTTTGGGGATTTTGCAAGGACATCAAGTGGGTGTACGCCACCCTTGGCTTTTTCTTTCAGGAGCAGGGAATTCTTCTCTTTCCCACGGTAATGCTTGACCATAATGTGTCTGTAATTTCCCTACCTCAAGTACATGTAAGATGTAAAGAAAAGTTTTTTTTTTTTTTATAAAGTTAGTTAATATAATTAATATAGATATTTAAATATATTTATTTAAAATATATTAAGAGATATTGATTTTAAAAGTATTTTTTTTAATTTTTTATTAACATTTTTATTCAAATTGATATATAAAAATATTTTCTTTAATAATATTTATATGAATGTTTTTTCTAATATATATTTAAATATTTACATATACACATAGATATTAAAAAATTAGATAGATAACAAAATAAATATATGATATAGACATTAATTATTTCAACTTGTATTTAAAGTTATTTTGTTTTAGACAAAAAAATATTTCATTTTAAGTTTTACTTGCTAGTTCTTTTGGCTAGATCTTTTGGCCAGCTCATTGTTGTCAATAGGGTCACTAAGTTCACATAGTGTTTATTATTTGTAAGGTTTTGTGTTAACATTGAGATTGGTGAGATGTTGCTATTTTCCATCACCTTATCCTCTAAGCTAGGTATTTGGGTTTAATAGATCATGTGCAAGGATTCCTTCATGTTTTGTCACCATTTCCACATACTTGCATATCCTTTTGCTCAATATAAGACCGTTGGATAAAAACAAAGCCACAAGATACATAAGGATTATACAAAACCTTATTTACCTTAGAATTCAGTTGAAGGTCCCTTTTTGATAAAATGATGGGAAGTTGGTGCTCTTGTTTACATGTCTAATTCAAATGATGTTAATCTTATCTTTGAGTATGTCTTTCATCTTGTTAAAAGAAGTTTGAAGGAGATTTATAACTTGGAGAAGGTGCATGTTAAAGAGGACCTAGAGAGCGATCATGCCCTTCACCCTTCTCTTGGGTTGAAGAATTCACCACTTAAAATAGATTCCAATAAAAAAATATGAAGATGATTTAGATTGAGAAGTATTCTAAGGACTCTTTTCCTTTGTTCCCAACCTTGGAAATTAAAGATGGCAAGTCCACAAAAAAGAAACCTAGTTCATTTATAACAAATGATAAGCTCATGGAAAAATATAGAACTCCCTAAATAATTTTGGTTTCAAGTTTCCATGAAATGTTTTGATTAGATTTAAATGGGAAGGGACCATACCCATTACAAAATGACCATAGAGGCCAAAAAATGGGCTCATGAGAAGTGAAACACCCAAAAACAAAAAACAAAAGAAACAACAACTAACTGACCAACAAGAGAAATGAAAACAACACACAAAACAAAACCAGTAGGGGACTGAAACCACTGCTAGTCTCCTAGAAGCTTAAGACCACTAATGTCTTGCCACTCCTTAGCCAAGAAGTGGAGTTTCTCATCAAACGACATGAGTCTCTTTTGAATAGATTGGGTCTCCTCGATAGTGGCTTGAGTCGAACTACCCACCATCTTGCCTTTTTCTATGAATGATTGTCATTAAAACCACCCTTTGCCACCCTTTTTCCATGACTATTCCTAAGTTCTTGTTGAAATACCTAGATGATAACGGTGGTATTCTTCAATTATCATTGTTGTAATGAAATATCTCTTGGAGACATTTCATTGTTTTTTCCTGGTTGTTGTGAATAGTGGAAATTTCCTCCTACAATTTCATTTTTTCCACCTCTATGCCCACCAGAGCTTTGAGCTCATTCACCTCCTTGTCCCAATTAGACCATCTATCAAATGATTTAGAGAAAGGAAATCATATCCTAGCACCCACCATCCTCTACCTTGCTCAACCACGAAGCCTACTAGTTGAGCACCTTGTTTTCGAGCACCTAGATTTTTTCCTTTACAGTAATAAGTTGACCCAAAAGCCACTTTAGAATGTTGTTATGGACATTGAAATTTTCTGAAATATCATTCATTTCATGGAAAAGTGGAATGCAAGAGGCACAAATTTCATTACCTAGATTGGGTTTAATAGAGGTCCCTTCTAGATTAATGCAGAGTTAGAGGATTTTGGGGGTTTTTGGGAAAATCAAACACCTCATCATGAATAGGGGAGTGCATGGGAGATTCAAGGGTAGGTTTCTAGGACTCATCATCTGAGTTAGATGAATTATTAGAGCTAGAGGTAGAAATGGGGGTGGGTTTGGGGAAATAAACACATTTTTTGGGGTCGAGAGGGGTCTCCTCATTGACAAGGGTTTTTCCCTAAGCCCTGGAGATTCTATGAGTCGTGGGTGGGGTTTCTTATAAAGTAAAAGTGGAAATGGGGACCATAGGGGGGTCGGGAGGATTACAAATGACCAAATTGTTCCTCCTAATAGTGGTCGAGGAGGGGAAAAGAGTGGTCTAATGATGAAAAAGGCAAAAAATTATGCCCTAGTGAATGGGGATATTTTCACTTTTACCCTGGACATTCTTAACGGACTTCTCAAGAGAAGAGAAAACTTAGAAAGAAAAGTTCATCTTGACATTCTAGTGGAAATGGTTTAACATGGGAAAGATATGGGCATGAAAATGATGAAAGTGGCCCTCTAACATGACATACCTCATAAGCATCTCTGCAATTTTACTCCAAACCCTGAGGAGGTCATCCCTATTGAAACCATTTTATAGTCTATTAATCTTTTTGTCATCCTTTAGAAACCTCTCCATATCTTTCTAGTAGTGCTCCTTAGACTTTTGAGGGATGCAAGCACAATCCAATGAAAACCCCATGACCTCAGCAATCAACTCAGTGTTTACAAGGAAGGAGCACTCGCCAATAGTGATGGTGGCCACATTCTAGGAGTAGGAAAAACTCAATTGACAACTTGGGGTCATGCCCCTTCATACCCTCCACATATGGGGCCAATGTACCTCATTGGATAATAATCCAAACCTCCCTATCCTACTTCCTCACCTCATAGGAGGTGAGTTCATCTTGGACCAACTTGTCCCCCATGAAAAAATTCTCAACCAATAGAGAAAGAGAAGGAGTTTTGTAGAAACATTGAGAAGAATACCTAAGCTAGGAATAGAAAGTCTTATGAAAAGATTGCCTAGGGAGGGCGATTTTCCATAATTGTAAGTTGTGGAAAATTATGAAGGGAACTAACAAGAGTTCCAGCTCAATCTCATTTTTGTAGTACTTTGACATCATTATTAATTAAGTCACAAACATTCTCAGGGATATGAGAGATATTAACCCAAATAACCAAATTTGGAGTAAAAGCACGAAGGTTAGCTAGTGCATCTACCACTTTATTTCCATTTCTATACACATGAGTAGATCCATTATTCCCAAGAGTAATAGTTGGATTTTTGTGTCGATAGCATGGATTCATGGAGTTGCCAACAGGGTTTAGCCATCCTATTCAATAAAATAATGGTGTTTCTAGAGTCACCTTCAATGGCCAGGTTGGAAAATCCAGCATTTGTGGCTATCTGAATATCACAGTATATTTTTTCCACGTTCACAAATTTAAAGGAGTGAATGCCAAGATTCACTATATAAGCCAAAATAATTTTCTCATTATGATCTTGAAAGACCCCACCCCCACCCACCTGACCCTGGTTCCCTTTGGCTAAGCCATCAAAGTTAAGCTTAAGCCAATCATGCTCAGATGGGACACTTTCCATGAAATGTTAAATCTACTAGTATTTTGGGGTTGTTAGATCCCTATTTGGTTTTCTTGACCTCTACAAGTGGGGTGTTGGTATTTTTTTGTTATATTGTTGAATTTTCACTCTGTTTCTCATTGTTAGTCCAAATTGATATTATGGCATCTTTGTTGTCTATTTTTTTATCTTTGTAAAAAAGTGGGACCCTTTCAAAATTAGTATTTCTAGCTTATAGATTCAAAAGAAAGTGCTTATCCATAATATAAAAAAATGAAGAGCTATTTATTCAAGTATTGTAATAAATTATAGGAATCGACCCAATTTTTTAAGAAAATAAGAAAAAATTTACTTTTGAATTCATTTATTTATTATATAGAGATAATTTTAATATGTTTCTAAACTACTAAATAGTTTCATGACAAACACTTCTTATTTGAACATTTACATAACAACTATTTTGATTTGATTTTAACAAATTATCTACATTAAATTTTATTTCAAGGGCTTTTATATTTGTTTTATAATAATAAAATAAAGAATACAACAAATACAAACAATTATAAAATAGTATATGTGTATATATAATAATTATCGCTTCTCTCTCCTCTGCCTGCATTTGAACAGCCTACACACATGGTGTATTCTACCTTGGGGGTACCCCATGGTCCCCCTCTATCCCCTCCTGACCCAAGCCTCACTCTGTTGGATGCAGACTCATGTCCCTCATGAGCCACTCCTGGCTTCCCCGAGTCTAAGATCCTTGTGATCCCAGGTCAGCCTGATTCACCTGTGATTCCAGTCCTATCTGGTGTGAAAGTATCAGCGATCGCTATCCCTCTAGAGGTTCATGGTTGGAAGGATGTACTAACTAATGGTATTCAATGTACTAAGGTCCCCGCTCCTCACCCTGAAGAGGAGGTCATTATGACTGGCATGGATTTTTCTATCCATGATTTAGTCAATGATAGGATTATTTCCTTAATAGAAAATGCAGTGGTGGGTCGATTCCTCTCCTTTCGACCTTCTGTGGATATGGTTTAGACATGGGTTGTTGTTAAATGGTGCCTGCCTCAAGGGAAGTGTAGAAATATGTGCCATGACGGGAGGGTTGTTCTTGTTCAATTTTACGTCTTTTGATGATCTAGTCATGGTCCTCTCTTCTGGGCCTTAGGTGTATATGAAGCACAACCTTATGCTACTGGAAGTTGGGTTTCAACCCTGGAGTGGATCTTAATAAGGCGGAATTTGTTTGCATTCACCTACCCAGTTTGCCTCTGGAATATTGGGATGAATCCATTTCCAAAAGCATTGGGGATTCATTGGGTTAGTTTATTACTTCGGACTCCATTACCCCCGCTCCAAATCCAAGTTATTCTTTGCCCATTTTTGTGTCAATATTGGTGTGCACAAGACACTTCCTACCTCTGTGAAACTTAGCTCTAAGTTTGGTTCTTGGGCCCAACCAGTTTGTTATGAGAATGTTGTGGTCTACTATCAAAAGTGTGCTAAACTTGGACACCTTATTTTTAATTGCAAATCCTCTTTTACTCATGTGTCTAACCCTATTGATTTTTCTGCTAACGATCACTACCCCTTCAAGAAAGACATCATGAATATTTTTGACTCTCCGGTTAAGTCTGGCTCTCTTGGCTTGGATGACCCCCCGATACTTTAGTTTTTTCCTTTAAGGAGGGTGAATCCTATTCAAACTTGGCTTTGGTCCCTACTACTCATGTTCTGGTTGTAAGTGTGGAAGTTGATGTGAACCTAGTGGTCGACATTGTTGCTCCAGGTTTTGATGCGAGTGTATCTTCTAGGGAAGACCCGGTGGTCTCCCCAGACTAGACTTTTTGGGGGCCTATGAACTTTGTGCCTCCCTGAAGAATGTTGTGTTGGGCCTTACTACTGGACCCAGTATGACCAAAGGTGAAGATGGTGAAATTTTGGAGGAAGTGGTTACCAAAGTTAAAGTAGAGAAAGGTGTTATGGATTTAGTGGATTTAAACCAAGAGAAAGTTTTGGAAGAGGAGTTTTGGTCAACCCTGAAGAAAAAAGGTAAAAAAAAAGGCAGATGTGGGTGGTGACTCTAAACCGGGTAGACCCAGCCAGTGACAAACCAAGCAGAGGGAGACAACGAATGAGATAGCAATTGGTAAACTAAGGACATTGAAAGTGTCCTCAAAGAAGAGTAAAAAATGAAGGTTTTTCCCTAGAATGTGTGAGGGCTAAATAGTTCTCATAAACAACTTGCGCTAAAAGAATATGTTTTAGAACATAAGATAGAATTTTTACTACTACAAGAAACTAAAATGATTTTTTTTTTTTGATAATATTGTAAAATATATATGGTCAAGTGATCTCTACTTTTTTAGTGATGCTAAGGGGGTATCTAGTGAGATTTCTGTGTTATGGAACCCCTCCAGGATCAATGGCACTAAAGTATTTTGTTTTCGGAGTAGTGTGGGAATCTTATTTTCTTACCCAGGGAGCTCTTGGTCACTTATAAATGTTTATGCACCTAACCAGAGAAATGCTAGGAATTCCCTATGGCAAGATCTATCTGATAGGTTAAAAAATAATAGGGGGTATCACTAGTTGGTGGTTGGGGACTTCAACTCCCCCTTATTCCCTTCTGAGAAAAGTGGTGGTCTGGTGGATTATTCGGACAACATTGTTGATTTGGCAAATTTCCTGAGTTCAACTGGCTTGATTGAAATTGACCTATCAAGTCAATCTTTTACTTGGACCAATAGGCATCTTGGGGAAGATTTGATTCAAGTCAGACTAGATAGGTTCATTTTCTCTAGCAATTGGTCAGCTTTGCTTAGTGCTAACCTCATTGCTCTACCCAAAACTATTTCTGACCATAACCCTCTATTTTTGGTCATGAATGACCTTTTTGCTGTTGGACCCTTCCCCTTTAGGTTTGAGATTATGTGGAACTCTCATCCTAATTTTAAGAATAAAATCATTGAATGGTGGAATATTCTTGTTTATAGTTCTCCCATGTTTAGTATCTTTTATAAACTTAAACATATAAAATGTATGGTGAAAGGTTGGAACAAAAGAGTTTTTGGAGATGTCTTTCAGAAGAAAAAAGTTTTAGGGGATAATTTGAAGACTATCCAAAAAAATATGGAAAATGGGGATGTCAGCTTTCCAACCTGCAATCAAGAAAGAGAGAGTCGAAAGGAGTGGGAGAAAAAAATTTGGAAATAGAAATCTAGAGTTCAATGGTTGCAAGAAGGGGACATAAATACCTCTTTTTTTTCATGTTTATACCCTAAAACACAAGAAAATAAATCAGATAACTAAGTTACATGATGTACAGGGAGTTGTGGTCAAGACACCCTCCCAAATTGGTCTACCAATGTCGGACTATTTTTAGAAGGCTTATTTGGCCCCTGCTGAGGCTTCCAATCCAACTTTGGCCAATCTGTTGCTAGACCCTCTCTCGACCACCTTTACTCAGGATGATAACCTCCTCATCCTTAGTGTTGTCACTCCTGAGGAAGTTTGGTTGGCCACTTTCAGTATGGGGGCTTACAAGGCACTTAGCCTGGATGGTTTCCCTTGGCTTTTTTTTAGAATTCTTAGGAGATTGTTGGTGGGTACCTTTATTTGGTTGCTAGGGATTTCTTCAAATTGGGTAAGATTCTCAAACAATTGAACCACACCTTTATCACCTTAATTCCCAAGATTTTTTATCCCTATTCTATGACTAACTTTAGGCCCATTAGCCTTTGCAACACTTTTTATAAAATCCTCTCTAAAATTTTGGTAAATCGTCTTAAACCCCTCTTGGACAAAATTATCATCCCCACTCAGAAAGGCTTTCTTCCTAGTCGGCATATTCTAGATGCTAATATAACTACTCATGAATTACTCCACTCCATGGATAGAAGCAATAATGCCACTATGGCCCTTAAATTGGATATTTCAAAAGCTTATGATAAAGTATTGTTATGGGACTTCATTCCTAATGTCCTAGCTAAGTTTGGTTTTGATCAACATGTTATCAACCTCATAATGCAATGCATATCCATGTTGAAGTAATCTATGTTGGTTAATGGGACCCCTTGGGGATTCTTTAATGTTGGGAGAGGAATCAGATAGGGG
This sequence comes from Sequoiadendron giganteum, assembly GCA_007115665.2. Classification (NCBI taxonomy): domain Eukaryota; kingdom Viridiplantae; phylum Streptophyta; class Pinopsida; order Cupressales; family Cupressaceae; genus Sequoiadendron; species Sequoiadendron giganteum. The sequence goes on from CM021107.1 coordinate 167,839,190, forward strand.
GATCCCCTCTCACCTTATTTATTTATCATGGTCGTGGATGTCTCGAATAGGAAAATTTCCAATCTACTATCAAAGGGGGCTATTAAAGGTGTTAAGGTTGCCTCTTCTTTAGAGCCTACTTTTATCCAACAATTTGTGGATGATACCTTTCTCTTTGGGAAAGCCTCTGTGATTAAAGCTAGGAAATGGAAAAATAGTCTCAATAACTATGTCGTTTGCTCTGGGAAATGTATTAAATATAACAAAAGCATGATCTAATTCTTTAATAACACTCATAAACTTCAAGCTCATGTGACTATTTTTCTTGGTTGTTTGAGTGGCTCTCTCCCTTCGATGTATCTTGGTTTACCCCTTACTGTTAAGGAAGTCACCCCTAACTTCTATAATTCTTTCCTTGAAAGGATACAAAGGAATTTGGTCAGTTGGAAAGGTTCCATACTCAGTCATGCTAGAAAAATGCAACTCCTATTAGGTACTCTTCAAAGGATTCTTGTTTGTACTTCCTCTCTATTTTCAAGATCCCTAGATATATTTCTGAGAAATTTTAAAATATTCAAAGGAATTTTCTTTGGTCGGGGACTGAGGAAAACAAAAAGTTTATACTGGTTAAACGGGACAAAGTTTGTAAACCGAAACCTTGTAGTGGGCTTGGGATAAGTAATATCCTCTGCATCAACAAGGCTTTGATTGAAAAGGTGGGGTGGAAACTTGTAGTGGGCTTGGGATAAGTAATATCCCCTGCATCAACAAGGCTTTGATTTCCAAGGTGGGGTGGTATCAACTAATAAAAAATAAAATTGGTGTAAAATGTTGAATGCTAAGTATCTTCAAAATATACCTTTGATTAATTTTATCTTTTTAAAGATCAACCTTCGGGGTCCTTGGCCTAGAAGAAAATTTGTAGTCTGCAGGGGATGCTTAGGATAGGGATGAAATGGAAAATAGGAAATGGTTATTGTATCAGATTCTGGGAAGACTCATGGTTACTTGACACCCCTCTGGCACATTCTGTGTTTAGAAACTTGATGAGACTCGCACAAATTTTCTTTGGAATTTACATTAGATATTATCTCCTTGGCCTACAAGGGGCTCAGAGATGGAATGACCTGGCCCTTTGCTGCCCTTTCTCTCCTGAGTTGTGTGTTTTGGCCAACTCCTTGCAGGACCTGCTTTCTCTTACTAGATTGTCATTAAACAACATCGAGGATGATTTTTTTTGGACTCTTGATAAGCAAGGGGAGATTTCTATTAAAATGGCTTATTATTTGTTGTCAGACAAAGGTGTTGCCCTCGGACCATGGAAATGGGTTTGGAACAGACATATGATTCCAAAGATAAACTTTTTTTTGGTGGACTACTTTCCATAACAAAATTCTTACTCAGGATAATTTGAGGAAGAGGGGATACCAGATCCCTAGCAGATGATTGTTATGCAAGTGCAATGAAGAATCTATAGACCATTTACTTTTGCCCTATTCATTTTCTATTAGTGTATGGGGGACATCTTTGGAGAGATTGGGTACTCAATGGGTTATGAGCAAGGACATTAATTCCCTTATCATGGGTTAGTTTGGGCCTTTCCTTCACCCTGTTCCTTGTGAGATCTGGAACCAGGTTCCCCCATTATTTGTTGGTATTTATGGAAAGAAAGGAACAATAGGATATTTAAGAATATTTAGATTAGCCCAAAGGAGGTTTTTGGTATATGTTCTAGGGTTATTGTGGAAAACATATCGCTCTTCAAAGGAAATTTACTGGACAAGGCCCCGACTGAGTGGGAAATAAAAATGGCTAAAGCTTGGCATCAAAACTTGGAGGCCAATTCTTTTGACAACCCCAGATCCCAAGCTCAACAAGACACTATATGGAAACCTCCTAACCATGATTGGCATAAACTCAATTTTGATGGAGCTACCAAAGGCAACCTCAGAAGGGCAAGCATAGGAGGTATAATAAGGGACTGCAAATGAAATTTTGTTGCAGGTTACTCGGGGGGATTGGGACTCAATCCTCTATGATTGCTAAAGCTAGAGCACTACTAAAGGACATCCAGTTGGTTGTCGCTATGGGGATTGGGAATCTACATATTGAAGGGGATTCTAAGTCCTTAATTGATTGTGTCAACCTTGGTAGATTATTGGGATGGAGTACTAAATATATTATATTAGACATAAAATATCTTATGTCTAAGCTAAATTTAAAGGTTTCTACCCACATTTTTTGGGAGGGTAATCAAGTGGTAGATGCTTTGAATAATTTTGGCACCCATTGGAAAATTTCTAAGTGTTGGCTAAATTTGGGGAACCTTCTATCGGATATTCAAAGTTTAATCATTAAGGAGGAAGCCACATGTATGATCCATGATGATAACTAAATGTGCAATGAATTTGGCCTTATGGGGGGTCCACATGCTTGTCTTCTGGGCTATGTGGGTGGGTAGAAATTTTGAGGTGTCTCACATGTGAAAAATTTGGAATAATGAGGTGGAGATCATTTCTAAAAAGCCATTTATGAGGAGTTATGTGGAGTACTTTATGATTATAGCCAAGTTGGATCTGGCCTTATGTAATCTCTTAGTGGGGGTTGAACTTTGCACTTGTTTAACAATGCTATTTTTTGAATTTAAACTTGATGTGACTAGCCTGCATGGGGTGAAGCTCTTGATTGGTCATTTTCATTCCGCTAAATTGATTCTACTGCTAATGGGTAGGATTTCGGGTTTAGCTATTTTTGGCCCCGTGACCAACTTTCATTGGAAATTGTACAAAAGCAATGTGGATGGAAAAAATTCTCGTTCCATCATTTCTTTCTCACCTGGCTGCAAGTATTTGAAGATTTGTATTAATGTGATAGCCAAGATTACCTTTTGGGATGGTACTATTCATGCTTGTGTTTTGTAAATGCTCTTGATTACCCAAGGCCGCATTGTTTGGCTTAAAATTTTATGTTTGTGGGAGACTGCTCAATTTATCGAAAGTTCAAACCTTTTACTCTCACGAGATTTTTGATTTTTCTATGTGCAAAACAATGACATGGGTGGCGATAGGGTGTGAATTGAGCCTGATAACTATAGAGAATTCTACAAGAACCCTTTGGTATGGCACATTTGCATGGAAAGTGGGTTGGCGCCTCTAATGGAGAATTTGGTGGGTCAGATCCTAAATTATCTGTGTAGTTCGTGAACTCCTAGAAAGAACATAGGGCTATTATGGGTGGAATATCCTTTGAGTTAATGAGGTGATTTCCCAAGCAACGGGGTTGTAGTGGACTGGAAAGAAGTACCCAAAACACACTAAGGTGCAGGACAATGAAAGCCTGAAAGCTTTCTTGTTGGTAATGAAGAACATGTTTGCAACTAGTTGAAGCTTGAAAGAGAAGCTCTTCCATAGCCTTGTGATTAGGTTTTCCTTGCCCTAATAAAGTACATCACCCTAGAAGGTAGATTCAAAACCTACTTCTTTTATCATTTTCCTCTTCTAAATCACCTTCGCCATAAAATTTTGTTAAGCTTCCCATTTTTCTTGCTCGCAAACTTGGAGAACTCTATTGAAAAATGTTTGGAATCTACTGCCCAAAACCCAAAGGACCCTCCTCCTCTACCACTCCATCAAGGCCTCATCTTGAGACTCTACCATTTTCATCTCACTCTCTACCCACCCAAACCCATCTCCATTATCCAAATTGAGGAAATTAAACCCCCTAAGCAAAATATTTCCCCAGTCGAGTCTAAGGGCCCAAAAAAAAAACCCCTCTGAAAACCCCTAAGCCTAAGATGACCTCTAAGAAGATCAAAGGAAATTTATGGATTACCCAGTCGAGTGATGCGGTTGGCCTCTGTGAGTTAAAGTCTGGACTTGCCAAGAGGGTCAACAAACCTACCACCAAAAATAAAGCAAAGGATGAGGGGAAGGGTTTGATGGAGCTAACAACCTTGGACAATAGAGGCAAAAATGTTGTCCAGGGAAGGATTCCAAAGGTGATACTATGGTTGTTGCGACAGTGGAGATTTGGGTTAAGATGACCAACATCAGGAGATCTAGTAGACTGGAAAAAAATAAAAATAAAATGTAGATTAATGAGCTAGATTCTAATGAGGAATGGTTTGACAGTAAATTTTTCAGTGATGAGAAGGAGTTTGTTGAAGGGCCTCACACCCTCTAGGATTTCAAAAAAGTGCATAATGAAAACTTGGTTTCCTAGTCTTCCAACCCTCTAGATGTGGAGCACGCTAATATGGGTAAGGCTATGGATAAAAGGGAGAACCTTTGTGTGCTGTAGGAGAGGATGGGGAAGATGGATAAAAATTTCAGAGGATTGACCCGGTTCACGGTCAATTTGGTCCATTATGTCACTAGCACTCTCTCTGTTGTTATGAAGGATGAGTTGGACATGAAGACTGTTAAAGAAGGCCTTGAATGGGTCGATGATGATGTTATCAACACTCTCTCCTAGAACTAGGAGAATGCCTGGTAGTCTGCTATTGGTTTGTGGTTTATGTGGGTTGTTGATCTACTGTGTTTTGTTTCTTAGCTATGTTATTTTAGTTTTATGGACTTGATCTTTTTTGGCCCTTGTGGCTTGTGGTGTAAAGGGTACAACACCCTATAAATTCTACTTATTATAAAATAGTTAAATTAAATGTAATTCAATATTATGTTCTACTTATTAAATAACATTATTTTTTTTAATTTTCTATTTGAATTTTTTTATTTTAATAAGGCATCAAGAATATTATATTTATTATTTAACACAAATTATTTAAAATGTAAATAGCTACCAAATTTGATTTAAATATTTTTTATCTATATATCAAGACATAAGATTCCTTGCTTCAATATAATTCTTGGTGTAAATAATTAAAATTAATGTTTAGTTGAAATTTCAAGGTTAGTATTTTTGTTATTAAATATTTAATTATAAATATAAGTCAAAATTAATAGTATTTAGCTTGATAATTAAAAATATATATTATTTTGATGAATATTATAGAATAGTATTTAGCTTGTGAATTAAATGTCTTCAACTCTAAGTTGATCTTGTTTTATATGTAAGATGGAGTTCAATACACAATTATGGATCCATCCTCCATTCAAAATTAACCCTATACAATTTATAATTTTTCTATGTTGTTCATGTAATAATTTTTTGTTTCCCTTTTTTGTACTAATCTAAAGACTTGTGGGTATGTGCACCAAAATAGGGGACAAAAAAGTGGCCAAACGGCTAATATAATTTATAATATGATTGCAATATTAAAAATTATGTAACATGATCACATTATGGCTTAGTAAATCCCAATCCATATTGTGATCATGTTTTATGATGTATAAAGCAAGCTCAAATTTTGGTCATGCTTCATGATCAATCAAATGTAATTTCATTTTTATTTTATTTTTAAAAAGAAAAATAACTCTACTAGGCATTCAGAGTCATGGCCAAGATAAAGGATTGTAGGTTTTCTAAGACAAACATGATCAAAACTCACAAAATTAAACCTTATCCTAGGATTCTTTGGATTGCATTGTGCCCTAGACCACTTAATTTGGCTCCAAATTTAAATATGTTAGTACCACTAATTTATTATTTTAATTTCCAATTTCAAATGTCGGCTATTAGTATTTGATTTTCAAGAAATTAGAATTACATAAAAATACAAAGTATGTTCACTATTTTAATCTTAGCACTTCAATTGAACAAATCAAGTATCCTAAAATCAGTCAAGGGTAGTCATGAGTAGAATTATCAAGCATTTTAGTAGCATTATTATAGCACTTTCATTAATCAAGTTCAAACTTGCAAGACATCAAGATGAAGGAAGCAATTATGTTCAAGGATCTATTATGATCACTCATGCCAAATCTTGAAGATGTATTGATTTATCCTCTACATGATAGTTGCAACACTCCATCATGTTTTATGAGCTAACATTTTGTAAGTCTATCAAGAAATCAAGGCATTCATCCATCAACATCAATAAACTTGTGTGTGGAATCTCTTCTTAAAGGGTTTCACATCTAGGTAACATTATCGTTTTCTATTTATCAATTTTAGTCCATTATTGTTATTTTGGCCTCTACCTAGCTTAGGGCATGCCCTCTTGATCATCATAAATCATTTTACATGGAGGTAGTTCAATACAAACATAGGGTTTGGCCTTGGCAATGCCCAATATATCACAACATTTCCCCCTATTTTCATGTGTGCAGGTATCTAGATGTTTCAATAGAAGAAAATCTAGGAAAACAGAGTGCAAACTATAACCTTCAATTCAAAAATTTCAAATCTAGAAAAGGAATCTATTTTAGGGCATAGGGCATGTTGGTTATTTTTAATGAACCAATTTGATCTCATAATATAGCCTATGGAATTTTCATCTTCCAATGGTTAGCTAATTGGAGGGATTGGGCAATAAATAAGTGAAATCTTGCAAAGGCTTTCCTCTTGCACTTTGGGCTCTGCAAAACTCGGGAAGGTGATCCCACACAATATACCTTAAGATCGTCTATACCAATTAACCTTATACATAGTAAATAATAGATAAGCTCTAGTTGAATTTTCTTGACAATTTGAATAACTACAAAGATCTAGCAAATCCTTACATATTATCTATTTGGGTATGTGTAGGATCATCATGGAAAAACATAGGCCCTTAAGTGGCAATGAAAATTCATAAAATCAGAGTTAGGCAACTTGACGTAAAAATTTGAATAAGTTATCTATATTATTTCAAAAATATGTAAGAATATAATTTCTATAAAATTGAAAGTAGTTTCTATACTACTAGGTTTATTTAAAATAAAAAAATCTATTTGGTGAAAATTTGAAATTTTAATGCAGTAGTACTTAAATTTCAGGGAAAAAATAAGAAGTAGGTGTCTGTCTAACCACCCTAACCACAATAAAATGATAATATCTTTTTATAAGATTTTATATATAAGTATCTAGGACTCATTTCCCGATGTGATGCATATTTTTTTATAATTTTTTTCCAAGTAAATAATTAATTATGAATTTTTTATTACAAATTTTAAAAAATATAAAAACTCGTATGTCTGACCACCTTAACTTGGTCAAAACCTCATGAAATTCATTTTTTTTCTTTAATCCTCTAGTATGCAAAGCATAGAATGTGACGCATGTTTTGGATTCAAAGAATGTTATATTGTTTGAAAGCTATAGATGTTTTTCAATCAGCCTATCAATCAGGACTTTAGTCGTAATTCAAATAGAAAATGAATAATAATTATTTATTAAATTCAAAGTAAAGCATAATTTATATTTTTGGAAAGATGAGAATCTCCTTTAAAAACCCTTTTCGTTTCACCAATTTTGGGTAAAAGGAAAGTCATTAGCCACATGGGCCACCATATCACTTACATATCGCCACTTTTTGGCCCATCATGATCGTGCACATACCCATTTACAAAGCAATAGAGCATGGTAGATTTCAACTTGATATACATTTCAAAAATAATTTAAAAATATTAAGTGATTTGAATGTATTTTTTGTGGAAGATCAAGAATAGTTCAACACAAACGCAAATCCCAGAACAGTGCCTTAATTCAAGGTACAAAGTCTAATACAATACAAATAAATCTTAACAACGAGTGAATACTTAGCATCACAGAGCTTACACAATGTTGCATTACAACATCAATCTTGATTATTCAAAACCAAAACTCATTATCATATCCTGACACTCGAACCATTTAAACCTATGATTTCATCCAAGCAATTTAACAAATTCTTTGAATTTGGACAAAGACAAAACCATACATTCATCAAAATAAATAAAGACCATTGAAAAAACCGTTGATTATTTCATTGATAATTCAAATGATGAATACATTAGGAGAGAATTTTCTTTGAAGATATGTCATTCTTTATGTTCAAATGCTAGTATTGTTATCAATTTTTTCTTAAAGAACCAAAACACTTATAACCTAAAATGCAGATTTTATTATATTCTTTGTATTTTCTCTTTATAAATTTTTCTCTAAGATCAATCAACAACTTGTACAATTGGCCCTTAATTCCCTTTTATAAAAAAAGGGGAGTTAAAAAATCCTTAGGTCAATGCACACATGTCATATTTTTATTTGACATACATAATTACATTCAAAAGACTGTTATATTTGCCAAAACTCAAGGGAGATGTCCATATGAGATAAAATTTATTTCTCATTCATTGATGAAGATATCTCCCACCTTCCAAAAGGCTCTCTAGTTAGTGAACATGTTCTTTCCATGAGCTATAGGCCTTTTCCATATGCTCCAAAATTTGAGGATGAAAAGATGAAAATAAGGAGAGAAGAATAAACCAAAACATTCCCACATCAACAATCCATGTCATCAATTTTGAATTGAAGAAAATACAATATCTTAACATTGATATATCAAAGGCCTAAACTATACTATTTCTAGGCCATGTATTGTATTTTTCCTTCATCAACCTTCCTTTATTGGAAACCATTATCTTTCTAAATATAAAAGATCAAAACTTCATCACCACCTTGCCACTGCAGCAAACTATATGTCTGGAATATCAACATACCTATTCTTCTAGAGCTCAAAATCCTCATTAGAAGGCCAATCAAAATTCATGACCTCATCTACTTTGATCCTGTAGCAGTTATATTTTATTACCAACTGGTTGGCCTCTTTTTTGAATTCTTCAAGGAAGATTCATGTGTGGGAGAGCCTATTCATACTATTCCTCAACATTTCTACATCAACTCCATCATAAATTAATGTTGCCTAAGTCACTATCACCTTGCTTTCTTTTTATTTCCATTGTTACAGGGGCTTAACATCACCATTTTCATTCAAAACGTTTGGGAGTAAATTGAGACTTCATTCATAAAACCTTTTTACTATCTCCCTAATTTTCTTTCCTAGTGGTTCAATCAACCCTTGAAATTCCTTAATTACATTTACAAGCTTAAGGGTTGGGACAATTCTGGATGGCTTATCTACATCATGCTTTGACCCAATAGCCATGTATCTCAAGTCCTAGACTATGGGGATCCATTTGTCCATAAATCGGATGGAAATATCCTTATCCTTGTCAAAACTCCTTATTGCATCAAACATGGAGGAATAGTTTGAATGAATACTATTTAATTTCCTCTCAATCCCTTTATTTAAATGTTCCAGTACCACTATCATAATCTTCATGTTTCTTAAATGAATTAATTCATCAAATTGTTGACACCTTCCGCATAATTCATAATTTTTTATATCAACTCCTCTTTTTTTATTTTTGCTGTAGGAGGTGCAACTGATGTACTTGGAGGTGATTATGTAATGGGCACATCATCAAAACTGGGAGGTACAACCTCAATTGGGACTAGAGGGGGTGAATAAGTAGGAGAAGATGGAATTTGCACTTGTGGATACGGCGGAGGAAGAATTGTTGCTTGTTAAGGGCCTAGTGCATGCATTGATTGGAATTTTTTTTCAATAATGCAATCTCTAGCTACATCTCAACAATTTTTTGTTATCCCTTATTGTACTCAACCACCATATCATTGTATTTGGTTTTTAATTTCTCTTTCTCCTCTGTTAGGAATTCCATGGTGGCCTTTGTGAATTGAGCCACATTCACATTCAATGTATTTGCCTCTATAGTTGATATATCAATTAGTATTTTAATTATCAATCCTCCTTTAACACCTACAGTTGGCTCTGCAACCTCTATCTTCTTATTATTTGGGGCTAAGGCCTAAATAGCCAATGTTTCCCACTAGGCATAGAATGTTGATCCTTGAAAGGCCAATGTCACTTCCTCTTCAGTGGTAAATATAGGGGCATCATGCCTTCTAACTGTGTCAAAGGTAATTGACGATGCAAGGTCCCATTCTAGCAATAATAACACACCACTCTTCCTGACTAGATCTCTTTCTTTTGTTGTTGTGATGTCTTGATATTTGGACCTCATTTCTTCATGAAATTTTTCCTTTTTTACCTCCCTTGGTAGCTTTGTATTTGCAATCCTCTTCATATCTACACTTTCAACATATTCATCTTTCATGGCTCTCCAGACATACTCTTTAAATTCTTGTGTCTTCACAAATGTATCATCATCCATAAACCTTTCACAAGCCTCTGCCCTAACATCATCAAAATTGGTTATCCCACTCAAGTCAACTTTACTCAATCTAAGGCTTACACTTTGTGGCACTATCTCCCTTTGGGGAGAAGGAATACCTTGCATCATTTTATCTTTAGTAACAAAAATCTTCTCATTAGACTCATTAGTTGGATAATCTACAAGGCCACTTGACTCAACCTTTTTCCTTTTTACTGGTGGATCTTTAGGTGGTGATGGTCCCTTAGGAGGTGAATCCAATTCAATAATTTGTGGGGTGGATGAATGTGGGGGTGAGAGTGGTGGTATTTTCTACTAAGGAGAGGATGCCCTTGACCCCTCTCATTAAGTAGGGGTGGCAATTGTTAACTACTTCTTTGCAATGATCTTTCTCCTAGAAAATTCATGTACCTTCTTGGGAGGTTGATAGGTTGGCCTTTCTTCTATCATAGGGGCTTTCCCCTTATCATGTTATTCAAAGACCACAACCTTTCCCTTATCTTGGATCACTCTTTCCTCTTTCAGTTTTGCAACAACTATATCAAAATTTTGGAAAACAACTTCTACTCTCAATATCACATTCTTTATATTAGATAGAGCTTTGAATTAAGGATCCTTTCTTTTCTTTTCTCTCTCTAATTTATCAAAAATAATCCACTCTATCTTTCTTTTTCTTGTATTTGGAAATAAAAAATATTCCTAATGACATCCTCAAGGAAAGATAAGTTATGAACAATTTTCCCTCCTTTCACCCTATCCTTTAACCAAACCATAACCATTTTGGGTCATGGTTTATGTGTGATATCTATTTCAGTCCATACGGCTTGAGCTTCTCAATGAGGTTCTTCCAGCCACCAATTACCATAACAAAATCTGAAAATATAATGTAAGTTGAAAAGAAAGTTCCCTTCCTCATGTTGACCAAATGATTTTCCTCAACATCTCCCAATTGCCACATGACTTCTAGGAGGCCAACTCTTAATGGTACATCCCTAGGGATTACATGAGTTATTTTCTCTATTCCATATACATGGAGAATTGTGCAATCCTGATAGGGAATTACATCCCCCCAATTGTGATTATTTTTTAGATTAGGCCTCCTCTCCTTTGGCCTAAGGAAACCATGCAACTGATTTGGAATTCTTGGCATATCTAGAATCATAACTTTCATCAACTTAGAAGAATTTTTTTTTGAGAAAACCACAAAATTGGATTTATGCTCATGTCTATCTAAGAGAGGGTTCCATGTTTTCACTAGCATATCTTCACCATCCATCCTTATTTTTAGTTCTATATCATTACCAAAGAAATTTGTACCCTTGTATGTAACAACATGTGCATAAACAAGGAGTAGCACCAGAACCTTACTCATGTCTCTCCATTCTTCAAAGATACTAGACCTTTGTCTATATCCTCTAACAAATAAGTAGAAAATTCATATAAAGTGTTGAGAGTGGGATGTTGTATATTTGCAACCATGTACATGGGTACAATTGGCATGCTTGAGGTCGGATCAAATCCCAAAATCTGAGAAAGAGAATAGAATGTTTTCTAGAAATAGAGTGTAAAATATTTGATTGGAAAGGGTTGTGTCAAATGGACCTAACATAATTATGCTTCCTCCTTTCCCTGTTGCCAAGAAATGTGCCAATATTGAGAACTTAAAAGTAGGTCTCACCTCCTCATACTATGCTCTTAACTTATTGTGATCAATCTCCTCCATATCCTCACTCCATGGGTTTAATCAGAAAACTTATGTGACCTCTTCCTTGGTAACCCAAACCATGTTTTTACTAGTGTGTGTTCTAACTACCCTGATAATAGGGTCATAGTTAGCTATAATAGCTTTGAGAACTTCTATATCTAGATACATATTGGAGACAATCAATTTACCTGTATCGAGCCTCCATGGGTTTCAAATAGGAATGTGAGCATTTTTGTTGCCAAACTAATATTGAACAGTGACCACCCTATATATGGAAATTTGGTATCCTTAATTACATGTTGTTTGTCAATAATTCCCTCTTTCATATTCATACCTTCAAACATGTTCTTCCCCATGCGTTTGTCATTCATAAAGAGTGATAATTGGTCAATTAGGTCTTGGATGGTCAGAGGTCTCTTTTTGGGTTTGGAACCAGGGGTTGGCTCTTGGTTCCATTTTACTAATTTGACCTAGGGTTTCATGGGCTAAAACTAGGGCTTTTAGGTGTTAATTCAAGAACTTGACACAAAGACTAACCAATTCACTAATTTATAACAATATAAAATGAACATCAAACCTTAAAAGAAAACCCTAATCGCAATTCAAAACATAACACAACAATTACATAAAAGCTACAAGAAATTTGAGTTCAAAAGGAATAGTTTGCACTTACTTGTTCAATGGCATGAAGAAACCCTAATTCATAGACACCAAGAGCCCAAAAAACACTGCAACAACTTTATAATCCTTTAAAATGCTTTTATAATCAAGAATAAGCTTTAAAACCATCTTTTATCATGAAGAAAACCTTCAATTCAGCAGAAAAACATCAACTTCGCCATTATTGCTTGGTTGCGTGAACCAAAACAACTCCATGATGCCATTTTAGCAACTTTAAATTTTACTCATTGATCTCATCATGATCTAGACTATCAGTTGGCTCTGATGGAGTCAAAGTACTTTGAAATTTTTAACTTCATTGTCTCAACATCTAATCAACCACATTTCTACCATGTGTTCATCTTCCTTGTTGGATCCATGGTCCCAATGCACTTGACAAGTTGCGAGATAATTCACGTGGCAGTTGCATGCTAGCTTGCTAGGGTTAACTCAAGATAGATCAAAGGTAGTGGGCCAGCGAGCAATGGCCTAGATCAATCCAATACCTTTCAACATGTGTATCCTTTAATCTCCAAGCTAATGCTCAAGCTGATTATCTCCCCTTCATGATAGATGGTCGAGATTAAAACATCTCGTAGAGATTTCATGCACGTTCTCTAAAACCTCTTTAGTAGCACACTCTTTAATATTTCCATAGTTGCCCAAAGTATATTAATCAAATATTTTATGCTTTATAAAGTCTTTCTAGTTTGATGAAGATGACACCACATGGCACATGCATGTCAGCCCTTTGAGGAAAGAGATTAGCGGGGTGGGTCCCTTGTGGGTTGGCGAGGAACGACCAAGATTTAATCCCTTTAATGCATCAAAACTGTTGATCTATAATCCTTTCACCATCATTGCCTTATGAACCTTGTAGGTCTGGCCAAGAGGGAGGACAAGTGTCACCCCGCCCATTGGCCCGCTGAGTTTTTTCCATGAATATTTTATTGTCGCGGGCTAGAAAGAAACCAATGAAATGTAAGTGGTGGGTCACCATGACCACGGCTTAAGTTTTCTATAAGGCACATGCACTTAGTGATGACTTAAAGTGGGTCATCGGCTAGGTGAAAAATTAAAAAGACTTGGGCATTTCACAGGCCAGACTTAGGAAATATGACAAATATTTCAATTATTTTTGAACCCGCTTAACATTTGACATGGTTAAAATAATTCAAATGAGTAGCGATTAGTAAGGCTAGGTATAAGGGTTTAGTAAATGGATGATTTTGATGGCTCGAATCATGACTTGGAAACTAGGAATGGGCTAGCATAAGTTACAGATCAATTAGAACATATGCAAAGGGTTATCGATAGGATTTTTCAAGGGTTTAGGGCACAGAAAGAACCCTAGCACATAGCAAAAACACAACCCTTAGCCATAAAACATCCCAAAACCATAATGACAACCAGATAAGAATTTAGTATTAGTGGAACAAAAAAAAATTAGGGGTTCCACCAAGGCACCCTAGACCAAGTAGTTCAGGCCCAAATTTCAATCATAGGTTCCTCTCTATGTCTTAGTTTTAGATTGAAGTTTTTTGTAACTTTCTTCTTTTTTCTATCCGCTAATTTACATTTTTAGATCTAGGGTTGTATGTCAAATAGGATTGTCAAATCATACATCAAATTTATCATTGTCATAACTCGATAAAAAACATAAACACTAGGGGATTAGTTCTCCATTTTGGTAGCAAGCTATTAAACCCTAGCTAATTTATGTTTGATGTTGAGTCAAGTGAAAAGGAGACAATCCTAATTATCCTAATTGGATCTAGGACCACTTTTCCTACTCAACATTTTGGTGAACCCAACATATCCTACACTTGCAACTTTTCTAATTTTTCATTGCATAAAATCTAAAGATGATTTTTAAAACCTAGGTGCTTTGAAGATCTAGTGTTGATTTGCATTTATTTGTAAAAACTATACATTTTCACTATTTGTGCATCATAAATTAAAAGTAAAAAATTGAAAAATGTTTTGAATTAAGCTACATAATTTCAGCTCTAATTTTTCCTTATTTAGGGCTTCAATCTTAGTTATTTTTATGGAAAGTTTCATTTTATCAAAATTGCATGCAAAATTTAGTGAAACCCATTGAAAAATCATAGATTTTCATTTCAAAAGATCAAAAATCATTTCTTTTCTATCTTTTTTTGGAAAAAGAAGTCAATCACAATAGTAAATTTCTAAAAATTATCATTTGAACATATTTGATTGTTCTAAAAATATTAAAAATCGCATCCATACATGTGCTTCATATAAAAAAATTAGTTTTTGGTGCATTATCCAAACCTGAACTTCTAAAATATGGGACACTTAAACACTATAGATGATTCCTGGATTTTGAATTTTATAAAAATATATGTCTAGTCTGGGGCATATTACGCCCCTATCCATTCAGTTTGGGCTAAAACTTCTTGGGGAAATCTCTATCGGTATTCTCTTTTTAGATATAATTCCTATTTTGGAATTTTTTTCTATAAACTATTTGATTATGTTGTGCATCACTAGTTCGATCACTAGTAAATAGAATAATGCTTTCATTGCAAAAATATTGTGTTGTCGTAATTCATATTCTATTGTCAGATCTTGTTAGGCAATTCAAAAAAAAAATTGTTACAAGCATGTGAAAACAATTGCATCTTTCCTCTTTTGTTATTTTTCATTGATCCCTCTCCTAATATTTTTCCTACTTATGAAGGTATTTTAGTACAAGAGGATGCAATCATTAACAATCATGATAATCATGTTTGTTCTTCTCCCAGTATCTCTCCTACTTGTGAGAGTATATTGGTGCAAGAGGATCAAATCATGAGAATTAGTGTGTACCTCTCCCTATACCTCTCCTAATTGGGAAGATATTGTGGTGCAAGAGGATGAAATTATTGATACATTTTCAAATAAAAGTAAGGTGGCATGCATGGATGAAGGTTCAAAATTGACATTAGATCCTCTATTGATAGAAGATTTCCAACAAGATAAAATTATACACCCACATTTGATTATTGGACCTCCTAAAACTCCTTTAATTATTGGACTGCCTAAACCACCTCTCATTATAGGAGCTCCTAAACTTCATGGTCATATCCTAAACTTTGCAAAACAACTTAATAGACCAGTGAACAAGAGCTTAAAGGTGGTTAAGATAATACTTGGCACTAATTTCCTAAGGGATGATAGGAAATATAGGGTAAACATTGATATTATATCACAAGGTGATCCCACAATAATGGGTTACACTTTTTGGCCAAACTTGACATTGAAATCAACATTTTTCACCAGATCTTCACTTCCGTATGCTTATAGAAGCTAAACCATTAAGAATTTGAAGATGAAGAAAATTAGTGATTTGTGATATTTTGTGTTGAGAATCTAACTATATATATATATATTAATTGTGAATTATTTTATGTAGTTTTTATTAACTTATTTTTTTACTAAACATCATTTTCGAAAAATGATGCTTACTTTCAGCTGCATAACTTTTTTTATAGAAAGCATTAAATTCTATTTTTTTAAATACAATGTTTTCACACCATTATTTAGTGAATGGATATTTTTCATAATTTTTTGTTGCACATATATTTTTTAATTAATTTTCTAATTCAAAGTAGTTATAATTTGGATATATTATACTTTCAGCTGCATAACTTTTTTTGCATTCATTTGAATTAACTTGTTCTTTTTTTGTTCAAATAAGGACATCAATAGCTAGTGTACATGCATTTTTAAGAAGAAAAAAATCTCTCTTTTCCTATTTTTCCATATGTGTGAAATAAAGACCTCGATGTTCATTGAAAAACCTAAATTCACAAGAAATAAAAAATAAATATAATAATAAAATTAAATATATTTAAAATTATACTTTTTGGGAAGCTTATAATAAGGACTAAATGTTTACAAAAAATTAATTTTAAATTAATTAAGTTGATCCCCTAAAAGTTAAATCAAAAGTGGTTTTTTATTAGCATTTTGATAGGTGTAGAGGAGACTCCATTATAGGTATGGTTTAAGACTAGCGGTTGTTTATCCAAGGGAGTTTGATATAAGTGGGTTTGATCAAAACATCTTCAATTAAAACCCTTAAAATGGAACCTTTTTAAGGCTTAAATCATTATATTTTCTAAAAATATGTGATTTCAACAAAAATCAGGATGTCCCAAAAAGTGTAACCCATTATTGTGGCAGCGTCACACAATTTGTGGCTTCCCTACTAGATTTAGGAGAACAAAAGGAAATTGTGTAGGAATTGGCCACAAAATTTATTTAAAAAGAATAACCTTGGAGGGTTGGAGGAAATCTTAGCTACAACAAGGCATAGAGTCAGTGTCTCAAGGCCACGGGATATACGAGTGTGCAAGGTGGGCATTGTGGTGGAATGGCTTCCATTCTTGGTAAATTTTCACATGGTGACACTAGTGCAACACATGGTGTTGGTGACCATGGAAATTTATTTCTTAAAGAAATTAAAAAAAATTGGAGCCTATGGTTGACCTCCAATGGATAGTGGATTTTGACACCCACCCTAATGTGGTTTGAGGAATTTGCTTAATCTCCTACATAAAACTTGTTATTGTTATACTTCTCTTCCACTTTCTATTGAGGCTGATGTACTATTTTGGCCTCCATGCATAAAGCCCCTGGTATATGGGACATTTTATTTTGGTCCCCATACCAATATATTTTGTAAGTTTCTATGTTATACATATGTAATTTTAGCACTTTTATATTATTAATAATATTTCAAGCTTTTTTCCTTTTATCTAAAAAAAGTTAATTTTTCTCTTACTATTTTCATGACATTGTACTTGCAGGTCCAAGGCTAAGGGGTGGATTTCCAAGCCTAAAACAAAAGAAAATGCATGTGTTTAAAATTTTAAAATTTATGAAGCGTGTACCCACTCTAAAATGCATATTGTTCTAAAAAGGAGTGACAATATTATGTAATCAGAAACGAGTACCCATTTTAAAAAATAAAATGAGTACTCATTTTAAAAATCTAGGTTCGTGAGCTTGAGCCTAAATGGGTACCCATTTCTGTTGGGATTTTCTCCAAGCCCAAAACTTCCCCTAGAAGTGGACCCAACTTTACTTACCCATTATATTTTTTAATAAAAATAGGAGCACTTTGTGTGGCCCCTATTTGAAATCCTCAATCTCCACCATTTTAAAAGAAAAGTAATTTAGAAAGTAGATTTAGAGCACTACAACTTTTTTTCTTGTTACACATTCAACTTTTAAGTGTATTTATCTTCAATTTCTCATCCAAAATTAGTTTTTTATGATTTCAAAAAAAGAGACCATTTAAGACCCCCCTTTGGTCTCCCATTTCCCTACACATACACATATGTAGGGAGTTCTTGGGCAAATGATTCCCTTGTGACCTCAAGTCTATAGGGTGAGGGTTTAGGGGTATAAATCCAAGGTTGGAGTTGTTCCTAAACTTGGTTAACCTTCCCTCTTCATTGGGATTCAATTTGAGGCTAAAATTTGTATTAGATGGTTATGGGTGAGTTGAAGGAACTTGGTAACTGAAATCTGATAATGATTTAAAATTTGGCTAATAGGATCTAATTGAGAAAATAATAGATTTACTTATGGGCTATGAATGGTCTAATTGCAGTAGCTATCATTTTTATTTTTGAGCTTGGGATGACATTCCCTAGGATTGACTATACCATTTGGGTGATCCCACAATACTGGTTTACAATTTTTGGGCAAACTAGACACTAAACTGATTTTTTTTAACTAAATATTCACATTCGGGCTCCTATAGTGGCTAAACTATGAGGAATTTATAGATGATGCAAACTAGTGATTTGTTACATTTTCTCTATAGATTCTAAATATATATATTTTTTATTTTTTTTGGAATCAGGTTACACTTCTTTTTCCATCTCCTTCGAAAACTAGCTTTTTTAAAAAACAACATTTTTAAGGAGTGACGCTCACCGTATACAACATACCTTTTTTTGTATGAAGGATAAAATTCTAATTTTTTCAAATTTATATTTTTAACTATGATATCTAGCACTTTCATTTGGTTTCATAGTGCTTTATTAAATATTTTTCCTTAATCAAGTTTTGAAGTCAAACCAATTACAATTGAAACATAGGCGGATTGTATACAACATAACTTTTTTTGTATGTATCAA
The DNA here is from genome assembly GCA_007115665.2 of Sequoiadendron giganteum. Classification (NCBI taxonomy): domain Eukaryota; kingdom Viridiplantae; phylum Streptophyta; class Pinopsida; order Cupressales; family Cupressaceae; genus Sequoiadendron; species Sequoiadendron giganteum. The sequence continues at coordinate 167,857,807 of CM021107.1, forward strand.
AATTCAATTTATTTTTTAATGGATCAAGGACACCAATACTCAGCCTATAAATATTTTTAAAATTTTATTTTGATAATATTCTATTTTTCCACATGTGCAGAACAAAGAGCTTGATTTTTCGGTGAAACACCTATGTTTAATAAAACTTAAAAAACACATACATAATAAAACCAAAATATAGTAAGATTATATTAGTTGGATAGCTCGTTCCAAGGACTACCATGATCATTTGAAATAAATTTTAAATGAATTTATTTGATCCCCCAAAAGGTAAATCAAAAGCTATTTTTTATCAACATTTTGATAGGTGTAAAGGAGACTCCGTTGTAGGTATGGTTTAAAACTAGCGGGGTTCTATCCAAGGGGGTTTGATCTAAGGTGGTTTGATCAAACCCTCTTCAATTGAAATCCTTAAAATGGAACTTTTTAAGGATTAAATCATTATATTTTCTAAAAATATGTGATTTCAGCAAAAATCAGAATCTCCTAGAAATTGTAAACCAGCTTTGTGGGATCACCCATTTGTTGGAAGAAACTATAAGTATTACTAAATAAGTTTGTATATTTTTCATTTATATATTTCTAATAAAGGATTTGTTTCTAAATAGGTTTTCATATAAATTTGAATTAAATGAATGGATTTGACTATTTAATAGTTAGTATTTTTATATGTACATATTGAGTAGAGGTCCTCTCATGTGGATTCAATGTGATTCTTATGTGTTTGTAAGACTCAACTCCACACCTATAGGAATCTATATATAGGCTCTTGAATCACTTAATTGTGATATAATTTTCTAGGTCCATTTGACCAATACTTGTGAACCCTATTATATATGAACCCTAGAATTGACAGGTAATCATTGGACCATGATAATGATTGATGTTTGTGCTACTTCAAGGGATTAATAAACATTCACTTGGTTCAAGAAGGTGAAGGTTGCCAAGGGTCGTGTTAGATATAATACATAAATGTTTGCACAATTAGTTACCTTACTATGTAGGTAATAGTAACTAGAGCTAACCATTGTATTAAGAGGGTTAGCAGGTAGTCACCTATATCACAGGGGTGATTGATGTCAAGTGCTACCTAGTTTGTGAAGAAGATAGCTAACAATATCACTAAAATCACTAGATAGTAGATGCCAAAAGCTACTTCTTCTTGGGTGGAAAAAATTGTCATCGATGATCTATAGGTGATCAATCTGCAATCCATTGGGTTGGATAGGTTCACTACCTGTGGAAGTCTCACTTGTGCCTATATGACCCTTGGGATGGAGGGCTGGCCCCCAATTTAGTATGTGATACATTGAACCCTCTTCCTAGTCGCTTAATGGTGTCACAAGTAGTATGGGATGCTTTCCATCACTAGGATGGGTGCAAAAGACCAAGAAAAAGGATGGACCCATGGTGTAGAGTGTAATGCACCAACATTATTTTCTATCTAGGATGCACTAAAATGGTAGATATTATTCACTCATTATGGATGTGTCAATCTCTCACTATTTATATGTTAGTCACTTGCTGTGTATTTTTTGTATATGGCCTCAATTTTTATATACATTAGTATTGATTCCCTTTCCAGTGATGACATCAACTATATGTGTTTCTTCATTGACATCATAGATAGAAATGGATTGGGTAGCATGGAATGCACTGACATTTTTTTCCATGTGAGTTTTTCTTATAGGTTTATGTGATTGTGAACCAAGTAGTTGGATGATGCATGAAATAGGTTGAATCTATTAGAGTGAATAATTTATCTATTCACTATAATTAAGTCTACTTGGGTTGATGAGGTTAGAAAACATCTTTTCTAACTAAATGTGCAACCTTTAGGCCTCTAGAGGTTACCAAGTTGTTTGGTAAACATCATGTAGTTACCTTTTGAGTTTGGAAGACTTTCCATCTCACCTCAAAGGTCACTCAACACTTGGCATCAAGGTTGATGACTTGGTCAAAAAGATTGTTGGTTTGCACATTCCTAGTGATCCATAGGTTGACACCTATAGGACACTTTTCCACTCATTTGTGCCACATTATGGGGCACTTGTCAATCCACCTGATAGGTGGATTGCCTCTTCCTGTCCTATATATGTAAGGCTTCCTCATTTATACATTTGGTTTGACTAAATACAATATTTTCATTGTTCATTGTGCTTCTTATTATCTCCATGATCTCCAAATTCTTTAGAATCCATTTCCACTTTCCAATGTTCTTTATGTGAACATGTAATGTATTGTATGGACTATTTGTTGCAAGTATGAAGGTGTTGTCATTGATGTAAACAAGTCTTTGTTGTCATTGATGATAGTAGTGCAGTAGTTAAGAAGAGATTTTTTCTTTGATAAGATTCGATTTATGGTTCAAATGTTGAGGATACTGAGAAAATTGATAAAATAAGGAAACAGAGTGTTGCAGAGGTGTTTTGGTTTGTAGAAGTATTCTAGTTTTTCTTCTCATTTCTTCTGGGTTGAAGATCTACTTATGTGGTTTGGATATATGTTTGCTAGAGATGCTCAAAGTTTCTATATACAAAATTTTGGCTTCTAGATCAATGGTCAAAGGAAGTTGTGTTCACCAATATGTGGACCGATTTTGCAGTGTTGTGTATAGAGGTGTCTGGGAGAAATCTGTCATTGTTTTTCAGGACTTTTGGTTTTGAAGGAGAGTTGATGGTGTTGTTCTCTTGTCTATGTCAATAGGATTCATGGCTTGGTGTATCAGAAGAAGGTCTTCTAAGTTACAAAGTATTGTAGTGTTTGGCAATGTTGTCTTGATAAACAAAATGTTTATTATCTTTAGGTGAAATTTGTTATGAAGGAGTTTGTTGGTTTCTAGGATATTCTTGGATCATATTCAAGTGAGTTTTGTTGTCCAAAAGTTTTGGATTGTTCAAAGGAAGAGTGTAATTCAAAGTTAAATGTTTTTTCATGGGTAACGGCTGACCTAGTGTCTACACTACATTTGAAGATGTTCAAGCATTGATGAAGGTGTAGTGTGGTGTGTGAGAGTTGATTGTGGTCCTATTTAAGTTTTTTTTGGTCCACTTTCATTCCTATCCACTGCAAGAATGTTTAGTGTTGACCTAATTTGAAATTGTGAAGTGTGAAGTGTGTATAGCTGATGGTGGAGAAGGTTTTCAAGGTTGTGGACAGTATAAGTATGAGTTGAGATTTTGAGGATTGATAAGATAGAAAGGATAGATTTGTATGATCTATAAGTGATGTGAATTACCGAAGATTAGAGTGTGAGTTTGAGTAGAGAAATGTAAACTTTGTAGTGTTGGAATTTTGAATGCAATGAGCTGAAGGTGTCTACAATCTTTCAAACAAGACTGCAAATATTTTGGAGCTATTGTGGTGGATTCTTTGTTGCATTGAGAATTTTTTCTTTGTGTAACATTTCTTTTCTATCTTCTTTTATTTTTGTGGCAGTGAGCCCTGGATGTGAGCCTTTTTAGACAATGTGGAGCATATTCTGGCAGTGAGCCCTTATACCATTTTTGCAGTTACTTATATTGTGACCTAATCCTCACTATGTTTTTCCCTCATAGGGTTTTCCACATAAATCTATTGTTCTCTTTTCTATGGTGTTGGTTTTTTTACTTTCTGTTATCTTCTTTTCATCCTTAAACATTATAATAGATTAAGAGTTTAATGAACGCATGTGGATCTGATTACTGTTAAGGGTTTTGACATTTTAATTGGATACAACTGATTCACCCCCCTCTTAGTTGTCTTGTTCATTTAACACCATTCACACTAGATATATGTGATGTATGTTGGAGCTAGTTACTATGGTATAGATGATGTGCATATGAGTTATTCAGTGTTGTATTTTTTATGTGTATGAACTAGTTATTGTTGTACTTGTAATGTGTATGAGATATTCACCTTGTCTATATGTGATGTATGCTCAAGATAGTCACTATATGTGAATGCAAGATTATAAGATTATATGACCCTGAATATGACTTTGTGTTTTTGTACACTAAATATTGTTATGGTATAGAACCAACACTTAATTGGAATTTGATGTTATCATTCTAATGTAACTAGACTAATTTAAAGGCATAAGTTTAATGAATAGTCATAAAATAAAGGCGAGATAAGAGATCTCATACTAGAGGAGAGAATGAACTCCCTCTAGCATGTTGGTGTACAAACTATGAAGCCTCTAATTTCTCAAAGGAGATATGTAGGTAGGGTAATCACAAATGAAACCTCAAGGTTTAGGTTTGGGTCTACGAATGACCCTAATCATGGGAGCTTAACACTTTCAAGTGTAATAATATAAGTGAACTGATATTGAGTTGTTGTCACCATGGTGAATGGAGAGGTTTTGAAAATTGACACTTCTAATTTAGATGGAATACTCTTGGTCAATTATGTTGGTAGTTTTTGTGAATTGAATTTTTAAAAAAGTGATCATTGAGGGGTGAATTTTATAAATAGGACTATAAATATAAATGATAACCAAGTTTTACAAGAAATCCTTCCATTCTAAGGGGAAAAGATGACTTAGAATACCCAAAAATATAGGATCCATACACAATCACAACAATAATAAAAAGAAATAAGAAAATTGTTAGACAAGAAGATCACCTAGAGCATATCTTTTAGAATATTATGAACAAATTGAAGATACCATGCAAGCTCTAGTTTAATCCAAAATGATGCAATTTCCTCCTATTACCATTACTAGTTCTATTTTCATGCTATTATGCAAATGTTTATATAGGCTATATAAAAACTTAGCTACCACCTATTGTAGCAGAGAGACACCCATTATAGATGTTGAATAGATGTGTATAGGTATTACATATCTCTCTTTTAGAGTGCATGTTAATTGTTAAAATGTTTCTTACTATGGGAGTCGCTTAATTTTTTCTATTTTATAAAATCATAGTTGACATTTCACTTGACAAATGATGTGTGCATTTGATTAAATGTAAGAGAAAATATTTCTAATTTGATGGAATATGGTTGTTATTTAAGAGAATTGATGGTACATGTTGACTCATAAATGAACAATATTGTCTTACAATTTTATTTTTTAAATTGAGCTAGAAGAAAATAAATTTTGTCTATGTATGTATTTGTTAAGAGAACAAATAAATTAAAAAAGTAATTTTTGTGAAGACAAAATACTACTGAAATGTGTTCACATTCCTAGTGATCCATAGGTTGACACCTATAGGAAACTTGTCCATTCATTTGTGCCACATTATGGGGCATTTGTCAATTCACATGAGAGGTGGATTGCCTCTTCCTTTCCCATATATGCAAGGCTTCCTCATTTATACATTTGGGTTGACTAAATACAATATTTGCATTGTTCATTGTGCTTATTTTTTATCTCCATGATCTCCAAATTCTTTAGAATCCATTTTCACTTTCCAATGTTCTTTATGTGAACATGTGATGTATTGTATGGACCATTTGTTGCAAGTATGAAGGTGTTGTCATTGATTTCAACAAGCCTATGTTGTCATTGATAATAGTAGTGCAATGGTTAAGAAGAGATTGTTGCTTTGATAAGCTTTTGTTTAAAGTTCAAATATCGAGGATACTCAAAAAATTGAGAGGATACTCAAAAAATTGATAAAATAAAGAAACAAGGTGTTGCAGAAGTATTCTGGTTTTGCTTCACATTTCTTCTAGGTTGATGATTTGCTTAAATTTTGTTTGGATATGTTGGTTAGAGATGTTCAGAGTTTTTATATCAATAATTTTGGCTTATGGATCCATGGTCAGAGGAAGTTGTGTTCACCAGTATGTGAACCGATTTTGCAGTGTTGTACATACATAGTTGTCTGGGAGAAATGTATTTTCTTTGCATTTCTCCACCATTGTTTTTCAAGACTTGTGGTTCTAAAGGAGAGTTGATGGTGTTGTTCTCTTTCCTATGCCAAGAGGATTTGTGGTTCGATGTATTGGAAGGTCTTCTAAGTTACAGAGTTTTGCAGTGTCTATCAGTGTTGTCTTGATAAACATAATGTTTATTATCTTTAGGTGAGATTTTTTATGAAGGATTTTGTTGGCTTCTAGGATATTCTTGGATCATGTTCAAGTGAATTTTGTTGTCCGAAAGTTTTGGAATATTCAAAAGAAGCATGTAATTCAAATTTTAATTTGTTTTCACTGATAATAGTTGACCTAGTGTTTACACTACATTTGAAGATGTTCAAGTATTGATGAAGGTGTAGCATGGCATGTGAGAGTTGATTTGGGTCCTAGTTAAGTTCTTTTTTGGTCCACTTTCATTCCTATCCATTACGGGAATGTTTAGTATTGACCAAATTTGAAATTGCAAAGTGTGAAGCATGTATAGCTGACCTTGGAGAAGGTTTTCAAGGTTGAGGACAATATAAGTATGAGTTGAGATGTTGAGGGTTGATAAGATAGAAAGGATATATGTGTGTGATGCAAGTGATGCAAATTTCTGAAGAGTAGATTGTGAGTTTGAGTGTAGAGCAATGCAAACTTCAAAGTGTTGGACTTCTAAATGCAGTGAGCTGAAGGTGTCTGCAATCATTCAAACATGATTGCGAAGATGTTGGAGCTATTTTGGTGGATTCTCTATTGCATTGAGAATTTTTTCTCTGTGTAACATTTCTCTTTTATCTTTTTTATTTCTATGGTAGTGAGTTTTGGCTGTGAGCCTTTTTAGGCAGTGTAGACCATATTCTAGCAGTGAGCCCTTGTAATAGTCTTGCAATTACGTATATTGTGACCTAATCCTCATCATGGTTTTCCCTCATTGGGTTTTCCACATAAATCTATTGTTCTCTTGTGTATGGTGTTGGTTTTTTACTTTCTATTATCTTCTTTTCATGCTTAAGCATTATGACAGATTAAAGGTTTAATGAATGCATGTGGATTTGACTACTGTTGAGGGTTTTGATGTTTTAATTGGATACAACTAATTCACCCCCCCCCTCTTAGTTGTCTTATTCATTTAACACCATTCACACTGGATATATGTGATGTATGTTGGAGCTAGTTATTGTGGTATAGGTGATGTGCATATGAGTTATTTAGTGTTGTATTTTTGATGTGTATGAACTAGTTACTCTTGTACTTGTGATGTGTATGAGCTAGTCATCTTGTCTATATGTGATGTATGCTCAAGATAGTCACTATGTGTGAACACAAGATTATAAGATTATATGAGCCTGAATACAAGTTTGTGTGCTTGTACACTAAATATTGTTATGGTATGGAACCAACACTTAATTGGAATGTGATGTTATCATTCTAGCGTAGCTAGACTAATTTAAACGCATAATTTTAATGAATAGTCATAAAATAAATGTGAGATAAGAAATCTCATACTAGAGGAGAGAATGAACTCCCTCTAACATTGGTGTATGAACTACAAAACCTCTAATTTCCCAAAGGGGATATGTAGGTAGGGTAATCACAAATGAACACTCAAGGTTTAGGTTTGGGTCTACGAATGACCCTAATCATGGGAACTTAACACTTTCAAGTTTAATAATACAAGTGTTGTCGCCACCATGGTGAATGGAGAAGTTTTGAAAATCAACACTTCTAATTTAGATGGAATATTCTTGGTTAGTTAAGTTGGTAGTACATTGTGAATTGAATTTTTTTAAAAAGTGTAGTGCTTGAGAGGTGAATTTTATAGATTGGACTATAAATATAAATGATAACTAAATTTGACAAGAAATACTTCCATTCTAAGGGGGAAAATACAACTTAGAATACCCAAATATATAGGATCCATACATAATCAAAAAAATAATAAAAAGAAATAAGAAAAGTGTTAGACGAGAAGATCACCTAGACCATATCTTTTAGAATATTATGAACAAATTGAAGATACCTTGCATGCTAGCCGCTTGGACTATAAATATAAATGATAACCAAGTTCTACAAGAAATCCTTTCATTCTAAGTGGGCAAAGACAACTTAGAATACCCAAAAATATAAGATACATATACAACCAAAACAATAATAAAATGAAATAAGAAAATTGTTAGACAAGAAGATCACCTAGAGCATATCTTTTAGAATATTATGAAAAAATTGAAGATATTGTGCATGCTTTAGTTTAATCCAAAATGATGCAATTTCCTCCTATTACCATTACTAGTTCTATTTTCATGCTATTATGCAAATGTTTATATAAGCTATATAAACTCAGCTACCACCTATTGTAGTAGAGAGACACCCATTATAGATGTTGAATAGATGTGTATTGGTGTTACACGTCTCTCTTTTAGAGTGCATGTTAATTCTTAAAATGTTTCTTACTATGAGAGTTGCTTAAGTTTTTGTATTTTATAAAATTATAGTTGACATTTCATTTGCCAAATGATGTGTGCATTTGATTAAATGTAAAAGAAAATATTTCTAATTTGATGGAATATGGTTGTTATTTAAGAGAATTGATGGTACATGTTGACTCATAAATAAACAATATTGTCTTACAATTTTATTTTTTAAATTGAGCTAGAAGAAAATAAATTCTATCTATGTATGTATTTTTTAAGAGAACAAATAAATTAAAAAAGTAATTTTTGTAAAGACAAAATACTACTGAAATGTGTTCACATATAATAACCTATTAGCCAAATAATACAAATTTGACCATCCATATTTAGATTTGAATTGCTACTCTTTAATATTAAATATGAATTAAATTTACATTTATTACATATTATCAAGATTTAACTGTAACTTTTTGGACTATTTATTAGCTCATATTTTATATGTAATAATTTATACAAATATATTTCTCATAAGACTGGTAGTCTCATGAATTTTAATTAATACTAAAAGATATAATTAATATGCGGATAGCTACAGCCTTGTTGACTTAAGTGAAGACTTATACATTCTTAACAAGATCTCTTCACTCACAAAACATTTATTAAAAACTGCATTAACTCTGATCACACCCTCTCAATGGCTATTAACAAAATATATTATTTGAGGCCATAATTCCAAAATAGTTTTCATTTTCTTTTTTAAAATTTTCAAATGATATTAAATGTGTGGACAAATTAAACTCCAGGTGATCACACAGGTAGCCTCACCATTATCTTAAAAATTGAAGAAATCAATGAAATATGCACTTTTTTATAATTGAGAGAAAAGCTTTATTATAAAGAATCACAAGTTACAAATCATGGACAACAACACTATAACAGCTACAACCAGAGTAAAACAAAAGCCAACTGTAAAGACATCTGAATAGATAGGAGAGTAAAATTGGTCCCCCTCATTACTTTGATTGATCTAGTACCCCTTTGCGTGTGAGAACAGTCATTGATTAGAGTAAGTTGTGTTAATGGATGTAACTATCATGGCTCCTACAGCGTAGAATTTGCCTCCCTAACATCTCACATCTACCCCTAACGAAATATGACCTTCACATTACCTTGAGAGACTGGTTTCTAAGAGAATTCTAAAGGGGAAAACAACATGCAGGTCACCAACAATGCAAAATACCCATACTTGTTCTGTATCATGCTCTTATTATGCATTGTTCACAACGCAGTGAATGATCTGTCTCTATCCAATGGCTATAATATTACAAGCCCCAAATTTGAGAGTAATTTGAACACAGTTCACAATAATCTTGTAAATGATACACCATCATCAAACGGATTCAACACCTCTATCTCTGGTGAAAGTCCAGACATAGTTTATGGTCTCCTCCAATGTTGGGGAGACACAATCGTGGAGCAATGCCTCAGCTGTTCACAAGATGCAAATGCAACCATTCTCCAGCTCTGTGGAAATGAATACGGTGATAGAACTTGGTGAGACAAGTGCTACATATGCTTTGAGAATTATAACTTCATCGGAATACTAGATACAGTCAGAAGGATTGATCATAAATTAGGGAAGACCATAGATGAGCCTGATGTGTTTAGTAGCGCATATAAGGAGCTTTTCAGAAATCTGTCAGATGAAGCCATTCGATCTCCAATTCGATATTCTTCTGGATCAACAAATGCCTCTACATTTCATATGATATATGTTAATTTATTGTAGCTCAGACAACTGTTTTTTCTAATTTCAAGAATTATTATTTAATTCTTGAGACTTTTAGAAAGAAGTTAGTTAGGTCCAGATATTTAATTATTTAATTAAATAATTGTTTCCTCTAGAGACTTTTACAAACCAATTAGTTAGGGTTTGTTAGATTCTAATTAATCTTAGCCATTGATTGAGATTAAATCATGGTCATTGGTTTTCCAATGAGAATAGTTTAAAAGGGGGTCAATGGGCATTTGGAGAATACACTTACAGATATATAGATACACACATGTAAAAGATTTGAAGTGATAGCAAATAAATTTGTAGTGAGAGCAAATAGTCTTGCAGTGATAGGAAGGGCGTAGCGATAGTGTTGGAGGCAACAGTAGTGGAACTTCAGCAGGAGAAATTGAGGGAAGAATTTCCAGAGAAGAATATTGCTAGAGCTTTGTTTGTAAGAGTCAAGCAGTTTCTTTTGTATCTCTTGATTTGCTGAAGATTAATATAATTCCTCATTTGCAGTATTGGTTTCCCCTCCAGGGTTTTTCTAGGGACAATTTGTCCAAAAATATTGTGTTTATTATTTTGCATGTTTTCTATTCCTATGAGTTTTATTTATGAAGTTGCAGTTGTATTATTTTTTAGTATTTGCTGTGAATTAATTTTCGGTAGTCAAATAATTTTTATAGATAGGAGATTAATAATCAGTAATTGCAATAGAATTTTCACATGGTATCAGAGCAGATCTAAGGGCAGAAAGAGCTCAGTGCAGGCATAGGAAAAAAAGAAAAATCGAGGGTTTATAAAACCCAGTTCTACCTCTTCAGAATTAATATTTTTGTTATTATTATTTTTGTTTGAGATGGCCTCAGTAGGTTTAAGAGATCATGACAGATTGGATGGAACCTCAAATTTTGGTGTCTGGAAAGCCATAATTTCTTTATTGTTGGAAGAGAATGGTATCAAGGAATATGTGACCAGTGTTATAGCTGTACCTACAGATCCAACACAACTCTTAGCATATAAGAAGAAAGATGCCAAGGCGAGGAGGTTGATTCTTGACAGTGTTAAGGATCATATTGTTCCACATATCGCAGAGTTGGATACAGTGAAGAAGATGTGGGATGCCATTTTGAATCTATACCAGAATGCTACCACTAACAGGAAGTTGATTCTCAAATAAAAGTTAAGGAATACCAGGATGAACAAGGGAGAAGACGTTACAAGTTACCTCACCAAACTTAGACTTGTCAAGGATGAGTTGGTAGTTGTTAGAGATAAACTAGATGATGACGAGCTAGTACGGATAGCCCTAAATGGGTTCACTAAGCAGTGGGATGTTTTTGTTCAAGTTATTAATGGATGAGACACCTTACCGAGTTAGGATCGACTATGGAGTGACTTCACTCAAGAGGAGCTTAAACTAAGCCTTGTTAGTGGTACCAGCAGTAAGAGTCAAAAAAGTGAGGCAAAACAGAAAAACGTTGCCCTAGCAAGAAAAGGGAAAGCAAAGAAGGGGTCTAGCAAAGGATCAAATTCTAAAGGTGAGAAGAAGGACTTGTCTAAAGTCAAGTGTTATGGTTGTCACGAGTTTGGCCACTATGTCAGCAATTGCCCACAAAGGAAGAAAGGCAAGAAGCAGACGAAATTTTTAGCAAGTGCAGATGAGCTCTCTAGCAGAATGGAAGATGAGTTTGCACTCATAGTTTGTATGGTTAGCTCAACCTCATGGGGTGTTTGGTATATAGACAGTGGGGCGTCATTTCATATGATAGGAGTTAGAGAATACTTCTCTAGTTATAAGGAGGAGGACATCAAAATCCAGATTTCTATGGGGAACATGTCCAAACTAAATCCAGTTGGGAAAGGGACTGTTCTATTTCAGAGGAGATGGCAAGCCGATTCCCATTCATGATGTGTTGCATGTGTCAGGCTTGGGTATGAATCTAATTTATGTATCTATTCTTTAGGATAAAGGCTACAATGTACTCTTTAGAAGGGAAAATGTGTTAATCAAGCACAAGGATTGGAAATCACCCATAGCTATTGGAGTTAGGAGCGGCCAAATTTATAGGTTGCAATTTGATACTCATAAGGCACTTATGAGCAACGATAATTCTAGAGATCAACAAGAGCTATGGCATAGGAGGATGGGCCATATACATCATAGAGCACTTAAATTGCTTCGTGAGACAGTGACAGGTGTTCCAAAGGTGAGCACAGAGCATGATGATGTATGTAAGGGATGTGTGTTGGGGAAGTTTGTGAAAGCAGCTTTTCCAAGGAGTGACACTAGATCCAAGGGTGTTCTTGATCTAGTACATTCAGATATATGTGGATCAATGTCGACAAAGTATCTTAGAGGATACGAGTACTTTGTTACTTTTATTGATGATTTCTCTAGGAACACCTAGATATACTTCTTGAAGACCAAGGATGAGGTTTTCAGTCATTTCGAAGATTTCAAAACTCTTGTGGAGAATTCGATAGTCAGGAAGATAAAGGTTCTTCGATCAGACAATGGAGGTGAGTACAAAGGGAAATATTTTCAGAAGTTCTGTACCAGGGAAGGAATCAAGAGAGAGTGGATTGTTCCTTATAACCCACAGTAGAATGGGGTTGCTGAAAGAAAGAATCATTTTATATCAGAGGTGGCAAAGGCTATGTTGTATGACTAGGATATGCCACGTTACTTATGGGCAGAGGCATGCAGTACAACAATATACATATAAAACAGGGTTCCACATAAGGTATTGGGCAAGATGACACTAGAGGAGGCATTCTCAGGGAAGAAGCCAGATGTTAGCCACTTCAAGATATTTGGGAGTTTTGCATATTGTCACATTCCAGGTGCTACACGTTCTAAGTTATATCAGACTGCAGAGAGAGGGTACTTTGTGGGGTACAACGAGACCTCAAAGGCATATCGGATATTTATTCCAGGGGCCAAGAGGATTATAGTTAGGTGTGATGTCAAGTTCATGGAGGACAAGGAATTTAGAAGGTCCAGAGATCTGCCAGCAGATGATCAAAGTGAGCAACCAACAAAAACTCCAAGGATTGAGCAATCATATCAGGGACATTGAAGCTCGAGTACAGTGACTAGTACAAGAACAGGCTCAGGTGCTGAGAGTTCACAAAGTATGGAGCAATAGATGCAGTAGATCCAAGAGATGCATCAGGAACATATGGGGGTTGATATTTCATCCTTTATAGTTGGTTGCAGTAACCAATAGGATACTTAGGAGTCTGTGGGAGATCCTAGGATGAGTAACAGACAACGGAGACAACCAACCAGGTATAATAACTATATAGCATTAGTTAGTCAATTGGTAGATAGTGAGCCTTCTAGTTATCAGGAGATCACACAATAGCAAGTGTGGCGAGATGCGATGGTAGAAGAATATACCTCAATAGTGCAGAACAATGTGTGGGAGGTTGTGCCTAGACTGACAGATAGGGCAGTGGTTGGATCTTGCTGGATCTATAAGATCAAGCACGGTGCAGATGGCAGCATCAAGAAATACAAGGCAAGGTTTGTGGCCAAGGGTTTCTCTCAAAATGAGGGAATAGACTATGAGGAGACATTCACTCCAGTGGCCAAGTATACTTCTATACAAGCTGTGATCTCTCTTGTAGCACAGATGGGATGGCAGATCCATCAAATGGATGTCAAGACAACATTTCTTAATGGTGAATTGAAAGAGGAAGTATACATAGAACAACCAGAGGGCTTTGTAGCACACAACAGTGAAACCCACGTGTGCAGACTGAAGAGAGCTTTGTACAGACTCAAGTAGGCTCCCAAGGCATGGTATGAGCGCATTGATGAATACTTGCGGGGATTGGGCTTTGTGAAGGGTGAGGCAGATGCTAATCTCTACTACTTGGTGGTTGGGGGTGAGATTCTCATTCTTGTTCTATATGTGGATGACTTGTTTTTAACAGCTTCACTAGGGCAGAGTTTGAGATGAAGGATTTGGGGCTTATGCACTACTTTCTAGGCATGGAGGTATGGCAAACAAATGGTGAGATTTTCCTTGGACAAGGGAAATACTGCATTGAAATCTTGAGGAGGTTTGAGATGGAGGATTGCAGAGCCATGTCTACTCTTATGATCACGAATTGGAAGAAGCTAGACTCATCTAGGGAGAAGGATGTAGACCCCACCTTGTACAGGCAGTTGATTGGGTCTCTCATGTATTTGGTCAACACCAGAGTAGATATATCCTTTGCAGTAAATTCTCTTAGTCAGTTCATGGGTGATCTGAAGAGAGTGCATTGGATAGAAGCAAAGCATGTGTTGTGGTATTTGTGTGGTATAATCGAGTATGGAATCAAATATGCTCGAGGTGATGGTATCAAGTTGATAGGCTATACTGACATAGATTGGGCAAGTAGTACAGTGGACAGGAAAAGCACTTTAGGGTGTTGCTTTAGCTTGGGATCAGGAGTTGTCTCTTGGTACAGCAGGAAGTAGAAGTTTGTGGCTCTGAGTTCTGTAGAGGCAAAATACATAGCAGCTAGCATGGCGACATGTGAGGCAATATGGCTTTGAAATTTGTTGGTAGCCTTGTTAGGTCAGAGGGTTGAGACTACAGTGATACACTATGACAATCAGAGTTGTATCAAGTTCTAAGAATCTAGTGTTTCATGATAGGTCTAAGCATATAGACATCAGGTATCATTTCATCAGGGATTGTGTACAGCGGGGGATTATTCAGCTACAATATATACCTACAGATTAGTAGGTAGCAAACATTTTGACAAAGGCATTGGGGAAGGAAAAATTCATCTTCTTCAGAGATATGTTGGGTGTTATGCAAAACACCTTCCTCGCTAAGAGGAAGTGTTAATTTATTGTAGCTTGGACAACTGTTTTCTCCAATTCCAAGAATTATTATTTAATTCTTGAGACTTCTAGAAAGAAGTTAGTTAGGTCTAAATATTTAATTATTTAATTAAATAATTGTTTTCTCTAGAGACTTCTAGAAACCAATTAGTTAGGGTTTGTTAGAGTCTAATTAATCTTAGCCATTGATTGAGATTAAATCATGGCCATTGGTTTTCCAATGTGAATAGTTTAAAAGGGGGTCAATGGAAATTTGGAGAATACACTTACAGATATATAGATACACACTTGTAAAAGATTTACAGTGATAGCAAATAAATTTGCAGTGAGAGAAAATAGTCTTGCAGTGATAGCAAGGGCGCAGTGATAGCGTTGGAGGCAGCAGTTGTGGAATTTGAACAAGAGAAATTGAGGGAAGAATTTCCAGAGAAGAATATTGTCGGAGCTTTGTTAGTAAGAGGCAAGCAGTTTCTTTTGTATCTCTTGATTTGCTGAAGATTAATATAATTCCTCATCTGCAGTACTGGTTTTCCCTCTGGGGCTTTTCCAGGGACAATTTGTCCAAAAATATTGTGTTTATTATTTTGCATTTTTTTATTCCTGTGAGTTTTATTTGTGAAGTTGCAGTTGTATTATTATTCAGTATTTGCTGTGAATTAATTTTCGGCAATCAAATAATCTTTATAGATAAGAGATTAATAATCAGTAATTGCAATAGAATTTTCACAGTTCACAAGACGCAAATGCAACCATTCACCAACTCTGTGGAAATGAATTTGGTGGTAGAACTTGGCAAGACAAGTGCTACATACACTTTGAGAATTATAACTTCATCAAAATACTAGATATAGTCACAAGGATTGATCATAAATTAGGGAAGACCATAGATGACCCTGATGTGTTTAGTAGAGCACTTAAGGAGCTTTTCAGAAATCTATTAGATGAAGCCATTTGATCTCCAATTCGATATTCTTTTGGATCAACAAATGTGTCTACATTTCATATGATATATAGTCTGGTTCAGTGTTGGAGGGATTTAACTTCGGTTGAGGAGTGCAAAATAGGCTTAACACTTGCAACTAAAAATTTGTTAAATGAGACAGTGACGACTAATGGAACATTCCTTAGAGGAGTGGTCGGCTCTGAAAGTTGTGTTGCTCATTATGAGACATACTCATTTTTTAATCCTGCCCCTCCACCGACTTTGCCTCCCCTTCAACTACTTTCTCCACCACTAATTAAGCAACACCCATCCTCAACTCCAACACCGAGTAGTATGCATATCAATTCCTTTTTAAGCTAATATTAATTATCATGGTTTTCTAACAAATTCCATAGAAGAGGAATGTGATGGAAATATTTAATAGTGGATCTATCAGCAGGGACTATGTTAATGAAAACCCAAATCAACCATAGACCATGTTGATAGTTCTAGTATGGCTGCTATAGATCTTGTTAATACTTCACTTAAATTTTTCCTTGAAATCTTTTGAATGGCTAGAAAAGGTTTTATTTTCTTTGTGAAGTTAACATACGTAGCGTTATACATGACCAAACACTCAAATTAATCTCTTGTGCAAAAAATTTTCCAAACAAAATAGTTATAATTTTGGCTCTAGTCGGCGTCTTGTTGGTGATGTTACTGCTATGCCTGTTCGCAATCTGAAGAAAAATCAAGTCTGCAGTATTTTGGAG
Source organism: Sequoiadendron giganteum (assembly GCA_007115665.2). NCBI lineage: Eukaryota > Viridiplantae > Streptophyta > Pinopsida > Cupressales > Cupressaceae > Sequoiadendron > Sequoiadendron giganteum. The sequence goes on from CM021107.1 coordinate 167,874,374, forward strand.
GCCAACCCTCTTACGGAAAGGTATTTTTGTAGTGAAATTTAATTGAATTTGCCCTATATTTTTATCAACAAAATTCCTTGCTAGTGAGGGTATTCGATCAAAATCCAAAAATTTTTATCTTCACTATCCTCAAGTTGTAGTCAGGAAAACATTTTTATGGTCAGACACAAAATTGCAATTTTTTTCCCTCTATATTATTTATACAGAGAATCTAGATTGGAAGGCAAACTCAGCAATCAGCCAGGAGCATGAAATAATCTTTAACCTAGAAATTATCAAGGCTGCAACAAAAATTTTCATGATGATAACAAGCTTGGAGACGGAGGATTTGGCGCTGTATACAAGGTAACCCTAAGCGACCGTGTTTTCTTGTTTTTGGACACCAATATTAAATGTGCTATTAAATTGAACAAGGTCATTTATCCAATATTTAGGCTGTTCTAGTATTTTTATTTTGATTATTATGAAATAGATTTATATATTATTTCACAATAATTAATGACGAAAAAAATAGAATCAGTTTCCAAGCCCTACAAATCAGAAATTTTATTTTTATTTGATAAAAAATTTGTCCACAATTGAGAATTTTCATATATAATTAGAAAATACTTATTTAAACATTCATTTTTTTACATATATTTGTTCAAATATTTACTCGGATATGTTATCTTAGAATATTCACTGAAGATTATCTAGTCCACTAGCATAACAAGTTTGAAGCAATATTTTACTCAACTTACAGCTCTAGTCAGTCTTACATGTTTATAGCGTGGTATCAGTCTAAGGTTTATGTGTTTTCTATTATGTCAGGGCACAATGCAGAATGGAATACAAATAGCAGTAAAGAAACTTTCCGTACAATCATTGCAAGGAAAAGAACAGTTTCTAAATGAGGTTAAGCTGGTGGCAAAATTTCAACATCGTAATCTTGTGATTCTACTTGGATGTTGCGGAGAGGGATCAGAACAGTTGCTTGTCTACGATTTCTTACCTAACAATAGCCTTGATAAAATACTATTTCATATGTTTAGTGTATCTAAATTTAAAATAAGGGCCATAATACAACACTTTCTCTTCTCTAGGCTAATCAATTGAAAGTCATATCTATTGGAATTTATTGTTCTCCTGAGCCTCTTCTCATCCGTCAGTCCCCCTGCAACCCTCACCTACCTATCAAGAGCCTTTCTGCTTTGGGGATCCTCCTTGTAGCTCCTGACAGCTCCAAAATTGATTGTGGTAGTTGATTTTGAATTCAGCATTTACTACGGTAGGTAATTCTGAATTTTTGAGAGGGAATGTTTGTTTAGACAAAAAGGATTGAAGGCAGATTATTTTTTCAGTTGGAAGAAGTTAGAAAGTTGAAGAAGTTTTTGCAGCAACAAAAAGGTTTAGCAGAAAGAAGTGAAGTTGCAGCAGCAACAAAAAACTTTTTGTGCAAGGAGTTGTTGATAGCTCCGGATTGCTCAGAGTTGTTGCAGAGTATTTGTAGTGAGCAGCTGATTGCTCTTGATCACTCTGAGTTTTCCAAGAATAGCATATAGTTCCATTTCTATTGTTATAGAGAGTTGTTGATAGCTCCTGATCACTACCAGTCTGGTTGAGCAGCTTCTGATCGCTCCCAGAAAGTTGTAATAGTTTGTTTTAGTTTGCTTTTTTGTTTTGTCATTTCCAGTTTGATTAATAGAGAATCAAAGTCACATGTCTCCCGTGTGTTTCCACATTTAAGATTTGGGTATTTCTAGCTTGACTAGAAAATAGAGGAGCAGCTCTGTGTTTTGTGTTTTCAAATCTTTACATGGTATCAGAGCCATAAGCCCCATTTCCTTGTGAGTTTGGGCATTGGTTTTTCTGGGTGTTGAGTTTTTTGTTGTAGGAGACATGGCTAGAGATGAAGCAAGGAGTTGGAAACAACCACCATCCTCTGATGGACAAAACTATGACATTTGGGCCAAGAAGATGAGGACCATCATAGTGGCCAATGATTTGTGGGATTTTCTCATAAATGGGTTCGTGGATATCACTGACCCAACTGCATTTACAGCTCTCACAAACAACCAAAAGACCTAGTTGAAGGAGTAGAGAAAGAATGATGCAAAAGCTTTGAGTTTGATCAAAGCAGCCTTGACAAAGTCCATTTTTCCCAGAATAGTAGCAGTTGAGTATGCAAAAGAAACTTGGGAAATCCTTCAAACCGGTTACAAAGGGATTGATAAAGTTAGAGGTGTGAAGCTCGAGCTACTTCGAAGAGAGTTTGAAGTTATTGAGATGAAAGAAGGTGAGTCTATTGCAGAATTTCAAACAAGGTTCTCCAGTTTGTTGAACCAGCTGAGAGAAAATGGAGATGTGTTAGAGGAGCTGAAGATCATTGAAAAACTTATTAGATGTCTACCCACGAGGTATGATCCTCTTGTCATTGCTATTGAAGCAACGATGAACCTTTCTATTTTGACAGTGGATGAGTTAATGGGTTATCTCAATACCCGTGAGCAATGCTTAAAAAGGTCTGCTTCTACTTCCCATGAGCAAGCTTTCAAAGCTCAGTTGAATGTAAGAGGCAGAGGGAGAGGTAGAAATGGCTCCCGAAAAGGTAGAGGCATATCCAGTCAAGGAAATGTTGGTGGAGAAAGCTCGGGACGAGCAAATAGCCAAGAGGGAGCAAGCAGCTCTCAGAACAACTCCCGAAGAGGCACAAAGAACAAAAGTTCAAGTGGGAGAAGTGACAAGAGCAAAATTGAGTGCTACTACTATCACAAGTTTGGACACTAGGCTAGTGAGTGTTGGAAGAAGTAAGGTAATTGTTGTGCCTTTTGCACACACGCCCCATTTGGAACGGGGACCCTCTTTTCCCTCTTTGCTTTTTCGGTCCCTTTTGTTCTGCCTCATTTTGCATACCCATTTTTGTGCCCCGAGGGGTCGGTATGTTTCTCAATGCCATATTTTAAGCTCGACCGAAGTTCCCCCTTTTTTGAAAATTGCTAAGTCTTGGGTTAGCTCGGGTTTTCCCCTTCTGGGTTTCCCCTTCCGGATTGCCTCTGTCGGGTTTCCCTCCTCGGGTTTCCCATCGGTCTTCGCTATTCCAAGCGGCCCCGTCTGGACGTCTTTCTGGACCCCAGACCTCGGACCTCCCACCGTCCCTTCATTTTTGAATTCACCAACCAAACCTCCCACCGTACGAGGGGTTTAATGATGCATTAATGGCAGTTTTTTTTGTAAAAACAACTTTTTCGGCCATCATTATCAATTGCGTGAGTGATAGAAGAGTTTGAAGAATTTTTGGCAACCAGGTATTTTTTGCCCAACCTTCCGAGCTCGTTTTCAACCGTTTTCTGCACAGCCGACTGATCGTTCTTTAGGATTTCGAGGTAGGTTCGCCGTCCGCGCACCCTCCCTCTCCATTTTGTGAAATTTTTCTTTTTGTGTATGCAAATTCTAAAATGGGTTTAAAATCAAGTAAATTCGTGCCTTCTGGTCAAAACCCATGTTTTAAAAATGAGAAAATCAATCGTTAAGTCACCTAAAATTCGATCCAGAACTTCGCCGCATAGCAGCTATTCTTCGGAATGGCGCTAGCACCTTCCGAGCCCAGGTCTTCCTGTGGCCATCTATGCCTCTTTAATTTTTGCTGATGGCAATCCCCTTATCAGACCCCGACCTCCAGAATTCCCCTCTTGGAATTTCGTTGTGTCTTCGCCGTTCCAGGCGGCCCCGTCCGGATGTCTTCCCAACCCACGGACCCCAGACCTTCGAGGTCCATCTAAACTCGAAAATACCGCCCATCTTCAAATCTTCCCTCGGCATTCGGTCCTCGGGATTCCCTTCTCGGAACTTTGCCGTTTCTACGACCTTCCCCGAGCGGCTTTCTAGACATCGCTTCCTGGTCACAAATTCTTTTCCTCTCCCGGTTAAAACCTTTGCCAAATTTCCTTCAGACTTGGCTCTCTGGAATTCCCTTCCTGGGATTCCATTGTGTCATCACTGTTCTAACGGCCTCGCCCGAGCATCTTCTCGGCTCCCGAACCTCGATCCTCTATTTGTCAAAACCCAACATCTGGCAACATCTTCTCTAACACTTCTTCTAGGTTCTAAATGCCAGAATTCCCTTCTTGGGATTCCATTCCACCTGCGCCGTTCTAACGGCGAAGTCGGGACAGCTTCCTGACCTCCGAGTCCCGGTGCTCCATCTGCCGCCCGATTATCCCGAACCGTGACTGCTTTTGGAAATTGCCTCTTGGATTTCCTCCCTCAAAATTCCACTTTCATTTCACCATTCCCAACGACCGATCCTTAGCTGCTTCTCAGTGACAGCAATCCGAGACCCGGATTTCGACGCCCAAAATTCCGTTTCCTCTGCACCGTTTCAGATGGCTTCCCTGCAGATGATGCCCGAACTTCCAAATGAGGCATCAAATGACCTCCAAATCCAAAATGAATTTTGACCCACTTGCTAAAATTCAGTTTTCCTCCACCTTCAACCTCAAATCTTCAAATCCAACCTCGGGAAGTGCCTATGGGAATTTTATTCTCATTTTTCCCTTTCAAACGACATTCTGCCAAGGGAATTCCGACCCAGGAACTCCGAATTGTTTGCACTGCTCTCTAACAATGAAGTATCCAACTTGCATGGTTATTATGTATGAATTATGGTTGCTAGACTAAGCTTGACATGCAGGGATTTATCGGTGGCCATTCTAGTCAAGTTCATCATTACTGATTCTCGACTTTTGTGCAGGATTTATGGAATCTGGTGCAGAGACTTTCGGTGCTTCCAAGAAAGGAAAAGGAATGGCCAAGCCACCAAGGGGCAAGGAAGACAAGGACTTGATGAAATACAAATTCCAAGGAGTCCCTATTCAGTCCAGGATTACCACCCTTTGGAGGGATGTCTCAGATACCAACATCGGACAGGTCGATGTTGATGAATTCACGCAAAGGGTCAAAATCAACCCAAAAACAGTAAATGCAAAATTAATAAAGAGCAGTGGACTTGCTAAAGCTGTAGGTTTCCCACTAGCCTTAGTCGCCTTGGAGCTGGTAATGGCGTGCGTGGAGGCCTACTAGTCGGATACCAGAACCATAGTGGACTGTGACGAAAATATCCTTGCAGATATGTCTCCGTCAGGTATAACAACAACTTTCTACATTCCTGCCTTTGAAAGCATGGAGGTCCCCACCATGGAAGACTATAAAGAGGTGTGGGAACAGGACCTGTTGGGGTGTAAAAGACTCATCAACTAGTACTGGTTAAAAGAAAAGCGAGGTAGTGCTGGGAAGCTCCCTCAAGAGCTCTTCCGTAGCGACTTCTTTGAGGACTACCATGACCTTGTGACTCTACTCAGCCGAGTCATGGGCCTTCCCAGCACTATTTTCTTCCAAGAATGGATGTTCTATTTCATAGAAGAGATCCTCAGAGGTAAGGGCACTACCTTCTATTAGGGTGAGATAATCAACGACTGCTTCCACAAGCAATTTACCACCGTGAAAAAAACCAACAAATTCTTCATGACCTCATACTTGGTATATTCTCTCGCTGATCGGCAACATTATCAGGGGTTGACAATGATGCCCAGTGATCCATCAGGGCTAGAGCTTAAGCCTTATGACAAATACCCCCAGTTACAATTCTAGAATTTCAAGAGAGAATACTGCAGGGTGAACAACACATTCATTGCTCACGTCATCTGATCCATAGGAGGGGATTTTCATAGAAGGACATCCCCCAGTGCCAGGGTCCTCCTCAGGCAGTACGCCTTTTGGTACATCCAGTTCCCAAGGTTCACCTACATATGCACTCAAGGATTCACCGAGCGATCAAACAAGCTACCCCGGTACCCAAATGACCGAATCATTCTCTTAGAGCTTACTCGGCAGTTGCGATACATTCACAGTGTCTTGAGTGAAAAGCATCTGGTAGGCCCCGCTTATCCCATGAACCTCGGTCATGGAATGTATAAGATCCACACCTCCCAGTGCATGGGATATTCAGAAAAGGAGCTGGCGGAATATAACTTCAAGCAATATATAGTGCGGCCCCAAATGGATCCTTATGGTCATGTCAGAAAGGCACTAGGACATAAATATGCCCACCTCCACAACATCGAGGACTTTTGGGCCAATTACAGGGATGATCTTGAGGTGCGGTTGCGACATTACATGCGCATGACCTTCATCTATGTGCGAAGGGTGAATTTGTGTTCGGTCCCTGATCAGCTAGAAGAGGATGAAGACTCAGTTGTGGACTCAGGATACGATGCAGTTTCCAACTTGTCGCTGCCTGCAATTGACTAGAATGCACCAGAGCTTAATGACATTGGTGTGCTCACTAGGCCCTTTGAAATCTGAATGAGGGCATGGATCGATGATAAGGTAGCTCAATTGAAACAACAAGGGGTCATCCTAACATTCACCGAACTTACGAGTGAACACGTAAGTGAACCAAGTGGCTCCGAAGGTGGAGCAGCCATTGCTGCAACTGGTGAGACCTCTAAGACCCCACCAATGGGGAAGTCCAAGAAAAGAAAGGAGGCTAGCGAATAGCTGCCCAAGCCGAAGGTCTATGCCCGTAAGACTTCTGAGCCTAAACCTTCCAAGAAGAGGAGGAAAACAACTAGTAGCATGGAGACGACCATATTAACCAAGGGTCTATCCCTGGGGATCAGAGGATTAGGATCTAGCTCACCAAGGTCGCTTCTCCCCATTGCTACTACTACTATTGTTTCCCCTCCCCCTCATGCTTCTCTTGCAGTCTCTGCTTCCTCCCCGCCTGCGGTGGATATCTCCGTCCACCTTGCTCCTACTCCTCCAACATTGCAAGTTATTCCCATAGATTCATCATCCACCACCACCTCACTAATGACCTCTTCCTCATGTCTCCTTCCCTTCCCACCATTTTTGCTACTACAATGCCTGCCCTTAGCCTTCCAGAATCATTTGTAAAGTATATACAGAATGTGTCATTTGAGCATTCAGGGATGCTCACCAATCCGATAGTCCAGGCTGAGATAGCTCAAGCAGTGGCCTTCGCTGCAATAGCATCCCCCTCTATTGAATCACCAAAGATGAAAGCAACCATGCAGATATCAGACGAGCATGAATGACAGTAGCTAGAGGTTGAGAAGGCACCAGAGTACGAAGAGTTTGAATATCACGAACACCCCTTGTTCGAGCGTCAAGAGATTGATGAAGTGGCCTCTGAGTCTTCTAGCGAGGGCACTAGGGACCTTGATGTTGAGCTGATCTAAGAGTCAAATGATCCCGAGCTCAATGCTGAGTGGGGCAAGCAGCTCAAGGAAATTGAGGACAAGGAGGCTGAGGATCGGCTTGCACTGGAAGAGGAGATTGCTGCTCTAGAGACGAAAAGTAATAGGTCTCTGACCGAGAGACATGGCCAGACCCCGGAGCATGACAAGGAAACGTTCCTCCACAAGGATGAACAAGGGGAGAACCTCAAGGAACAGCAAAATACTCTAAACAAAAGTGAGGAAAAGGCTGAAAAGAAAGATTCACTGAAAGGGCAGTTGCACACTGAGTCCGCCGCTGAACATAAAACGATCAGACAAGACTCTGATGAAGAAAAGGAAAGTGCAGGAACCAAGGAGAAAGCTCTTGTTGTCGGAACCGTCGAACTCGAGAAGGAGGACAATGAGACTCAAAGTGAACCTCCAAGGGAAGAACCTCAAATGCCTGATTGGCTGCAAAGACAACTCAAGCAAAAGACTCCCACCTTGAAGGATCCCAAGGCAAGGGTGGAAGCGATCATAGCTAGAGCACGAGTAAGCACCAAAAAAGAGAAGAGGCCAAAGGTCATATCAAAGGTCACCATGGATGCCTCGGGATCAAGGGCAGTGCAAATAGCAACACCGATGGTTGGGGAACAAGGTATAATGTATAACGTCTCCACCATTGACTTAGGAGTGGCCACGAGGGAACAAAAGGTTGAGCATCTCCAGGAGTCGATCGCCACAGTAGTGCACCTTATCCAGTAGGAGAAGGTCTCCAAAGAAGAGCTAAAGGAGCAGGTGGCTGATCTAACAACTTATATTCAGTAGTGGTCATCTCCGAATGAGCAGCCTACAACATCGTTAGCCCTGCCTCAGTTGTTGTCCCGTGAATAGATTAGCAAACTCGAAAAGAGACGGAACTTGGACAAGACTGCGGAAAGCTGGTTCTGGCAGGTCTTGGACATGGGAAACACGGGCATCAACTTGGTTGTCTAGGTAGCAAATAGGTTCCTAGAAGTTCAGAAAACTCTCAAGGACACCAGGCAGATCTACGAAAGGTTCCCAAAGAAGTATGAGTCAGCTTACCCAAAGATTGAGGCCATACTCGCGTTGCCAAGTGAAGTCTGGGAAAAGGACCTTGCCTTCAAGGATGATGATCACTAGCTAGTAGACACGTGAAAACAAGATTTCAATCACAGGAAGAGAAGACTTGAGCAGGTTTTGGAGCAAATGGTGTTGGACATTGAATGGGCAAGAGATTCAAGAGAAGAGTGCTCTCGGTACCTCAAGTTGATGACAGGGTACGAGTTGCCTGCGGTCGAGATCAATCCAAAGAATATAAAGCCCTACTTCTTGAAGATTATGGAGGATGGGATGTCCACTGAGATCACTACTAAATTCATGTGCTTCACTGCCCGAACTTTTACGCAGTCAGAACTCTTTAAGGACAACGCTGCCAAGTATGAGGATGACTGGAAGAAGCTAGGTAGCAATTCCCAAGAGTGGTCTTATCAAATTTTGAAGGCTAACATCATTGAAATGGATAAGTTTTAGTCCCTGATCCTAATTTTCATGGAGTATGCCACATTGAAGAAGTGAGAGGGCAATCCCGTCATCGACGATGAGTTCCTTGAATAACAGCTACAGTAAAAGGGCAAATGGCTAAAAGACAAATTTGCTACAGTGTTGTCACTAGACGACGAAATAGGGAAGAAACAAGAAATTTGTTATAAATGTAAAATATTTGGGGGTAGGTGAAACCCTAATGTAGAGTGAATCTTGGCCACATAATAGAGTCAAATCTTGGCCACTCATTTTGTTTTTTTGAAAGCTATAAATAGGGCTCTCCTCCTCCCATTTTAAGAGAATTGAGTTGTTGTAAAGACATGCTGCATAAATTATAATAGCAAATACAGTCATTTTATGGTGTATTTCTAGGTTTCTCAATATGTTTCATGATTCCTCTCCCTTTTAGTTATAGCTTTTCTTTAAGTTACTTTGTTGTTTTAATGCCTCTAGATTAGATTTGGTATATTTAGTATGTTATCTCTGGTTTTGAAGATTATTGTTGTGTGTATATTTTTCTTGTCCATACTTTTGGTCATTTGCTGAAGGTAGATGACTGTGCAAAGTTAGTCTGGACTTTGATTTCATTGTTGCTCATTGAACCTCATCTTTATTCACCTCCCCATAGCGAATGAATAATGAATATCTACAGTCCTTAGAAGATAGCACAAATGTCATGATATTGTGAGAACTCTGGTTAAGTGAAATTTTGTTTAAGGAAACTGTCCACAGCAGGAACCTCCATGATCACTGTTCATCGGTAGTTGCAGGTCCAGGAAACATCTTCCTTCCTTGCCCTTTTTCTTTTTCCTTTTTTTTAGAAATAACCAGTGTTAAGGTTCGTTGCACATTGTAAAGCCAAATCTAATGAAATAATGGAGTCTAAGACTGTTGTCTGAGCCTACAACAAAGCATAGTAATTCCAAATCCGTAGAACTCCATTCATTGACTCAATTCTCCTATAGCTTCGACTATGTAAGGTCGCCTTGTGATTCCAGCAAATCACATAAACAATTGAGATATTCCAAGCCTCGTCATGACCTGACATCCGAGAGACCTTGGGATAGTGTTCTGTAATTTGATTGTGGAAGATTGTCTGTCAAGAGAGGTAATGCACCTACGTATTACCTGTGTTGTGAAGTGCATAAAAACACCATCAACAAAACTAGTGCTAGAAGGAGGGCCTCAAGAAAGTAAAGCTGGATTGAATTGAGTCATTCTCCCCTGAGAGATTCCATCGGGTGTTGAGGTCTACACCAAGCAAGGGAGAGTTGCAAGAATTACAGCCCCCCATCCCAGCTAAGAGAGCTAAACGAAGGGGACCATCTATCACTAATTCCGTAGGACAGCTCACTGCCCTTTCGCCTCCGCCTTCTTCATCCTCATCAAAGGGTTCGTCTTCTGCTCATCCCACCGTTGAGACCTTCCAAGTTGCCACTTCATCTGGGTTGAGTGTTGCCTTTCAGCCAAGCACGCTCACTAGTCTTGTTGCTGCCTCACCAGTCGCTGCAGCCCCTTTACCAACAAAGACCAATCTGGGGCAGCCGCCTCCACCACCTTTTCCTATGGTGTGGCTGGGTAATAACCCGTCTCCTCTCGCCTTCAACCTCTACCATGATATGCCAAAGAATCCTGAGAAATTCTGCACGAAGTTCAACTCCCAAGATCCGCAGAGGACAGCTGAGGAGCATGTCAAGATTTTTGAAATCGCCTTGAAGACTATGCAGATCATCTACGAAGATGTGGCATGCAGGCTCTTTCCCTACTCCTTAGGGGAGGAGGCCTTTTACTAGTATGTCAATTTACCAGCAGGAACAATCAACACGTGGGATCTCTTGAAGAACGCATTCCTACAGAAGTTCAAGACCCCTGTCAGCCCTACAGATTCATATCGACATTTCATGTCGGTCCAGAGGGAGATCAATGAACCAATCAGCTCATTCAACGATCGCTTCCACAAGGCGTACACCCGACTACAGGCCCCATATGTTTTCAACGATGCTACTGTCCTGCCCGTTTACTATGTGGCACTAGACAACCTCACTTTGGCCTTGGTGAGAAGGATAAGACCACCACCAGCCAGGTTGGTGGACGCATATGTTGAAGCCATCATTGCCAGTACAGATTTGGGGCAAAACATATTAGGTCCATTGCCTTCCCTTGGGAAAACGGCACATCCGGCACAAATATAGGGACTCACACAAGCTTTACAACATCAAACACCCTTGTTGAATCCGGTACCTCAGCTGTCTATGGTTCTGCATCTTGGACAGCCAATGAATCAGGCGTACCTAGTACCTCATTACTTGCTCCCCCAGCAGCAACAGTCGCATCCATAGGGATCCTAGATGTCTGTGTACCTTCAAGCAGCAGAGTTTTCGCCCGCTCATTAGAATCAGTCAACAGCACAGCCTGTGTTCCTTCAGAATACCACGCCATAGCTGAGTAGCACCGAAAAGGATAGGATTGACGAGCTTACAAAGATGGTCAAGAAAAGGAAAGTGCAGGAACCAAGGAGAAAGCTCTTGTTGTCAGAACCGTCAAACTCGAGAAGGAGGACAGTGGGATTAAAAGTGAACTGCCAAGGGAAGAACCTCAAATGCCCGATTGGTTGCAAAGACAACTCAAGCAAAAGACTCCCACCTTGAAGGATCCCAAGGTAAGGCTAGAAGCCATCATGGCTAGAGTAAGAGTAAGCACCAGAAAAGAGAAGAGGCCAAAGGTTAGATCAAAGGTCACCATGGATGCCTCGGGATCAAGGGCGGTGCAAATAGCAACACCGATGTTTGGGGAACAAGGTATAACTTATAACGTCTCCACCATTGACTTACGAGTGGCCACGAGGGAACAAAAGGTTGAGCATCTCTAGGAGTCGGTCGCCACAGTAGTGCACCTTATCCAGCAGGATAAGGTCTCCAAAGAAGAGCTAAAGGAGCAAGTGGCTGATCTAACAACTTATATTCAGCAGTGGTCATCTCCGAATGAGTAGCCTACAACATCGTCAGCCCTGCCTTAGTTGTTGTCCCGTGAATAGATTAGCAAGCTCGAAAAGAGACGGAACTTGGACAAGACTACGGAAAGCTAGTTCTGGCAGGTCTTGGACATGGGAAACACGGGCATCAACTTGGTTGTCTAGGCAGCAAATAGGTTCCTAGAAGTTCAGAAAACTCTCGAGGATACCAAACAGATCTGCGAAAGGTTCCCAAGGAAGTACAAGTCGGCTTACCCAAAGATTGAGGCCATACTCGTGTTTCCAAGTGAAGTCTGGGAAAAGGACCTTGCCTTCAAGGATGATGATCACTGGCTAGTGGACACATGGAAACGAGATTTCAATCACAGGAAGAGAAGACTTGAGCAGGTTTTAGAGCGAATGGCGCCGAACATTGAATGGGCAAGAGATTCAAGAGAAGAGTGCTCTTAGTACCTCAAGTTGATGACGGGGTACGAGTTGCTTGTGGTCGAGATCAATCTAGAGAATATAAAGCCCTACTTCTTGAAGATTATGGAGGATGGGATGTCCGCTGAGATCACTACTGAATTCATGTGCTTTGCTACCTGAGCTTTTACGCAGTCAGAACTCTTTAAGGACAACGCTGCCAAATATGAGGATGACTAGAAGAAGCTAGGTAGCAATTCCCAAGAGTGGTCTTATCAAATTTTGAAGGTTGACATCATTGAGGTGGATAAGTTTTAGTCCCTGATCCTGAGTTTCATGGAGTATGCCATGTTGAAGAAGCGAGAGGGCAATCCCGTTATCGACAATGAGTTCCTTGAATAACAGCTATAGTAAAAGGGCAAATGGCTAAAAGACAAATTTGCTACAGTGTTGTCACTAGATGACGAAATAGGGAAGAAACAAGAAATTTGTTATAAATTTAAAATATTTCGGGGTAGGTGAAACCCTAATGTAAAGTGAATCTTGGCCACACAATAGAATCAAATCTTGGCCACTCATTTTGTTTTTTTGAAAGCTATAAATAGGGCTCTCCTCCTCCCATTTTAAGAGAGTTGAGTTGTTGTAAAGGCATGCTGCAGAAATTATAATAACAAATACAGTCATTTTATGGTGTATTTCTGGGTTTCTCAATATGTTTCATGATTCCTCTCCCTTTTAGTTATAGCTTTGCTTTAAGTTACTTTGCTGTATTAATGCCTCTAGATTAGATTTGGTATATTTAGTATGTTATATTTGGTTTTGAAGATTGCTATTGTGTGTATGCTTTTCTTGTCCATACTTTTGGTAATTTCCTGGAGCTAGATGACTATGCAAAGTTAGTCTGGACTTTGATTTCATTGCTGCTCATTGAACCTCATCTTTATTCACCTTCCCATAGCGAATGAATGATGAATATCTGCAGTCCTTAGAAGATAGCACAAATTTCATGATATTATGAGAACTCTGGTTAAGTGAAATTTTGTTTAAGGAAACTATCCACAGTAGGAACCTCCATGATCACTATTCATCGGTAGTTGTAGGTCCAGGAAACATCTTCCTACCTCACCTTTTTTATTTTTTTATTTTTTTTAAAATAACCAGTGTTAAGGTTCGTTGCACATTGTAAAGCCAAATCTCACGAAATAATGGAGTCTAAGACTGTTGCTTGAGCCTACATCAAAGCATAGTAATTCCAAATCCGTAGAACTCCATTCATTGACTCAATTCTCCTACAACTTCGACTACGTAAGACCGCCTTGTGATTCCAGCAAATGACATAAACAACTGAGATATTCCAAGCCTCGTCATGACCTGACATCCGAGAGACCTTGGGATAGTGTTCTACAATTTGATTGTAGAAGATTGTATTTCAAGAGAGGTAATGCACCTACGTATTACCTTTGTTGTGAAATACATAAAAACACCATCAACAGTAATCAGAAACGACATAATGCAAATGTTGTTGATTCAAATGTGGCTAAAGGAAATCAATCCACAGCTTTCATCATGTGCAATATTGGTGAAGAAGGCAACCCCGAAGTTTGGTACTTGGACAGTGGTTGCAGCAACCACATGAGTGGTAATGAAAGTATTTTTTCTTTCATTGTAATAATATTACATCAGAAATTAGAATGGGGAACAATGAAGTAGCTCCTGTGAAGGGAAAAGGATCTATTATGATTTGCACCGAGCAAGGTGAGAAGGAGGTCCAGAATGTGTTCTTCGCACTGGGGTTAAAGCATAACCTCATGAGTGTAGGATAGCTAATCCAGAATGGATACAAAGTGATGATGGAGAAGGAAAAATGTGTCATTTATGACAAGAATGAGAGGACAAAGGCATTTTCAACAATACAAATGGCAAAGAACCGGATGTTTTTGTTGAAGATTGAGACATGTTTCTCATCTTAGTTCGTTGCAGCACCTTTCATGGATGAAAAATATACATCAGTACAACATGCAGCCCTCAAGAGCACAACTGAAGACCCCTTCAAGCTATGACATCTCAGGTATGGACATTTAGGCTATGCTGGTTTAAGTCTTTTTTTCAAAAGCAAGATGGTTGATGGTTTGCCAAGGATAATAGAGCCTAATGTTAGATGTGAGGCTTGCATTTTGGGCAAGCAACATAGGTAGCCCCTTCAATCGGGCAACTCTACAAGGGCAAGGGCACCATTGGAGTTGGTGCACACTGATTTAGTAGGCCTTATGCAAATCACTTCCATTAGTAATAGCAGATTTTTTATGACCTTTATTGATGATTTCAACCGTAAGACATGGGTTTATTTTTTTCAGTACAAGTCTGATGCATTTAATAAGTTTTTATTGTTTAAAGCCCACACTGAAAAAGAGAGTGGACATTTTATCAAAGTCCTAAGGTCAGATAGAGGAGGAGAGTATACTTCCAATTTTTTTGTGAATTCTTGCAAGTAGAATGGCATAAAAAAGGAGCTGATAGCCAATTATACTCCATAACAAAATGAAGTGGCTGAAAGGAAAAATAGGACCATCGTGGATATGGCAAGAAGCATGCTAAAAGAAAAAGAACTCCCTACAGAATATTGGGGAGAGGTTGTTGCAATAGCTGTGCATTTGATTAATAGAAGTCCAACAAAGGTAGTCTGTGACAAGATACCTCAAGAGGCATGGACAAAACGAAGATGGATGGTTGAACACTTGAGAGTATTTGGATGTGTGGCTTATGTACATGTGCCTAAAGAAAAAAGGCAAAAATTAGATGACAAGAGTGAAAAGTGCATTTTCACGAGTTACAATGAAGAGTCCAAAGCCTATAGGCTGTACAATCCGGTCACCAAAAAAATTATCATTAGTAGAGATGCGCAGTTTTTAGAAGATCATTCATGGGATGGCATGACAGATCCTAACAACTCCCAATAGTGCAGAGTGATGAAGAAGTTGAAGATGAAGATCAGGAAAATCCTGCAGCAGCAGAGACTGATGGCTCTCAACCGCTCCTAACCACTCCTGATCAGAATAGATAGAAAGGGAAGCAGCCACAGACAACTCTCGACAAGCTCTTGACAATTTCAGACAAGCTCCTGATAGCTCCCGACGAGCTCTCGACAGTTTCAAACGAGCTCCTGACAGCTCCCAATCGCTCCTGAATCAACCTGTTCAGCAGAACAGCATCACCACTGAAATTTTAGACCCCACTCTCACCTCCCTAATGCTAAGAAAGACCAAGAGTCTAAGGGAGATCTACCAAAATAAAAGGTATGATGAGGAATTTGATGAGAGTGAATTTTGCACTATTTTCTCACAATTATCCAATTTATTTTGAAGAAGTTGTGAAAGAGGATAAATGGTGTGAAGCCATGGATGAGGAAATAGATGCATTAGAAAGAAACAATACATGAGAGCTGATTGTTTTGCCTCCAAGCAAGCAGACTATTGGAGTAAAATGGGTCTATAAGACCAAAAGCAATGCCAAAGGAAGAATAGACCAACACAAGGCAAGATTAGTTATCAAGGGGTACAAACAAAAGTTTGGAAGAGACTATGATGAGACATTTTCCCATGTTGCTAGGATGAAGACTGCGAGGGAAGTCATAGCTATTGCTGCCCAACACAAATGGAAGGTATTTCAAATGGATGTAAAGTCCGCCTTTCTTAATGGAGTATTGAAAGAAGAGGTTTATGTAGAGCAACCTTTTGGATATAAAGTTTCAGGGCAAGAACACAAGGTGTATAGGCTGAAAAAGACTCTTTATGGGCTAAAGCAAGCTCCACAGGTATGGTACAGTAGGATTGACTCATATTTGATGAGAAACAACTTGAGCAAAAGTGATGGTGAGCCCACTCTCTACATCAAGGCAACAAATGGTAACATTTTAATTATTGTTTTATGTGTAGATGATTTAGTTTTTACTGGGGATGATGATTTCCTCATTGTTGATTTTAAAGAGGCCATGAAAAAATAATTTGAAATGATAGATTTTGGTCTCTTGAGTTATTCTTTAAGCATAGAAGTAAAAAAAATACATGATTGTATTTTTATCTCTCAAGAGAAATATGCAAATGAGATCTTGAAGAGATTTAGGATGCTTGAGAGCAAGATTGCCCCAACACCAACAGTCGTAGGCCTAAAGTTGAGCAAGGAAGATTGCAGCAGCAATGTGGATCCAACCATGTATAAAATTTTGGTTGGAAGCTTGATGTATTTGACAACAACTAGACCGGATATAATGCATGGAGTGAGTCTGATTTCCAGATTCATGGAGACTCCAAGAGACACCCATTGGCAAGCAGGTAAGAAAATCCTAAGGTATGTGAATGGTACCAAAGGATATGGTGTGTTGTACACAACATCAAGAGAATATGGGTCTGTTTGTTACACTAACAATGATTGGGCAGGAAGTTTGGATGATAGGAAGAGCACTTCGGGCTATGTATTTCATTTGGGTTCGGGTGCTATCTCTTGGGCTTCCAAGAAGCAACCTGTTGTTTCCCTATCAATAGTTGAAGCTAAGTATATAGCAGCAAATGTAGCAGCATGCCAGACTATTTGACTAAGAAGAATCTTGGGAGATTTGAAAGAAGAACAAAAGGATGGAACAATGATCTATTGTGACAATGTTTCTTCGATAGCCTTGATGAAAAATCTTGTGTTTCATGGAAGAAGTAAGCACATTGAAATCAGGTATCATTTCATTTGTGAATTGGTTGAAAATGATGAAATTAAAATGGAGTTTTGTAGGTCTGAACAATAGCTAGCAGACATATTCACCAAAGCCTTGAGCAATGAAAATTTTGTGCGCCTAAGAGGAAAATTGGGCATTGTTGATTTGGATTAGGATTGATCGTGTTGTTTTTGTCGGCTCAGGACAAAGGGGGAGTGTTGGAATTTATTGTTCTCTTGAGCCTCTGCTCATCCGTCAGTCCCCATGCAGCCCTCACCTACCTATCAGGAGCCTTTATGTCTTGGGGATCCTCCCTATAGCTCCTGATAGCTCCAAAATTGATTATGGTAGCTGATTTTGAATTCAGCATTTACTGTGGTAGGTAATTTTGAATTTTTGAGAGGGAATGTTTGTTTAGACAAAAAAGATTGAAGGAAGATTATTCTGTTGGTTGGAAGAAGTCAAAAAGTTGAAGTTTTTGTAGCAGCAAAAAGGTTTAGCAGAAAGAAGTGAAGTTGCAGCAGTAACAAAAAAAAATTGTGCAAGGAGTTGCTAATAGCTCTAGATTGCTAAGAGTTGTTGCAGAGTATTTGCAGTGAGCAGCTGATTGCTCCTAATCACTCTGAGTTTGTTAGGAATAGTAGATAGTTCCATTTGTATTGTTACAAAGAGTTGTTGATAGCTCCTGATCACTACCAATTTGGTTGAGCAGCTTCTGATCGCTCCCAGAAAGTTGTAATAGTTTGTTTTAGTTTGCTTTTCCATTTTGTCATTTCTAGTTTGATTAATAGAGAAATAAAGTTACATGTCTCTCGTGTGTTTCTGTATTTAAGATTTGGGTATTTTCAGCTTGACTGGAAAACAGAGCAGTACCTCTGTGTTTTGTGTTTGTTTTCAAATCTTTACAATATCATTTGTTTTATTTAGAGTGATTTATTTGGATGGATGGATATAGATCCAAAGAGGAGCAAAGAGCTTGACTGGAACAGGTGTTTGAACATCATACTTGGAGTAGCCTGTGGGCTTCTATACCTACATGAAGATTCTCAGCTACCCATCATTCATCGGGACATTAAAGCAAGTAACATTTTGCTTGATGACAAAATGGAGCCAAAGATATCTGATTTTGGCTTAGCAAGAGTGTTCCGTAGAGACAAGACTCACGTTAACACAAGAGTTATAGGAACTCTGTAAGAATCTAATAAGTTTGCTACCCTTATTTATTTTTACATCGCAAATTATTTTTAAAAAAAAATATTTTCTTCTACCTAGAATGACATTTTTTTGTGTAAGTCATATTCTGATCTAATAATTCTTCCCGATTATGCAATGGGTATATGGCACCAGAGTATGCTCTAAGAGGTCAATTATCTATTAAAGCTGATGTCTATAGCTTCGGTGTTGTCATTTTAGAAATTATATGTGGAAGGAAGAACACTGATAATAGATTGTCCTTTGAATTTCAAAGCTTGCCAGAATGGGTAAGACAAAAATAAGACATGTTAGCATAGTTTATTTCTCAAAGCTATATATCTTATGAAGATCAATAGCCATTATTGTTATGCAGGTATGGAGATCATATATGGGAGGAAATATCGTGGATGTGATTCATAGACCAATAATAGAAAGTTTCCCTAGTGAGCAAATTTCAAGATGCATTCATGTGGGCCTTTTGTGTACACAAGCAAGTGCATCATGTCGCCCACCAATGGCCAATGTATATGCAATTCTTTCAAACCTTTCTGTGACTAACTTACCAGATCCCCACAAAGCCTGCATATGTGGGTGTTACACAAATAGATGTCCCATTACATACATCTGCAAGCACAAGCACATCTTCACTTGTACTCATTTGGTGTATCAATCTATCAATGATGCATCAGTATCAGACTTGGGTCTGAGATAATTTCACTTACTTTTTTCAGTGTGTAATAATAGCTATAGAGCTTGCATATAAAACCTCACATATAAATCACGAGATTTTGGTAATGAATCAGAATTTTCCTTTTTTGGTTAGTACTAAAGAAAATATATGTTGTAAGGATGACCAAAATATTTTTCCACTATTATTCTTCTCTTCTTTTTCATTTTTATTAGTTACAAAGGAATGAATTTAAATTAGCAGTGGAAGTTCAATCTTATTTTATTAATTGTATTGAAACGAATAGGACATAATTGTTAACTTTTGTTCTAAACAAATAATAAAGAAACTGATAGTGCTATCTATTTAGGAGAAGGGTTGCACTGCAGCTACAATCCCTACAAAAATCTGCAAGCTGGGAGCAAAAGCTACATAGAGAATAGAATCTAATATAGATGTATACGTATGATTGTGTAAATCTACAACATAAACAACTCAGTTTGCAGAATAGGTTTTGCTTCGTGTAAATTCAATCTCCCTGACCTTTGTTAGGATCCTTCTAGTCTGTAATTATCCCTATAAGCAACCCTGTAATCTAATTCTCATATGCTATGCTACCTAGTAGTCTAGGCATAGTCAAGGGCACAAGGTGGTTTCTTATGCTTTCAGCTACCTTCTAATCCAAGAAGAGTTAGATATGAAGGGTACCCTTCTAGTCTATAATTAGCCCTATAAACAATCCAGTAATCTAATTCTCATAAGCTGAGTTGCCTAGTAATCTAGGTCTAGGTAGGTGCAAAAGATGGTTTCATATGCTATAAACTACCCTATAATCCAAGAACAGTTAGGTATGATGGGCACCACACTTTGTGGACATTAAAAGGGCCTTTTTCTTTCTTATCCTTCCCAAATGGATCTCTTAGTTTTTGCTACATAATCTTACTTACTTGTTACATTTTTTTCAATAGAATGTTTCTACAAGAAAAAGTTGACAATCCAAAAACTTGAAGGAAAGAGCTGACAATCCAAAAAAATTATTATTAAACAAAGGCACTCTACTGATATGATGATTTGGCCATTATTACCTAATGCAAGTAATAACTTCTAATAACAATCGTGATATGTTCCATTAGTTCAAAAATGTATAGATAATATGTTTCTTGGCAAACATATATTCTTCCTTTTGTGAATGTTCACAAAAGCATATCTAGTTTTTTGGATGCATATCTAATGGAAGGATTATAATTATAGGGCTTTTCTGAAGCATACCTTTGGTAGATTATATGACTAGGCAACAAACTAGACATACACTGTACATTATCATTGTAACAAAAATGTATCTTTCAGTATTGAAATCAACACATGCAAGCATTATAGCACAAATCAGCAATAGCATTGATAATTAAACAATAGTTTATTTGAACCATTTGAAAAATAAGTCATGTGACATTATCATATCTTTCGAACTATCATTAACAATTTGGAAAACTGCATAGACCAAAAGTTAATTTTTTCTAAGATCACACTAAATATGCTCCATTCAATTGTCCAACAAAGAGTGATCCTTGAGAATATGTATTTGACCTTTTCCTGTTGGTAAATTTTTGGACAATGTTATTATGCCAATTGTTAATTTCCAAAAGAGCAAGGAAAAAGATTAATAACTTGCACTCAAACAAAATCAACCTAGCAATTGCTTTGCTTCAAGACACCAGCAGTGGTAATTAGACCCTGTAATTTCCAAAAAATCTTCAGGTCTCATTTTCCCCGAACCTGCCTGCTTAATATAGATGCAAAATTATTATTTTTGTCAGAATTAACAGTACCACCAACATATTTCTATTCATGGACTAGAGACTGCATTTTCTTGTAAAAAGGTATTGCTGCTACAGCATCCCTACATGGGTCATCTGTATCCTATCCAGTACCTATGAAATCCGCATTTTAATCATATAATTAATTGCTAAACATCAATATCCTAAAGTGATGGAATCAAGCACTCGTTAAAGCATCCATTGAAAATTGTTAGCTACTAATCAAATGCCCAAGGAAGCTCATAAAACTGATGAATTTCCCTTGAAAGTTGAAAGTTTCCACAAATGATATGTGTACATTGTTGTAAACCTACATTTGGAGGTTTTATTTCAAAGATGATAACTAAAATGAATGCCAGAATGTACACTGAACACTACTATCCTCTGAAAATATGAATTAGATTTTGCATTCAAAGAAGGGAAGTACAATACCCTAATAAGTGTTTCATTAAGAACTTGAGAGAGTGGCTCTTATTGCCAATCTTGTACATTGGAGGATACTTGGCAGTGTCCCTGAAAATGATTATACAATATAATTTACAATTGAATAATAATCAAGAGCACGATGAATGCAACAATGTAGTTATTTTGTACAAAATATAAAATTCAATACAATGTGACTATTTATAAGCATGAAATACTTGGTTAGATGAACACTGTATTGCTAGCAAGTTACAGAACATTATATACATGGTTAGCTAACTGGAGTATTGAAACATTAAGCATTGCAAATCATTGTCTAAGTTGTGCCCCACAAGAAGCTTTGTCTTCCCCACAACTATATGCACTCGTGAAACTGTTTCACCACTCTATATAATTTTCTTAATTTCCTCTGTCACTTGCATAAGCGTTGCCTCAATAAGATGCTCTGCTTTTATACCAGTAATATCAAACCTACAAAAAAACACAAAATGAAACTATGCATCTTGTAATGCAGCTAATGTCTAGCTCATGACATAGGATGTTCATTTAACATATTGTACATTTCACTCATACAATCTAAAATTCAGAATTGAACTTTTGCCTACAAAAGACAGGGATTAAATGAACATATCACTTGTAATCTATAACAGTAATCTTTGTAAAATACCATAAGAAAAACAAGGCACACTGGGATGCAGTTCCAAAATATAAATTACACTAATGTCAATTTTTGCACCACATCAGAACCCAAATCACATGCAATTGGTACTGCAGATGTGTAAGTCATTCCTTAAAATTAGATAAATATTACAAATTTAAGAAGAAAATTGAGTAATAACTATCCCTGTGAAATTATAGAATTGAGTATACATTAGGATGAGTAATAACAAAAACTTGCCAGCTCCTTGTTTTATTATTACTATGTCAAAAAGTGGTACAATCAAACATCCATTTTCATCAAAATCCTCAAAGATGGCCTCAACTTGAGAGTATCATCATTTCGTTACAAGCTTGTAATCTCTTTGATTGAACTTTTAGTTGGGTGCTTCTTAAAGCAACTTGGAAAAGAGTGATTTTATGAGCAAAATACATATAAAAATCTCCTATAGAAGTTCAACCCATACATATGACAATGCCAAATTATTTAAATTGCATATACACTGCTTAAAGCAAACAGATAGTTTTGAACCCCCATTCTTGAACCTCCATGATTTATTCTCTACTTCAAGGTAGAAAAATTCAAACCTGTAGAGCATCAGTAATTTTCCTTGCCAAACTAAGAATTTCAAATGGGTGTTTGTCACTTACTGCATTTAGTCAGAGGGCACAAACTTGCAACCCAAATTATGCAAACCCATATTCTGCTCCTCCTGTAATCAAATCAAAATACCAAATGTGGCAAATGGGATTCGACTATATGAAAAACGAGGTTAACAAACTAAGTAGTATAGAACCAATATACAAAAAATGATCTCATTTCAATTTACTACCATTATCATGTTGAAAACACTCGGATGGACTTTTAGGAAAGACATCATGAGTTACATATGCACTAATATTTACAGTGCCATGAGCAGCCAATGCTTTCTGGGTCAAAGGAAAAGTAAAAGTAAAATATTGGTCTAAAGTTGTTTAATATGACCAAGGAAATTATAAGGGAATTTTTCATTTTCCCCTTCAAATTATATTTGTGTAAACTTTATAGTATATTGACTATCCCCATCATTAAGTTCAATTTTCAATGAGCTTTATTTATTATTGCATCGCTATATCTGCAGCCTCAATATTGAAACAAGCAATCACACTCCCAAAAAGTCAAAGAAAATACTTAAGGATGCTTTGTTTCAACTTATATTCTTATTGCAAAAATAATTACCAGTGACATAAGCCCTCTGCATAATTTGTAGATTAAAGTTTAGAGAACTTAGGCTACCAAAGAGAACTTATAAATTCCTATGCAATAACATAAAACTTAGAATTTTTTTTACTTTTAAATTCAATTTTCTAAACTTTGTTGTCGGTGAAAATCGAAGTAAAACTTGGCTTCTATGAAAGCATAAATAACTAAACATTCCTCAATCAACAAAATAGCTCGATTTGCTTCCTTAGTCTCTACAGGTAATGACCATACAGTAAAACCTAATGTGGGCATATCAAGGAAAAAGAGGGAGGGTTCCAGCTACCCTTCAACTACTTATATGCTGACTTATGTAAAAAAAAAAAATTCTGCTCTTATCTTTGTTATCTATCATCTAGTTATCCATCCTCAAACTTGTCCAACTATAAGGAATGACTTAACATTTTTTTCTAAGCATTAATGATAACCCCTCTCTATTTCAATTGATTAATTTTGCATCCAAAAAAGCCATGTGTCAAATTGAAGAAGCTTCTGTAGAAAATTGTAACAACCACCCCTTGGTAGCTACCATTTTTTTTTCCTTAAAACAATTCAAAAAAAATACTAAACTTAATTGACTGAGCATCTTCCATGTAGCTTAGAAGTGCTAACTTCAAAATTTCTTCATTTACCATGGTGGCATCAACTCGACATCACCACTCATATGCTTACACATAGGAGTGGTAAGATCCCAAGGTTAAGGCCATTCCTAGACCTAGACCTAAACCTCAAGCGTTCATTCTTGATGACCTTTCCTACATATCCATTTGTAGGAAATCAAAGGTTTCATAGTTCGCCCGCCATAAGTGTCAACTATCAACTTAGCCCAAATATAATATAATGATATCAACTCACCATCAAGTGACGGTTCCGTACCAAACATTACCAATCATTAGGGTGCAAACATACACAAATACACAAGGGTCATATCATTACATAATCTCCCAATTCCCATAGGGAGTGACTTGAGCATACATCACATATACACAAGGCGACTATCTCATACACATCACATATACATAGTGATTGGTTCTACCATACATCACATATACATAGTGATTGGTTCAACATATGCCACATACACATAGTGACTAGCTTCAACATATGCCACATACACACAATGACTAGCTCCATCATACGTCACACATACATCGTGACTAGCTCTAGCATACATCACATGTACATAGTGACTAGCTCTAGCATACATCACATATACACGATGTGACTAATTCATATGCACATCACAAGTACAACAATGATTGGCTCATACATATATCACAAATACAATGGTGATGAGCTCAAGTATACTTCACATTACAATAGTGACTGGCTCATAGGTACATCACAAGTACATTAGTGATGGGCTCATATGTACATCATAAGTACAATAGTGACTAGCTCATACATATCACATATACCACAGTGACTGGCAAACACATCCACATTAGCTAACACACACTTTCCCTTAGTGCATCCTATATAGAAAACAAATGTCGGTGCATTGTATAGTACACCGTGGGTCCCATCCTCCCCGGGCAACTAGGAGGAGTATTTGGTGCATCCCATACTACATCAAGGGTCCATCCTCAATTCAACAGGATCAATTATACCATTTCCACATCAAGATATGTCAAAACTACTGAGGTTGGTCCAACTATTACCTACCTATTCTTCATTAGAAACTCTCTTGCCTATAGTCCATCAAATGACTAAGCAACCAAGGACGAGCATCACTGGCATAGTATGCTCCTTGA
Source organism: Sequoiadendron giganteum (assembly GCA_007115665.2). Classification (NCBI taxonomy): domain Eukaryota; kingdom Viridiplantae; phylum Streptophyta; class Pinopsida; order Cupressales; family Cupressaceae; genus Sequoiadendron; species Sequoiadendron giganteum. The sequence continues at coordinate 167,898,981 of CM021107.1, forward strand.
CTACTGTCAATCTCGAGCATCATAGTACTGCTCCTTGACTATTGTCAACCTTGAGCATTGTAGTATTGGTCCTTGACTACTGTGAATCTTGAGCATCGTAGTACTACTCCTTGACTACCATCTATCTCAAGCATCATAGTACTGCTCCTTGATTACTATCAGTCTCGAGAATCATAGTACTGCTCCTTGGCTAATGTCAATCTTGAGCGTCTTAGTACTTCTCCTTGATTACTATCAATCTCGAGCATCATAGTACTACTCCTTGACTATTGTCAATCTCGAGCATCATAATATTGCCTCGTTACTTATGCTTAGCAATTAGCACTATAACTAGAAGATAGGTTCTTAACATAGAATAAGTAGATCACAATCGATTTAATAGAAGCCTATACATAGTCAATAAGTCTGGGGCTAATTTTCACAACACATAAGAAATCACCCAGAATCACAAGACAAGCTCAACTCAACATGTAACCACAACCAAGTAGTCAAATCCTTTCCCTTCATTCAACTTACTATTCAAAAAACACATTATGTATTAATATGATTTATCAATTTTTCTTAACTCTTTCATAACCATCTAATACCCATTTCAGCCTCATCTGAAACCTACTGAAGAGAGAAGGTCAAAACAATTAGGAACAACCCCAAAATTTGGGAGTTATCTCCCCTAGACCTCCCCCCCTATAGACTTGAGGTCACAGAGGCATCCTTCACCCAAGGATCGCCTACATACCTACTTCCAAATAGATCGAAGTCGCATATAGTTCTCCTCACAAGGTCTCTCAAAGGACCTACACACAAGTTCCAATAACCAAGGTTTTGTTTCCCTTCAACTAATAAATTTTGACAATAGTTAGGAATCATAAGTCAGTTCACCATTTGGAAAACCATACCATAATATTTTCCTTAAAGATATCAATGTCTTTAATCAAACTCTACCTAGCATTATTCATAAACCAACTTGAACATCCCAAGGTTTGTCTTATCAACATAGGGGCTAAGATTATTACTCAACATGAAATTACCTTGTTTTACAAACATGTAGGATACCACTTCCAATCAAAATTCACATAATAGATCAAATATAGAGGATGTTATATTCAAGGGGTTATTTCATATCTAGTAGTCATCGAAATCATTTTCCCCAATACCCAAATACCATTCGAGAATTATATAACATGTCTTATTAATCCATTAAGCAAGGAGGATAAAATGACATGAAAGAAATTTATTATGCCTATTACAACTACAATAGAATTTCCCAAACGATCACATAATTGCATACATGATATCTTCTCAATATTTACAACTATCTAGAACCTCATAGTTGTTGAATTTTAAGTCACATTGATAACAAGCCTAGGGAAGGTGATTATAGTTATTGGGGCATTAATATGATTTCTATAATAATGGCATTAGAACCCCTAAATAACATTTCAATTAATGTCAAGCTTGCTAGAAACTCTTTGCAACAACTCTTCATAACTCATAATAAATCCACCCTTTTGTTTAAAACATACCATGAATAATCAATGTGATAGAATATTATTATCATAATTCAATCTTCAAAATTCCTCCTTACATAAGAGATGGATATTTGTAAGACCTCCGAGTAGCAAGAAAACTCTACCAATTCTCATAGCCATGTGTGTTCCCATATTGGTGATGTGATAACAAGTTTTATATATATAATAGCACCTTGATGTCAAGTGTAACATGTACCATGAAGATTCAATTTAAGATTCATTCAAATATACTTCAAGTAATTCAATTATATCAACTTTGAACCACAGAAATGGGACTCACCAAGACTCAACTAGACTCAGCATGTCCCAAGTCAAGTCACCCCAGCCAAGTCTAGGGAACTCGGACTCAGACTCAGCCGAGTCTAGTTGAGTCCTAGCCAGACTCACCAATTCTACCAGACTCGCCGAGTCCAGGCGAGTCCCATAAGCAATACTCAATCGACAATGTGACTTGCAAAAAACAGAAAAAAACTTATCAAATTTTTTTTTTTTTTGGTTATATCTTCTCCCTATCCCTAAAAGCAACTTCATTTCATTTACTTGGAAAAATAGGAGAAAAGAGAGCTGTGAGGAAAAACAAGAGAACATTGTAGGGCAACCAACAAGAAGTAGAAGACAAATCCATCATCATATAGCATTTGGGAAGCTTCATACCAGCAAGGACATGCATTGAGAGATCTTTACCAGTGATTGGAAGGAGTTTGCATTTCATTTGAAGCCTAATCTAAGAGGTAAGCTTGATTTTATTTGGTTTTTTTGTGTTTTTTTAGCAATTTTTTTTTTTTTTTAGTTTGCACCTTTATTTTACAAACCCTACTTACAAGTTGAATAAATTTAGAAACCCTACTTGTTATTGCAGCAACTTTCATTTGCAATTCAAACCATATTTTTCACAATATCTCCAACCTGAGACATAAAAGACCTTGTTTGGAAACATGTTGAAATCTTTCTCAGGCAAAAAAAAGAAGCCAAATGTAAATATTGCAAAAAAAAATTTCATGGAGGCATAAATAAATTGAAATACCATATTGCACGCATACCCGTCCATGATGTAGTGGGCTGCCCTCTTGCACCTCTTGAGGCAATTCGCGAGGTGCAAGTACAATTAGAATCATTTGAATTGCAAAAAGAAATGAAAAAGAGGCATAGGGAAGAGTTGGCGAGCATTGGTGGCATTGGAGATGCTTCTACCATGCCTCCATACCATCTTAGTGGTAGTGCTTATGCTAGTGTTGGTGCTATTGGTAGTGCTAGTGTTGTCGCTAGTGCTAGTGGTAGTGGGAGTGTTAACATTGGTCTTAGAGTTCGTAAATCTAGGATGTATTAATATTTTGCACCACACACTACTCCTGGTTCCCAATCGCTTGAAAGCATGGGTTGGAACAAGGAGGCACATGATGCAACCAAGAAATCAATTGTAGAATTATAGTACTATTGCACCATTCTCTTCCATGTAGCCAAGTAATTCTATTTTGTTTAATTGTTTTAAAATTTATAGTCTGATAGTTGATTTTTAATATCTTTGTCTCATGAATTTTTATATTTAGAATCTAGATGTATGTCATTATCAAATTCAAATTTAAAGTTGAACTTTTCATTTTACAATACTTATCTAAGTATCTTATTAATTTATTTACGACATGTTATAGGTCTCCCTTTTGGAAAAATATGGGTGATGCTATAACTATATGTGGGGTGGGGTTCAAATCCCCTAGAGAAGATGAATTAAAAGGCCCACTTTTGAGTCAAAAGGTGGCTGATGTAAAATCCCAAATAGAGGAGCAGTGCTTACAATCGAACAAGACAGGTTGCACCATCATGACTGATGGTTGGACCAATAGGAGAAATAGGACGCTGCTCAATTTTCTAGTTTCTTCCGCAAGTAATTGTACTTCCCTCAATGCATTGAATAATTTGAAATTTAAATTTGATTTAGTATTAATATGGCTGATTTATGTTTTTTTAATTTAATTTATGTTTTGCTTCTTTTTTTGGTGACACTGTGTTCATCAAGTCCATTGATGCTTCCACCCATGTCAAAAGTGTCACATACCTTTTCAAGGCTATAGAAGAGGTCATAGTTGAGGTGGGCGAACAAAATGTGGTTCAAGTGGTGACCGATAATGCAGCAAATTATGTTGTTGTTGGTAGACTATTGATGGAGAGGCACCCAACTATATTTTGGCTCCATGTGCTGCCCATTGCCTTGACCTCATATTGGAGGATCTTGGAAAGCTCCCATGGATCAAAACATGTGTGAATGCAGCCAAAAACATTTGCAAATTTGTATATAATCACACATGGGTCCTTAGCCTAATGAGGCAATACACGGGGTTGAGGGAGTTGGCTCATCCTAGCATCACTAGATTTGCCACAAATTTTATCACATTATAATCCTTGATTCGGTCCAAGGTAGCTTTGAGGCATATGTTTGTTGGTGAGGAGTGGACTTCCTCATCCTATGCTATGACCATTGTAGGGATTGATGTGACAAATTGCATTTTTGATGAGCTAGGGTTTTGGGCACTAGCAAAGGATATTGTGAAGGTAAAATTTAATTCTACATTATGTTTTAATTTTTATTTGTTTATTTTCATTCACACTTACTTAAGTTAATGTTTCACAATGTTTGCAGTTCATCAAGCCCTTGCTAGTTCTCCTACGAGTTGTTGATGGGGAGAAGCTTGCAATGGGCTACATATATGAGGCCATGGATAGGGCCAAAGAGGCCATTAGATCCATCTATGGTGGAGTTGAGGATAATTATCGTCCCATTTGGGAGATCATTGATAGGAGATGGCACCACCAGCTTCATAGGCCCCTCCGTGTAGCCACATTTTTCCTAAATCTGGCCTTCCAATTCCATCATGATTTCCATGCAAATAATGAGGTTCTTAGTGGGCTCTACTCGGTGATAGAGCGGATGATGCCTATTGTTACTACAAAAATAGTGCATGAGATAAATACCTTTACAACTGCACAAGGAGAACTCTTTGCATGTCAAATGTGCAAATATTGTAGGACAACATTACAACCAAGTAAAAATATATTTAAGGGCACGACTTTCCACTTTTTATATTATAATTTATCATTAAATGTTGAACTTGAAACTTGAAACTTGAAAATTAAAGTTGGAAATGAGATTGATTTTGTTTCTTTTTCTCATCTTAGATAGATGGTGGCATATGTTTGGTGCTAATACACCAAACCTTCAAAATATTATCATTCGTATACTGAGCCAACCATGCAATTCATTTGGTTGTGAGCGCAATTGGAGTATGTTTGAGCACATACACTCCAAGAAGCGTAATAGACTGATTGTGGAGAGGATGAATGATTTAGTAAATGTTTATTACAACCATAGTTTGCAAACTCGGACTCGCCACGGACTTGGCAGCCCAAAAATATGACTCAGACTCGAGATAGACTCGGCAAAAGACTCGGCAAAAAAAAAAAACGTAGTTTTACAAAAAAACAAGAACAAATTAATACATTTAGAGAACATAAAAGCTTAATTTGATTATCAAACACTCATAATTCAAAGATTACACATGGCATATGATCATCAAACACTCAATAATTGAAATTTAATCATTCATAGTCATCAAATACTCATAGTTTCAATGTATAACAGCATCATAAGTTTATAAATGTTTACATATAATCATGTCAAAAAGAGGAAAACATTAACAGCCACAAGTAATCTACATCTTCCTCTTTCCCCTCCCAATGGTACTCAATTTTGGAGGCCTAGAACTAGAAGGTGCCCATGTTGTAGTATCCAAATGAGGACTAGGAGATTGAGCAAAGGAAAAATGATATTCAAATGTGTCTTCGTTATCCTCCATGCCCATGGCATCCAATCTTGCTGCTTCTTCTTCTTCTATTGCTGCTCTCTCTAATTTAGCAAGATCCTCATCAGTAAGGAAGACATCAGCCTCATCATTTTGTTCATCAATATTCCATTCACCATATGGATCAATGTCATCCAAGTTGATGCACTCGTGTGAAACACCCTCCACCTTTCTAGTTCGAAGGCAAAAGTTGTATCGAACAAAAACTAAATCATTTAGGCACTGCTGAGTCAACCTGTTTCTTTTCTTTGTGTGAATGTTTTCAAATAAACTCCAATTGCGTTCACACCTAGAAGCATTGTATGGCTGTGACAAGACACGTATGGCTAGCTTTTGAAGATTTGGTGTGCTAGCACCATAGTTTTCCCACCATAGATCTACAAAAACATGTTTAAAAAATATAAGTATTAAGAAATAAGAATAAAGTAAAAAATCTATATGTAAGAATCAAGTTTCTAATTTCAATTTTTACCTGGTTGTTGTTTTCCTCTCCTTTCAATTTCTTGTTGGGAGGAAAAGAGTCTCCCCTCTGCACCCTTGTAGACCTTGAATAGATAAAAGAAAAAGTAAATCAAATATAGAAAATTCATAGATAGTCAAGGCTCAACATTGCAAATTCATAAATAAGATGTAACAAATCTCACCTCCAACTCATCAAGCACATTATCTCTTAGCTCACTATCAGGCACCATCCTATCAATGCAAGTGACAAAACCTTCCATGACCTCCTCATTCGCCTTAAATGAGTCCAAGAAGTAGAACTTCGGATTCAAGAAGTAGGCAAAGACATGAATCAGCTGGTGGAGTTGGTTTGTCCATCTTCGATCAATGATGCGCCATATAATTTCATATTTCTTTTTGTTGCCGCCATAGTAACGTGATATGGCCTCTTTGGCCCTATCCATGGCCTCATAGATGAAACCCATTGGCATGCCATCTCCATCCACCATACGAAGAACCCTCACCAAAGGTTTTGTCACCTAAAAAAGTGAAAACAAATGTTAAATTATAAAAAAATTAACCCCTCAAAAAATAAAAAACTGCAAATAGATTATCATGTATAATTTTTATTTTGTGATTGCTACTTACCCCCATCAACTCCTCTCCATTTTTGATGAATGTCTCATCAAAAACTATGGTAAAAATCCTCTCCCCTTCAGCTCTATTGGAAGATGAGGACTCCTTCCAAGCATCGGACACAAACATTTGCTTGAGATGACCAATGGCACCAAGAATGCTTTGCAATGTGAGGAAGTGGCTAGCAAATCGTGTCACTCCAGGTCGCACAAGGTCCTTGCCATTTGTGAATTTCCTCATCAAAGAAAACACCCAAGTATGGTTGTAGATAAATTTTGTGACACTTTTTGCATCTTCAACCACTCTTTTCACCCATGAAATCTTCCCAATGTCCTCTAGCAATAGGTCCAAGCAATGTGCAACACATGGAGACCATGCAATTGTGGGATACCTCTCCATAAGTAGCCTACCTGCAGCTACATATGCAGTTGCGTTGTCCATGATAATTTGGACAACATTATCAACTCCAACCTCCTGGACCACCCCATCCAATAGAGTGCATAAAGTCTCAGCATTTTTAACTTCATGGGAGGCATCTATTGATTTTAGGAACACCAATCCACCATTTGAGGCCACTAAAAAGTTTAGGAGAGTTCTATTATGTCCATCTGTCCACCCATCAGATAAAATGCTGCAACCTTTTCTTCGCCAAAATTTCTTTTGCTCATCAACTACAAGCCGTGTATTTTTTACAGATTCCTCTAGCAATGGCCCACTCAAATCTCTAGCTGATGGGGCCTTAAACCCCTTTCCTACAACTGTAAGGGCGTTCACTAAACCTTCCCAATATGGGTTGTTTGCAACATTGAAAGGTAGATTATTGTAGTACCAAAAGTTTGCAGCAACCATCCTAGCTTCATGATGCTTTTCCTTATTCCAACTGGTACCTTCAAGTGAAGGTTGTGCTCCTGGAACATTACGTGGAATAAAATAATTTGGTCTTGATGAAGGACCGTGGCCAGCACTAGCAATAGAATAGGAACCCTCAGGACTCTCACCAAAAGATGAATGTGGAGCACGGACGCTTGGACTTGCAGCAGTAGCACCATGGGGCATAGTTGGTGTAGAAGGGGATCCACTCATCACTGATGCTAGGGCATCCTTTGTTTTTTGTCTTTCATCTTTTTTTAGCTCATAGTCAGCAAGAAGGGTCTGTATCTCTCTAATAATCTTAGGAGTAGTTTTAGGGCATCCCTCCACATTTTGCCTAGGTATCCTTGCAAGGTGGTATTTTAACCTGTTTATTCCTCCTATCATCCATTTCTGACATTCAGTACATGTCACTTCACTTTTTTTGGTTCCTGGTATTCCATACTTCCATGCAGGGTCTTTTCTCATTCCCTTTGGATTTGAAGACGACATTGTTGTTTCAAGTTCAACATGGAAAAAAAAAAATCAGCAAGGGTTTGCAAAAAAATGTGATTCAAAGTTTCATTTATTTGCAAAAAAAAAGAATGCAAAACCAAGCTAGAAATAGTAGGAATTAGGCTATTAAGGAAAATAGAAAAATAATTGGCAGCATTTCCCCTTATTTTTCTTTATTTTTTTTAATTTTGATTGCAAGAAAACAAAAAAAAAGAAATGTTAGATCACTTACCTGGCTTTATTTTGATCTTTTTAGCTTGTTCTCCTAGTTTCTTTCAACCTAAAACCAAATTGTAGACCTGAAAAACACAAAAGATTGGGTTAAAATGAACTGAAAACAAAAAATAAACATGGGTTTTAACCCATTTTGACGCCCAACCACGCAAGAGAGTCCTGGGTCGGGACTCTCTTGGACTCGACTCCCGAGTCTGTGGCGAGTTGACTCGGCTCAGCCATGGACTCCTGAGTCCGCCGAGTCCAGCAAAGTCCGCAAACTATGATTACAACCTTTGTCTCAGACACAGGTAGATTTTTGACAATGACTCTACCCCAATTAGGCTAGATGAGGTTGATCCACAATCTGAATGGATCACTGAGGCTACAAAAGTAGTCTTTAGTGACGAGGACCTTGATTGGATGGACTAAGCAGATAGAGAGGCTAACATTGTAGCCATGACTTACGAGGAGGCTAGAGCACAATGTAACATCTACATTACTTTGAACTTAAAATCAATTAAGATATCTCACTCAACTAGAGCATTTTTTACTTGTTTTTGAAAAACAACATAGTAAGATGCAAGCCATTGCTACCATAATAACAAGTGAGATAGTATTCTACTTAAGAACATGAACAAAACTGAATTCATAAATTCAAGTACTATAGCAAAAGATACAAAGATAAGAGATTAGAAATCCTCATCTGGATTCTACGTCTTCCAAGACTCGGCTTGCCATCTACATGTGAGGGAAAGCATCATCTGAGTGTTTTTCCGCCAACCATGGACTCATGCAGTCCCCCGCACACCTTCCTAACTGGAAGGGGCCCTTCCCTTCTTACGAAAGGCAAAGTTGGAAACCCTCAAGTAGTGCCATTTGAGCTCTGGTGGTAAATACTACCTAACTAACTCTGCCATGCTACTAAGGATACATTCCTACTAAGCTGGAAACTCTAGTTAGTTAGGTATCTGGGTTACTATGAGTACTAAAGTGCAGTCAATGGCACCTATACCTACTATGGCCATAGTTTCGCACTTCTGTAAAGACTCACCCACCCTACTCGAATTGGAAAACTCTTCTAATCTAGGGCTTTTGAGAGACTTTCTCTCCGCCCTTTACTCATAAAAGGACACCTGTCCCAGGGCAAACTCTCATGACCTACTTTAGGCTTTACAAACAAAACACACTTTTCCTGGCTACCTGCCACGTGTGACCATCATACATAATACTAGGGTTTTTACTTTAACACTCCTAAAAGAGAAAATAATAGGGTTTTTAAAACAAGAAGACAAACAAAACCCCTTTTCAAACATCAAGACAATTTCAGTGCTCCTATTGCACTTAACACATGCTGACCATCTATATGGCATGCATGGCAAGATACCAAGTAGCAAGAAATCATAAACAAGGAATTAACTCTTAAAATTAACAACAAACAATTCTTATATTTTCTCTATTTGAAAAGCTCTTTCATACATTATCCAAACAATTGCTTGTTCAATCTATCATTTTGATTCTTGACATTCTTTAATAATATCATTATTATTGGTTAATCTTCATGCTAACCCTCTTGACTTCTTGTCATTTCATGCAAGAAACAAAAACATTGGCATACTAAAACATTCTACAAATTCGGCCTATCAAGCTCTTTCCAAAATATCCAGTGAAATGGTTTGGCGCCAAGAAACTATAGCTAGGAATTTCATCTAACAAAGGCATAAATAAGCAATCTTGCTGCTACAGGCTCACCTTAATCATGTTGTACTAAAATAGATTACGTGCCAAAACAGTGACATTTGTTAAAAAAATAAAACACACGCAGCAAAAATACCCTTGGGCTTTTCTTTTATCAAGAAAGTGCTTATATTGAATTAAGAGAAGAAAATGCATGTTGCAATATTCACATAGACTTATCCTGTATCAAGAAGGCACTGATATTTCATAAAATAAAATACTTAGAGAGTATTACATGCCTAGAATGAAATCCCGAAACTGATAATTCTAAAAAATGAGCTATCTGGAAGCAAGAACGTCTGATATCTCCTCAGCTTAGACTTTTCTTTTTGTTGTAGACATCTGGTCTCTTCCTCTTGTTAAAAAGAACTCTTGCTTAGAATAGTTCTTCTATTTTCAACCTCGACTCCTCCTCTCCTCTCAACAAAAACATGCAATCTCCTCCAAGATTATACATCCTCCCAACTTATGAGTTTTTTTTTTTAAATAAAGCTAATACTAAACAAGTCAAATGCAAGTAAGGTGGTTATCATAACTTCCCCCTAAAATTTCTCAACTTCCCCACAATAAGGAGTTCAAACTTAGATATGTCTTGCAATTAAATCCAAGGAATGAATTTGAGAGTGGTCGATAATTCATGCTTGATTTCCTTCATTTCAATGCCACCAATAAATAAGAACTATGAAAATGCCTTAGCTAAATTTTAGCTAACGTCCAAAAAATGACAATGATAGTGTTAAAAATAAAATCAGGAAAATATAACTCATTCGCCAACTCAATTAAATTATTTCCACACAATTGGCAGCAACCAAAATAACTTCACCTTTTAAATTTTTAATAAAACATTCACTTTAGAATTATAATCACTTAAGTACTTATTTATTGAAACCTTGGTCTTTGAAACCTTAAGAAGGTATTCGATTATTTAATTAAATGCCTCCAGGCGATATCAAGCATCATTGTTATACTTTTCTTGAAGATATATTAGTATTGGCAGTATACATATATTTAGTAGGGCCAACAAGCACAATTATCAAACTCAAAAAGGTAGAAAGATCATACCACCAAGTTCATATACAAAAATAAGTTTCCCATCAGGAAGGGAATAAATTAAACTGAACAGTCATCCATGCACATGTTCAAGCCTGTATGCCTCAATACACGTATGCGCATATGCACGATCATAGGCTCGTAAATTTTCCTGCCATCATGTGCATGCTTCCATATGTGTATGCTCGTGGTGGTGTATATAGGTTCCTCTTACATGTGCATAAATGCTTGCTTGGTTCAATTCAAAGACAGTAAGAAAATAGAAACGATTGGTTTCAGAACCCTAAAACCATTTACGACCAAGCCACATCCAAGAGTCACACAAAATACTTACCACACTCAGTACTCCTATTACACTCATCTAGGGTTCCTAGATCCCACTGACCTAAGCCTAGCTTAGATGGTAGTTTCCTGAGCATCCCAACATTACCTCTCTACTCAGATGATACTTTCCCTTCTCCGAAGATTGCGGTACGTGCTACCCTACATCAAACTCCAAACAAACGAAAATTAGTCTGATATCTAAATATCATAAAATCTCCATTGCATATTTTCTATCTATGCATTAACTGAAAGTAAACTTTTCTTTTTCTAGGGCATCAAAACACAATTTATTCCTTCTGAAATAAATCATAGCTCATATCATAATGGCATAATTCTCATTGCTCAAACAAAACTCAATCACAAAAGATCTTATCATGTCATGCATTATTCAATCAAAATTTAGATCATTCATTTGTCATAATTGCAAAAATTAAAAAAAAAAATTGAGTATCTAGGGTGGGATGTAACACATGAGTAGACATAGTTGGTGTTGGTGAGAGTGGCATGGAGACACAGGCAAAGACTATGGCTGCAACTGCTACATCATCCAGGACCCTTAGACACCTTCGTAGGAAGGATGTTGCTCCACTATGCCATAGACTTGTAGTTATTATTTTGATATTTCATATTTGTATGGAACATTTGATGTCATGGATTTCATATTCCATGAGTTTTGTATACATTTGACTATATTTGTATATCTAAGTGTGATATTTCCTTCAGCAGCTCAGCTACAATTTGTGTACTTTATACTTATGTAATCAAATTTTCTTCTATTTAATGATGTTATTGTCTCTTTAAGGTTTATTGAATAAAGGGTGTTTTAAATCCTTAAAAATCTCTAAATTTCTAGGGTTTTTCATTTTTTCGAGTTTGCGCCGAGTTTGAGTGCCGAGTCCCAAGTCCCAAGTCGAGTCACCCTTGCCAAGTCTAAGTCTAGTAACTATTCTTTGAACATATATCTTAAGGGCACTAATTTCAAAAGGTTTACTCATGAATACCGCACTTGTTAAAGTAGTTAATCCATTTTCACCTTGTAAGGTATAAATTCACGAGTCTCACCCTACAACATGTAATAATAGGTTTCTTGCACATGGTAATAAAATTATATCATAATTAACAATAAGAAAATATACTATTCAATTTATTGATTATCCACTTTTTAGACATAAGCATAAATCATCTTGAATTAACAATTTTTAACTACAACAATGGATAATCCCCAATTTCATGTCATAGAAGCTATAAGAAAATTTATAATCTTTTGAACAAATTCAAGAGAGAGTTTCATATAAATTTTCTTTTTTTAAACTCTACTCATAAGCTTTCTAGATGTGGTGGTTATGGCCAGCCATACAACTAGCTTTAAAATATGAAATCAGGTCTATAACTTCTAAAGCGGTAAATCATTATGTTTTCTACTTTTCAATTTATTCATAAATTAGCACAATCATACAGCCTATCATTTAAAAAACAACACAGTGAATTGACGAATTTCATGTAGCTACTTAATTTGATAATAAGGATATTCCTTAACTATATATATACCAAGATTCTTGTTTATGGTTTGTTGAGTCTATGCTCTGGATATAAATTTAATTGAATATAAATTATTGGGTATCAAAATATGCCACATAAAACAACATTTATTTAATATCAAGAAATAGATAGTTCATTACTTTCCCTTTTTCCCACAAATCTATTATGAAAATGCCCACATAAACAGTGGGTTATTCTATTATGAAGGGGAAAACCCCATTTGTTGTTCGTCTGAAAGGCTCACATTGTTATTTACTTCCATTCTCTTTTATGAGTAAGCATACCAAGTCTAAATCAAAGTAAGAAAAATATCTTGTCTACTACTTCTATGAATTATTAGCTTCGATACAACTTGCATAACATCTAGAAAATGTCAAGAAAGCTGCCTAGTGAGGAGTTGGGAATGAACAAAGTTCATAAGAAAGGTTGTTAAGAAAACATGGGTCAATCAAGAGAAATGCTCATTAACATACATTACAGGTAGAGTGAGTGTAAATACAGATGGAAAAAGAAAGGATTATCAAGAGAATTTGAGCCTCCATGGAAAGGTTTTCATAATAGAAACTCAGATAAAATTTCCCCAAAAAAAAAATCATGATTTTTCAGAGGCATATGAACTTACCTGTATATAGGATCACAAAGGCCAACATCCCTATGTCCAACCCCCTCATTCTGTACATATATTTCCAACTGAAGAACACCAATTTGAGCTCAGGCAAGCAGGAGGTTGTTTATCTTTCTAACAAACCCATTTTGAATGAATTTGGCTATGAGGCATTCCCTGAAGCCACATTTTTGGACATTTTGTTGCAGACCCCACTTCTCTTAGCTACACTCTTCTCTTCCTCTTTTCCATGTCTTTTCCTCTCCAAGACCCATGAGTTTGACCTTCCTCCTCCTCTCATTGATTTTTCTGGTTTTCTCCCTTACATACCCTAAAATCACGCTCCTGAAACAGAAGAAATCGGCTCGAAAAGGGCTATGAAATTTCTCAATCCCTTATGCTTTCATAGGCATCCATAATCTCTTTAAAAACTCCCCTTTCAACACAGGAAGGGAGGTTGACGCCAAAGGATGTGGAGATTGGCTTTACACCATACATCTACTCCTTCCTACGCCCCTTTCTCTCCCATTTCTAATTAAAATAATGTCTGTTCGCAGTTATGGGGGTCGTGAGGCTTTTAAAGTTTGCCCTGTGCCTTTTTTTTTTCTCCATGTGACCTGCAGGATCAGGCCATCCAAAGACGAGGACACCACACTAGATTAATGACACAACTATCCTTTTCTCCATACGTGTAGACTTCACAATTAATTTGTCTCCTCTTTTCTTGTAGAAAGCAAACGAAATACTGAGCATGCCATGCCTTCATGTGATCAATGGAGGAAAATGATAGGGGTTCCATGCCTCACTAAATGCATCATTTTTCCCATGATGTCCCTCTTGTCCTCTCTCTTCTTGGGTCACGACCTTGGTGACTTCGTTTGTTTTTATTTATTTATTTAAGACCACATTAAATGGGCCTGACATGGGGATGTGACAAGAATATTATGTTCTTCCTAAATCACAATCCCTCTTTACTAAAATAAAAGAAGAGAAACGCATATCAAGTGGGTTTCAAGTTGTTGTCTTTGTGATCAATTCATTCAAGTAGGTTTTGAAGAAGCTATCACCATGATCAGTAGAACTCAAAATAGAAATGCATATCAAAATATTTAATATTAAGAAAATAACATCTAGCTAAATAGAGCAAGATTGAACAAACCATAATGGAAATCTCAAAGCAAGAACAAAATGAACTCATACATTTAGACACCAGAGTAACCACTATATTTAACAATTACAGTTCTTTTTTTCTTTACAGACTTGAACCATGTACAAGCTAAGTATGGTAAAGGTCTGCTTCTAGGTAAATGACCACCTACTTGGCATTCAATAAGAATGTCACCTGACTCCACTAAGTCATCAACAACTACAACATGTCAACTAGTTGGATTCCCCTCCTTGATAGGAACAAATTATCATTGATCACTTTCATGAACTTTTGCAACTACATGTGAAATGAATTTTATGGATTGTAAATAGTTTGTACTACTCCAAGAAACAAGTAAAGGAACCCTCATTAGGAAAATAAATATCACTGTTCATTGCTCAGAACTTAGAAAAGGACATACCATTAGATAACATTTTACTTGCTTATTGAACCATTTCCATGTACCGTCACCTGGGAAACCTATAATTATCTGGAAAAATGTACAATGTTTTAATTAGTAAATTATCTGGCAGCATGTATGGTAATTTTGTCAGTACAAATTGTGTTAAGTAACCATTCTCTGATTGTGTTAACACAATTATGAATCTATTCATGTGTATGTTTTGTACTATAACTATTTAACATTTCAAAATAAACAAAGTGGAGGATATAGACTTGCGAGCAGTTACACAAAGGTTAAAGTACCCATTCCCCCCCCCTCCATCTCACAATCTATAGATACAACAAAAACTGGATATATTTCATCATCTGGTTTCATTCAAGGGCCAATCTTTTCAGCTTGGTTATGCAAATAATGGTCTAAAAGTTTATTAAATTGCCTCATAGGATTGTTATCTCATAAGAATAATGAAACAGGGTCTTATCTTATGAGACAAATGCATAAGTAATGAAATGAGTTTCCTATCTTAACTGGTGAGCCAATTTCTTCATTGTGGAGATAAAAATTGTTTTACCAAGGCTATTTGAGATGTTGTTATCTCCTATGATACTAAATAGGCTTCATCTATATCCTCTACTATGCATCATGTGTCCATCATGAGATTTGGAGAGAGCAACATTGACAAGTAGTTGTTGAATCCTTTGTAGTACACTATACCACTACCATCTATTCCTTGATAGAGCAAGCCAATCCAGGGTTATGTGTAGTAATTAATTGGACTTCTGAAATACAAGTATGATAGCTTGAAACAACAGAGCAACTTTAAATCACTTGATGGGTGTGTGTGTGTGTATCCTTACTCTATAAGAAACTACATATGTTTCACAACTATATCTATCTATTTGTATATATATGCTCATTCTATGGGGAGTTACACCTGCTTCACAGCTAACTATTCATAAATATTAAGCTCCTAGCATAAATGTTAAGCTAGTTATTCTCCACGAATTCTACTAAAAGTGATCATACCCTTGAATACATATAAAGTGCACTAGATCATGCCATAGCCTATGCTCACTACAACACAAATTACGTTAAAGATCCATTCTCACCAATTTCTCATCAAGTCTATCAAAGAGCATGAATATGAGCATTTGTGTGAATAAATAACAAGGGAAATGGATGCCTTATTGAAGACCCTGTTTAGTATTTGGTTGAAGAAAAAATATCCAGAAGTAAAAAATTATGGGTCTCATTCTCACCAAACTTTGATTTCCAAACAAGCAGGTGCCTTACAAAATACCCTATTTGGTCTTTTGGTAAAGGACCAATACAAGAGATCGAATGCTAAAGATCCTCTGATTGATGCAGGGGAATGCCGAAATCAGACATGTTAAATCATCTACATCTAAATACTTATAAAACTGAGATAGCTATAATACAAAGTTTTCATGGCATGCAAGACGAATACTTTTATTAAGATCAGAAGTATTAGTATATATTAATTCTCTATATACGAGCATATACTTCTAGACAGTTTTCCATACAGAAGTATATACTCTATAATATTAGGATAATAAGTCTAGTTAATATTTCTTTTGAATAGATTTTATTTCAAAGGAATTGACATTTAATTTATAAAGGATGAGGGCGGGTGAAGAAGAAAAATGGAACATTTAATAAAAGGAATCTTTTACTGTTTTCATTTTCTTGATAATGTTGTGCTCATTACAAATGAAATCCCTGTTGTTTTGTCTCACCTTTCAGGACACCTACATTAAGGTGATATATGAAAAGGTTCAGATTGAAGTTGGTATTGACAAGAAGATTGAGTTTTGGAGCAATTTAGTGAGGTAAGGAATAGCATGGCAGCGAAAAAATTCAGATAACTTAAAACATCAAGAAGTCAGTGCATTGAAAAGTCAAATAGATACATTGCAAGAAGGGTTGTTGGCTAGTTTCCAAAATCAAATAGCCAATAATATGAAAAATACCAGCACCACAGGAGATGGTCAAGCTCAACTTTGGTGATCTAAAAGTTCTTCAATACATTTGATATTTTGTAGATTTGAAGAAAGTGCAGTTCAGTATTCCAAACTGAAGACAAGGTAGGTGTGTGGTGGAAGAGCTACACCACAAAATTGACAGACCAAGGAAGCCAGCATCCTTCTACATGGGAGCATTTTGTCAAGGCATTTAAGGCAAAGTAGAGGCCCCCAAATTTTGAGAAAGCCAAATTCCCAGAATCTTGCAACATTAGACAAAAGCCAAATGATACGGTGTCAGAAAATTTAGCAAGGTCTTCAAATTTTTTAAAGGGCCTCAGATTTTATTTAACTACCCAATTTATCAGTAGACTAAGATTCCTTTTCAATAAGAGATTAGGTTCATGAACTTCTAGAATTCGAAAGAAGCATTCCAAAAATGTGTTTAAAAAACTAGAAGGTTGAGACAAATACAACTTCAATTATTCAGTCCAATGGCAATGGCAAACATTTGGAAGGGAGATTTTCGGTAGTTATAAGAACACTATTATGGAAAAGTTGTCTTTGTATAACATTAAAGGAAATTAACCTATTTAAATGGAAAAAATTGATTCAGAATATATGTCCATACATAAACTGGTTATATTTCATCATCTGGTTACAAAGGTCACGAAGGTCACAATTTACTTTTCAATAGAAACCCTGAAAGAAAATTCTTGTTCTCGTGAAATACCTACATTTCATGTTCGATAGACAGAAATGAAAAATTTGGGAGTAGGAAGACTTAAAAAGTTTCTGTTCAACGGAAATCAAAAGGAAATAAATAAAAATAAATAAAGGAATAAAAAATTCTAATTACTAGACCAATGAATAAATCAAATTCAGGCTGCCTATATCACCTCAACGAGCATTTAATATATTACAATGAGTGAATGCTTCATTACTGACTATTTTCTGAGCAGTATTATTGCTAGTCCAAGTTACTGTAGGGATTAGTAACCTTGCTGACTAACTGACCCTTTCACTGATCTCGTGCAAGCTCATTCAATAGTCCCTATGTCATGTCATTTCCTGCTACATTTTATTCCAAATAGAAAATATTTACAGAAGCTAAAAGATATAGATAAATTAGTTGAAAAAATAACAAAATTTACATCAAGGAAAAAAAGCATGTCCCAATTTCCACAAACTGAAGAAAACATGATCCAATTTACAAAAGCTCAAATAATTATGACCCAATTCACACAGGTTCAAAAAAAAAGAACCTTACGGGAAAAATTACTACAGAGGCTTAAAAGTATATAACCCAATTTGCACAAGCTCAAAAAAACACATCCAATTTTTAACAAAAGCTCAGAGAAAGCACAGCCATATTGGCAAAATAACATTTCTAGAAAAACAATAGTTTACTGTAATTTATAGGTCTGAATAAAAAAACGCAGACACGAGTTTACTGCTTATTACAAAATTCACTTACATAATACTGATTAGACTGTACTTGAAAAGTTCTTCCGTGAGTGGCAGCTGCCTCAGGGCTATCAAAAGAATTAAGCACAATTCGCAACCCAGAGTCAAAACAGAGCATAAAACCCTACCATGTGTATCGCTGTTTCCACATTTTAAACGTCTCAAAGAAATGTAGTCTCATGGAATGCCATTATTGTAGGATGTGCAAAAAATTGATTTTTAAAAGACTTTACAAATTTTCAAATAGCAGTTATTGTTGTTATCATCATGGTGTTGATTTTAAGCAGGAATGAAAACCCTAAGATGCCTATTACTATTTGGGTGGTAGGATATACGCTGCAGTGCCTGTTGCCCAAGATTTGTGTCTGAGTACAGAAGGCACCACAACAATAACTAGCAACAGCAACAGCAACAAAGGGGTTCATCTGACAGCAATTTTCCTCTCTACAACTGCTAAAACTATCAATTAAATGGGCACTCGCCAAAAAAAAATCTCTGTTGTATGGCAAAAGCCGCGTATGTTTGATACGCCAACGAAGCCAACGACCACCTCTATTTTGCCCTGTTACCAGTTTAAACGCTGGCCAACGGCTATCCAGCCATCAGGATACACATGGCTGGATAGCCGGTGGGAAGTAGTGCAATGACCAAATCTTTGAAGATACAGAGACAGCTGTCATATGCCATTTTCCATAAAGACTTGACGGGACAATGATTTTGGTGCCCTGTCTGAGCGATGGAACAAAAGGGCTTTCCAATATAATGTCTCTCTATGAATAATATTTTCAAATTAAACCAGTTATTAGCAGCATGGTTGTTTTTTATTTTAAAATTAATAAAATAATAAAAGCGTTTGATTTCTTTATTAATATATTTATATTATTTGTATATAATATTTGTTAACAATAATTAATAAAAAAAGTTTTAAGAAGACATCCATTTTTCACTAAATAAGCAGATGTTTTGGTACATCTATCTACTAGCATACATAAACTAAATATTAATGTATATAAAATCATTATCATTGTCATGGAAAAAATTTATAATTTGAATGTTCAATTTTCAAAAATCAATTATAATTTTAAGTGAAAAGAAATTTAAAATTAAATGCAATCATTTTTTACAATATTACAAAATTATCATATAATTATTTAAAAAAAGATTATAATTGTGTAACATTATTGATTATTATTAAAATTAAATAACAAAAAATAGAAGGATCTGCTCCACAATATCTTAGCCAAGAAAACTGAATATTTTTTGAAATTTCAATTTATTTTTTCCAATCAAATTCTTCTTTTTTATTAGAATGAACTTGTGGAAAGAGAAATGAATAATAATGAATACACAAAGATTGTAGAGACATGCAAAATAGAATAAGTAGAACCAACCATGCAACTCCCTAATAAATACACTTATTCAATATATGTTGAATTCAATTATTCATATCTGATAAATCAATTTTTAAAAGTCATCCAAACTTTAAAGAATACACAGATTCAATACTCTTCAATTTCAAAAGGCATATCCAAGATTTAGAGAGGTGTAGGTGCAAGCAAAGGGGTGAATATCTGAACCCAAGGATAAGTGCCTTCCCTATACAATATTTGAGCACTGATCCACACTACAAACATGATCCAAAAACTTGTTGGCATCCAAAACTTGAATCAAGATATAATATGTAGCTTCTTTGTTTGATGTTCCTTCCACTTTTGCTCCCACCACTTTCTTATATACAAGTCCAGCATACTACCCAACAAAAAAACCAAACCAATTGTTCAAGATTAATGCACAATTACATAAATACTTTGGCCATTAGAACATACTATATGTATCCCAACTATTACACCTCATAACCCAAATCCAAACGTTTCAAATCAAAGAAGAAAAGAAAAAAAAAAGGTAAAAAGTAATCAATTATCATTACATGGAAAGTGTTATAGTCTGTTAGAACAATTCCACCAGCTTTAGAATAGTTACATTGGTTTGAAAATCAGAATGCCCACAACTTGGGATGGATTTGCACAGTGGGTCTTAGATAATAAGCACAGTACTGTTATCATCATCACAACCATTCCACGTCTCATGGAAGCAATTGCAAAAGTATAATTACTTAAGAGAAACTTATGAAAATCTATGTTATAGAAAAAAGCCATTTATAATGAGTTGATCAAAGATAAAAGCAATTTTTAAGTAGAATGTTGTGTATATCTACAACACCTCTTAGTTGTCCATTTTTTTTTTGACAAATTTCAATGTTTCTTTTATTTTGCTAATAATTGTGTGATTAGGTGGAAGTAGAGAGTGATTTGGAAAGATTTTATGGATTTAAAAATAATAACCATATCTAATAAAAAATTAAATAAAATTAAATATTCATTTAAAAATAATTCAACAATTACTAATTATAATTTTATAAAAAAATATGAACTAAAATGTATCTATAAAATTAAATTTTCTATTCTTCTTTACTTTTAGTATAATTATAAAATAAAATTATACTTAAAAAATGCATTAAAAAAAATCATAAAACAATTTACATAGGGAAGTTTTTTATTTAAATCTCTTTAATATGTTTGTAAGAGAAATCACCACAATATCTTGAAAACTTAAATTTCATTCTAAAATTAAATTAAATTTTAATTTATAAAATTTATAAAAAATATATTATTTAGTTTTTAAATAATTAATTAAATTGTAGTGATTATCTGTACAAATGAATTAAATAAAATTTCATATTCATTTTAAATTTAGATATAAAAAAAATCTTTTTATTTTATTTTTTCCTCTTTTTGGATGTAAATCATCTCATTTTCTAAAATGATACTTAAAAATGCATTTAAAAACAATTATCAAATCATTTGCATAGAAAGTTTACTACGTTTTTTTTCCAAAAGATAAGAAGATAAGCTTTGAGAGTGGATATGGATTTGCATGTCATTTGAAAGTCAATTTCTAGCTAAAGAATTTTTCCTTACACATTGTTTTTAGGTGGATGTCATTGTAATACACCTCTTGACGTAATTAATTAGAAAATGTGATTATCCATTTAACTCATACATAACAATTAAAGAAACTATGATTAGAGATGTAAAGAAAATTAGAGGTTCTCATGAATATTTACCATTGTATTTATTTATCTTTTTAATAAAATTTTGATAGGTTTATGATTCAACAAAGATAATTAAGGGAGAGGATTCGGTAGTTGAGCACCCTAACTTTGCGCTTCTCAAAATCTTACGTGAAAATTTCAAAAACATCCCAAAATTTTATAGTAGCTTGCTTGGCAACCCCTGCTTATAAGTAAGGTTTAAGGGCCACATCATCAAATATGATGCCACACCAACATGTTTTTTGTCAAGGTGCCCAAAAAGGTCCCAAAAACAGTGAGACTGATACTTGTGCACTAAATCATGTTTCATTGGTGTGTTGATGTGGCGTCACATGATTTGTTGCTTTTTAGATCTAAAGAATACATATTATTCAATTATTGGTAGTTATTATCAACACTAACAAGTTAAAGTCACAACTATTGGTTCAATATTGTTAAGAATATTGGACATTAAATCAAAAAATGCTATAACAACTATTGGAATAGACTCAACTACTGAGTCCTTTCCCCTATCTCATAACTCTTAATATAACTAAATTTAATCATGAATATAAACAAAAAAAATACTATGTCATCACATCAAATGACTTACATAAAATGGAGACAAGTGTCAAAGAAAAGCATTATTGTTTGTTTAAAACTAAAACCATCTCTACTTTTTACCCATATTGCTTGAATGTAACAGTATTTCAAACCATTTAATATAAAATATATTATTAGAAATCAAAGTTTGATTTGGTTATAGTTTCTAGTTTTTGATCAAATAAAACTCTCAAAACTATCATTTAAGTTTTTTTTAGCTCAAGCTACTTGTCACAAATCATCGTTTCTAGATTTAATGCATGGTAATAGTCTACATCTAATATTCAAGGCATGATGGTGCTCATTAAATTGTAGAACAAAAATCTTAAAAACTAAAATAAATTATGATATTACTATCAGGATTCAACCGTGTAGTTTTCGAGTCAAACTCATTGACCCATGATTCATGAGTAGTGGTTCACAAGAACCCATCTCTCATGATAATGAATGGTCCACTTAGCACTCATTACATCTAGGTGATGCTCACAGAGGTGAAGCATTGGTCTATCCCGGGAGGTCACCCATCCAATACTACTCCAGCTCAAGCGTGCTTAACCATAGAGTTTCCAAGGTTAAACCCACTTAGCTTGCTACCCCATTTGAAAAACCTTCAACAAGTGTTGTGCCTTATGAACCATTCATTATAGAGCCCCTTTAGCTCATCAATTGACAGAGGTTTCTTTCACACATGTTACATATGATCGATTCAATAGCTGAATCAATCATGAGTTTTAGAACAAACTCATTGACTTCTGACGAATGGTTCATCTCATGAATTATCAGCATTCAGGCGATTTGTGCTCATTGGTTTCATCCCAAAGATTGTCTAACTATTATAAGACGTTTTCTATAAATTTGTTAAGCTACCCCATTTGCAAAACCTTTCAAAGCAAATGGGCTTAACCTTGGAGGAAAATTTGTGGTTAAGCGTGTTTGAGCTGGATCAGTACTGGGATGGGTGACCTCTCGAGACAGACCAATGCTTCACCTCTGTGAGCATCACCTAGATGCAATGAGTGCTAAGTGGACCATTCATTATCATGAGAGATGTGTTCTTGTGAACCACTACTCATGAATCATGGGTCAATGAGTTTGACTCGAAAACTACATAGTTGAATCTTGATAGCAATATCATAATTTGACACGATGTGGAAGAAACATCCTACTTATCAATTGATGAGCTAAAGGGGCTCTATAATGACTGGTTCATAAGGAACAACACTTGCTGAAGGTTTTGTAAATGGGGTAGCAAGCTAAGTGGGCTTAACGTTGGGGGAAACTCTGTGGTTAAGCACGCTTGAGCTGGAGCAGTACTAGGATAGGTGACCTCCCGAGATAGACCAATGCTTCACCTTTGTGAGAATCACCTAGATGCAATGAGTGCTAAGTGGACCATTCATAATCATGAGAGATGGGTTCTTGTGAACCACTACTCATGAATCATGGTTCAATGAGTTTGACTCGAAAACTACACGGTTGAATCTTGATAGCAATATCATAATTTGACACGCTGTGGAAGAAGCCTCCTACTTATCAATTGATGAGCTAAAGGGGCTCTATAATGAATGGTTCATAAGGCACAACACTTTCTGAAGGTTTTACAAATGGGGTAGCAAGCTAAGTGGGCTTAACCTTGGGGGAAACTCTATGGTTAAGCACACTTGAGTTGGAGCAGTACTGGGATGGATGACCTCCCGGGATAAACCAATGCTTCACCTCTGTGAGCATCACCTAGATGCAATGAGTGCTAAGTGGACCATTCATTATCATGAGAGATGGGTTCTTGTGAACCACTACTCATGAATCATGGGTCAATGAGTTTTACTCGAAAACTACATGGTTGAATCCTGATAGCAATATCATAATTTGACACGTTGTGGAAGAAACCTCCTACTTATCAATTGATGAGCTAAAGGGGCTCTATAATGAATGGTTCATAAGGTACAACACTTGTTGAAGGTTTTGTAGATGGGCTAGCAAGCTAAGTGGGTTTAACATCAGGGGAAACTTTGTGGTTAAGCGCGCTTGAGCTAGAGCAGTACTGGGATGGGTGACCTCCCAGGACAGACCAATGCTTCACCTCTATGAGCATCACCTAGATGCAATGAGTGTTAAGTGAACCATTCATTATCATGAGAGATGGGTTCTTGTGAACCATTACTCATGAATCATGGGTCAATGATTTTGAATCGAAAACTACATAGTTGAATCCTGATAGCAATATCATAATTTGACACGCTGTGGAAGAAACCTCCTACTTATCAACTAAAATAAAGATTAACCATATGTCAAATTTTTACTTTCAAACAAATGTAAATTTGACAAGTGAATTTTTTTACTATAAATACAACTATAACTAATTTCAAAATTTGAGACATTTCATATATAAAATTTAATGTAAACATCATGTAGTTTTTCTTGTGCATACATCGTAAAATAAGTAAATTGTTGTCACCTTTATTATATATGAATTTTTTTATCCTTAAAGATAACTTGATATTTTTCAATGATTTTAAACACTTAACAAATTGTGTTATAAACTAGATTCTTAATGAATATCAAAAATGAATTTATTTTCACATTTATTTATCTTAATTTAGATGATTCATTTTTTCAGTACTGTAGACAAGCAAAATTGGCATCATGCATCTAATCTGGATTCACTAATTTCATGTCATCCTTAATCATCCCTTTATCATCATCTTTTCTCTTTAATTAAATAAATCATCTTTTGTTTAATTAAATCCTAAGTCATCCTCCTTAAATCAAATAAATCAATTTTATTCAATCGTCTTCAAATGTTCCTCATTTAATTAAATAAATCAAATTTATTTAATTAAATTACTAATGCATCAATTTCCTCCCATTTGATTTAAATAAATCCAAGTATCTAAGTCAAAGGTCAAAATTAGCTAATCTTAACTTAAATTAATCAAACCATGATTAATGATAATCCTAATCCTCTTTTTTCTAGATTTTGCAACTTGTGCACATAAATCAATTTAAATGATTTATTAATTCCTCATTTTCATTTAAACTTGGCATTTTTTAGGGAATATTCTTGTAGGATGTTAAAAAATATGCAACAAAGTTATAAACTATTCCACACATTAGCATAGTTAGTAAAGTAAACATAATTTAACATCCCTATGAAATAATACAACAAGCTTCATAATGCAATCAAAAGATCAAACAAACCATAAGAAAGCATGAAAAGAAGCCTAGTGCATACCTATTCCATATTGGATTGGTGCACCCTTGACATGTAAATGAGACCTTTCCCAATCCTAGATAAGCTCAAATGATGATAGACAAAGAGATAAGATTAACTCAAGCTGCCTATAGTAAGAATGCTCAAAATAGTAGATGCAAATGATGAAGGAAAGCTTTGGATTTATAGGTGAGATTTAAGAAAGAAGAGGAAAAGTTGAGGAATGTGGGACTAATCCCCAACCAATAGGAAGGAGCCACTAGTCACCATGTGAATGGGCCAAGGTTGTGAAAATTTGGGTGAATGTGTCAATAAATGATATTAGGTGGTCTTTTCAAATTTGAAATTTGACTTGTTGGAGGGAGAAGAAAGGGGTCTTAAATGCCAAGTGGGGGACATGTAAGAGGGGAGTTAATGCTATGTTAGAAGGGACAAGTCATTTGAGATGGAAATTCAAATTGGAGGAATATTCCCTAAAGATGTCATGTTGAGGGAAATTAGAAGATTTAATAAATCAATTAAATGATTTATTTGTGCAAGTGGGAAAAGCTAGAGGATGGGACTTGCATTAAGATTAACATTAATCATGATTTAGTTAACTTAAGAGAGGATTAGGTGATTTGACCTATTTGATTTATATTTATTGATTAAAAAAAAATCGAAAGGAGATGGAAAATGATTTAGACATAGTTAAATAAATATTTTGATTTATTTACCTAAAGGGGATGATGTTAGTATTAAAGATGAATTTATTTAATTTAAATGGAGGACATTAGAGATTAATTAAATAATCTTGATTTATTTAATTAAGTGAGATAATCTTAGGAGATTAATCAAATAAACTTAATTTATTTGATAGGCGAATATGATTAATGCATGATATTAGTTTTGCATGTCTACATTTTGCCCCTCTTTGAAGCAATGTACTTGTTGCATTGGTTCAAAGAATGATGTTTCCGACATAGAAATTAAAAAAAAAAATGATTTTTTCGGATGCCCCAACGAATAAGTACATTAGTACATTGTCCCTTCGAGAGATCAAGCAAAAATATTCAATTTGAGGTCGATCTCATGACAAAGAGGTTCAAAATGGATGTATGGATGGTTAGAATACAGATCTATATGATAATGATGATGTAAATGAGATGTTTTAAGATTCTTAGAATAACAAATCTATATTATCCTAAACAACTTAAATGATTATGCAATGCTTGTGAGATGGATGAGATGGATGATGTTGTCTTATGATGATATGACATGATTATGTAGGATGAAAGTGTGGATGTGGGATGGATGCATTGATGAAATGATACTTATGTTAGCATGAAAAGGGATAGAAGAATGAGAGGGATCAACCCTTAAATACAAGAAGATGCAAAATTCCAACAAGTCCCTTAATCGTCAAGACTTTATTAGATATGATGATGAATGATGATGATGTATTTCTTATCCAAGGATGGGAGAAATAAAGAGCATACCCTTCTTTATGTTTGATAACACACATAGGTGTGATGCATCAAGGTATTAAGAACCAAGATGGTGTTGTGCCTAGTGTGATGGACTTTGAATCATCAAAAAAATAGGAGTACTCTTATTCACACTTGACAAATGGAACCTCATTCAGAATACAGTTCATATATTCTAGATATCTCAAACCAAAACATAAAAGGCAAGCCTTCTTATGTGGTCAACAAGACACCTAAAACACCATCCCTCCAAACTAGACAAAGCACACATGATGGAGTTATTTTACAAGAATATCCAACAAGCACAATAGATAAAAAGATAATGATTTTTTCCCCATTCCTTTCTTTCTAAATATTAATGTTTAGACATCATCGAGAGGTCATTGGAATGAGCACAGTAAAATAAGTCAAAAATACCAAGATAAAGTAAACAAACAAGCTAATATTCTTCGTACCGCTAGCCAAGACTAAACTACGGTGATGCCTGATGTTGATGTCCATCCCAGGAAGGTCGCATTCCTAGGACATGTTGTGATCAAGTTTTTGATCAGATTGATTGGATGATAAGCTATTGATACTCTGAGTTGATCAACTTGTTGACTCATTTATCTAGACTTGAGACTTTGATGATTAGATGTTCACTTTTGGACCTATTAGATTTGCTTCCGACTGACTTACCAAAGGATGAAAGTGACAATGACTTATCATGAATGATGATTATTGTGGGTGAAATCGAGGTGAAACAAATGCACCATTTTGGGTTTTTCAAATATTTGGATGTTTTTGGTGTTTTTGAAATTTTTTGAGGCTATTTTTTAGAATTTTGAGATGTTTTATAAATGTTTTTGGTATTTTCAAAATTTATGACTAAGAGACTAACCTAAAGACCTATCTTAGGGGTCTCGAGAGCTGATCAAAATATTAGCTTTTCCTACATTATACATGCAGAGACCACGTAGTTCGACTGACGACAAACTTGACTCAATGATGAGATAGATGGGCAAGCAGATTGCCATTGTGATGGATGCCTAAGGACTGACCTAAAATGTGAACAGATGGGCAAACAGATTTCCATTATGACAGACTCTTAAAAGACCGACCTAAAATATCTTGGGGGATGATCAAAGATCAACCTTGCCTACGTTCAAGCTCAGACATGATGTAGTTCTGTTGGATGACTCTGTTTTTTATTTTTGAGATTTTCGACATGTTTTGGATTTTGATATGATTTGGATGTTTAGGAAGATCACAAGAATATACATGAATTTGATCCGATGCAGGTACATGAGCATGCCCCCAGCGTGATGTGATAAACTACTTTGATATAGGCAGGACAAACTGACTTTGGGAATATGTCAAGTAGTACTATGGTGGAACATGATACTAGTACAAGATCAAGCTATGGTACAGATGTGAATAGATGGTGGAAGGATAAATGGAATGTAATGGATAAGTGAGTGCGCAAAATAATCCATGAAGATCTTGGTGGATGGAGGATGCTTTATTTATGCTTGGTTCCTGATTTCCAGATTTTCACCAAGGTACTTGTCCAATGCACCACCGAAAAGGTTTTCACTAGAGGATGATTTTTTCTTTATTGTTTTCAATCCTTTTTTATTTTGGATTTTTCTATTTTTAAATTTTTTTGTTATTATCACCAAGACATTGTTTACCAGGTTTTCACCAAGGTGACCATTTTTTCAAGACATTTTTTTATTTTTTTGTATTTTGTAGTTCTATACCTTTCAAGGTTTTAGGCATAAAACTTTTTGATATGGGAGTTGTTCAGGGGCTCCTAAATAGGCTCGCCTTCTGGTGTTGACAGCTGATATGCCCTTTATTTATAGCTTGTTGTGATGACGAAAGGTCCCAACCAGTTGGGCTCAAATTTTCCTTTGCTTTTTGGATTTGGCATGTTCTTCTAATTTTATTTCAGCACAAGTTCACCGACTTGGAAGGTCTGCCTCTTGATCTTCTTGTTATAACTCCACTTAAGTTAGTTTTGATACACCTATAGATGGTTTAGGGCATCCATATATCATTCATCTAGTAACTCCAGCTCATTCAGTCATGAGACCTTATATTCTTCATCTATGATGAGATTTTGCAATGATATTCTCAAGGATGGGAGCTCGATCTCAATGGGTAAGATGGTTTTTGATCCATAGACTAGGGAGAATGGGGTGGCACCTATTGGTGTGCGAATGCTAGTACGATAGGCCCATAAGGAAAAATTTAGCTACAAATGTCAGTCACAACTAGCGTCATTGATTATCTTCTTAAGGATTTTCAAGATGGTTTTGTTGGTAGCTTCTGCTTGACCATTTCCTTGGGGATAGTATGGAGTGGAAAAGCGATGTTGGATATTGAATTTTTTGCATAAGTTATGGACATCTTGGTTTTTGAAAGGTGTCCCATTATCTGAGATAATAGCTTGGGGGACACCGTATCGGAAAATAAGATAGTTCATGAGGAACTTGGATATCTTCTTTCCCATTATGTAGGTCATGAGAATGGCTTCGACCCACTTTGTAAAGTACTCTGTGGTGGTGGTGATGAACTTGTGGCCATTGGATGAGGTGGGTGTGATTTTTCCAATGAGATCGAGCCCCCATTGTAAAAGGAGCCAAGGTGTAACAATAGGGTGAAGCTTTTGAGCTAGTGCATGGATGAGGTCCCCATGTTGCTAACATTGTAAACATTTTTTGACAAAGTCGTGTGCCTCTCCTTCCATTATTGGCCAGTAGTATCTGGTTCTCAACAACTTCTTAGCCAAGTTCATACCACTCAAGTGCGATCCACAAATGCTATTGTGTAACTTAGTTAAAGTAGTTAGGGCTTCCTCAGTGTTCAGAAAACGTAACAAGGTTCCTTCAATTATCCTACGATAAAGGGTTTCTCCTAGGATGACAAAGCGGGTGGAATTTTTGACGAAGGGTCATTTAAGGTTTGGGGTTATATCGGTGGGAAAGACTCCTATTCTTAAGTAGGTGTATATGTCATGATACCAGGGATCACTGGGACCAATGAGTTCACACATGAATTCAGACTCAGGTACCTTGAATGTTGGTATGAGAAGCTGCTCTATAAGGAATTCTTGCTTTGGAATGTTGCGCGGGATTTCCAAGAGTGATCCAATTGTTGCCATTTTGTTCACTGCTCTGTTGTTTGCTCTAGGTAGCTGTTCAAATGTGATATCAATGAATGACCCTTTGAGGCTCTTGGCTAACTTCTTGTATGGAGTCAATTTGTCATCCTTTGTCTGATATTCATCATTTACCTGATTGATTTTGAGCTAAGAGTCCCCATATACCTTTAAATCCATGATCTTCCATTGTACTTAAATCCTTAAGCCTATGACAAGAGCCTCACACTTTTCTATGTTATTCGTGCATGGAAATGATAGTTTATAAGATTTAGGTATGCAGTCTCCTTGGGGAGTTATGAAGAAAATTCCTACTCATGATCCATGTTGCATGTAAGATCCATCAAAGTACATATTTCAATGGTCTACAACACTTAGGCTGAAAATTGATTCATCAGGGAATTCTGAAACGAGTGGGTTCTTTGCATAAATAGGAATCTCTTCTAGCTGATCTACAATTACCTGTCCCTTGATGGTCTTGCGCTACACATATTCAATGTCATGTTTCGTCAATATCATGACCCACTTGGTTGTTTGTCCTGTGAGAGTAGCTTTAGAAAGTAGGTATTTGAGAGGATCTATCTTCGTAATCAACTTGATTTGATGAGCCAACATATAATGTCTGAATTTTTGAGCTGCAGACACAACTTCTAGACAATATTTTTCAATGGAAGTATAGTTCAATTCATGTCCCACCATAGTTCTTTTGATATAATATATTTCTCCCTCTCTTTCATTTTCATCGTGTTGAGCTAATAGAGCACCGAGAGTTGCCATGGTTGCTGAAATATACAGGATTAATGGATTTCCTAGGATTGGCGGCATCAAAACTAGTGGGGTGAGTAGATACTCTTTGATTTTACTAAACACTTGATCACATTTGTTGTCCCACTTGTATGTTAATCCCTTGTGGAGTAGATGAGAGTATGGGATTTGTTTATCCGCCAGTTGTGCTATGAATCTGCGGATGGATTGGAGCCTTCCCTGTAGGCCTCTAAGCTGTTTTACTGTCCTGGGTGCTTCCATGTTGAGGATTGCCTTTAATTTGGTGGGATCCACTTCTATTCCTCTCATTGATACTATATATCCTAGGAGTTTTCCTAATTGCACCCCAAAGACGCATTTCTTGGGGTTTAAGTCTAATCTTATATTTCTCCAATCTATCAAAGATGGCACTTAGAGTTGTTATGTGATCATGTCTTTTCCTTGACTTGGCCAATATATCATCCATAATTTTGTGAATCATGCCATGAAAAATTAGTGTCATGGCCCTTTGATATGTTTCTCTCGCATTCTTTAGCCCAAATGGCATTATGTTCCAGCAGTAGGTGCCCCATGGACATGTAAATATTGTCTTATGCTAGTCTTCCTTTGCTATCATAATCTGGTTGTACCCTAAGAAGCCATCCATTAGTGATAGCATCTTGTGTTTGGCCATCATGTCCACTATCATATCAATTTTGGGTAGTGGAAAGTCATCCTTAGGACACGCTTTGTTTAGGTCTCTAAAATCAGTGTAGATACGGATGCCCCCATTCGACTTTGAAACTGGCACAAGATTTGACACCCATTCCGAGTAATCAATTGGGCATATAAAACCGGCATCTAGGAGTTTATGTAATTCCAATTTGACTAGCAAGGCTATTTGAGGGTGCATCTTTCTCAACTTTTGTCTTACTGGCTTTGCCCTTGGGTAGATAGCTAAATGATGAACCATGACTTTCGGATCGAGACTTGGCATGTCGGCATAAGTCCACATGAATTTTACCTTTATTTCTCTTAGGAATGTCACCAATAGTTCTTGTTCTTCCGTGAGAAGTGACTCAGTGTAGAAGGTGATGCGCGGTGTTGCTTCTGTTCCCAGATTGATAGGATTTCACTATTCTACTAGGACTATTGATTTCTCTTGATGAAGTGCAGTGAGGGGAAGTTTGAATCCTTCATCCTATGACACCTTAGAGAGGTTTTCACCATTGGATGTGTCCTTTATTTTTACTATTCTATGGTTAGAGAGTGCCATAGTGTGGTTTTCACTCAATGACCCTAAGCTTATTCTCATTCTTTTTCTTTTGCGATTGAAGTCCACTCAATTGTCTCCCCATAATAGGCCTGTGTGTCCAGTCTGATGTTGAATCCAACTTTATGATCTTTGTATGGTACTGTATCCCTTAGTCCCATGAATTCTAAGAGTGCCTCATCATTTTCGAATGTGTCTAGAACCGGTGGTCCTCGTTGGTCATAGTTGATGAGTTGGGGGTAAACTAGGTTTTTTTTGTGAGTTTGGCGGTCTGAGTCAATGGATGAGGTACTAATCATGAGTAAGGAGGAGTCTTCAAAAAGTGTGGGTAAGCCAGTTATGGTATCCTCTTCATCACTACTACTACATACATCAATTATGTCGAAGGTGAAATTATCTAGGCGCAAACCTATTGATATAGGTAGTTAAAGAGTGGTTGCTAATAACTGAGGGGGAGACCTAACTGCTCTACTAGGGGTACCTCTTCCATGTATGGTTATACTCAGAGGAGTACATCCAAGGCCAAGATTTCTCATTCGTCTTTCTACAATGATGGGCTCCATTTGTCCATCATTTTTCCTTCCAAGGCTTTCATTTCTGGTGTAGCCCATACCAAGCATCATTTGTAGTCCTCTGCTAGCTTCATCCATGGGTAGGGTGGGTGTGGGCCTTTCATCTTAGTATAGTGAGCTTCAAATGTCTCTTTTGTCCACATTTTCCCAACTTAGATCCCCCAATGGAAGAATATAGAAGGGTCTACCTTGAAAGTGTGGACAGTTGTTTTAGCTGGTTGGGGTTGCCCATGTGACCTAGGAGATTGCAGAAACTCTCTTATAATAAAAGCATTCTTCTTCATTCTGTAATCTCCACACCCATTGTCTTGGATCATGAGCTTGATGTCGAATATATTAGGGATGGAGGGTGTCTCTATCACATAAGTGGAGGTGAGGTTAGATGGATCTATATAGGGATGAGATGAGCCTTCATCATTCTTTGGTACTTGGGGAATTTTTTAAAACTTGGCTTCCAAGTTTTTGCAATAGGCGAATGGCTCCAGATCACCATGTATTGTGACCTCCTCATTCTAATATAAAAAAATTTACACATTGGTGAAATGTTGAGGCGACCACCTTCATCCCATGGATCCATGGGCGTCCCAGGAGGATATTCTAGGGTAAATCAAGGTCAAGGACTTGACATGTGGTTTCCATAGTGGCTGGCCCCACTTGGATTGGGATCTTGATAGTGCCTTGAGACACTCTTTCCTAGTCATCATATGCTCAGATGGTAATGCCTTTTTTTTGTCGATGGAGTCTTCTAAGATTCCCAAGTTCTTTATAAGTTTAAGCAAACAAATATTGAGGCTCATGCCTCCATCCACCAAGACCCTTTTGACCTTTTTCTTGTGAACTAGTACTTGAAGGTGAAGTGCACGATTGTGAGATGGGTGGGTGGGGAAGTCTTGATCGAAAAAGGTGAGGATATTTGGGGTGATGATGTTACCAACCATAGCCTGAAATTTTTTCGTATCAAGGTTAGTAGAGACAACAGACACAACTAATTCTTCATCAAGGATTTTCCTATGGGCGACAAAAAATTTCAGTAACTCCATGATAGAGATCTGAGCGAGGGTTCCTTTTAGCTGTTCAATGACATTATAATCATAGGGAACGAGTTTCAAATTTGAGATGGGGGTCTTAGATGGTTGTGATGCCCCTACAATAGTAACAAATGTTAGCTCAAAAACACACATAATGCATGAGGACTTTGACATGATGCTTGAAACTTGACTGTAGCTCCAAATGCTTTATGATCAGCTCTTGAATGCTCTTGATATTTGTAGTGTATTAAAATGCATACCCTTGCATCTCCACACTTGTTTGGGTCTGACTTGCTTTATTTATCCTTCTTTATGGCTTTATTGGTCCTATTTTATGTCCACAAGACCTATGAATGACATATTTTTCTGGTTAATCCTAAAATTCTCCAATGCATATGTGATCTCCTGATGACTCTAATTGGTGTGTCCCTAATTTCTAATCGGGACTAAAACATCAGTAAGGGTGTTTTTGTCCTCCTAAGGTCCCGGGACACTAATTTTTAGGTATTTATTTTGGGCCCCATTTTGGTGTCTGTGCCCCAAGTTTCATCTTTTCGGATTAAGATGCCACGTAGGGCATCTTAGTCCTCCTTGATTTGTTTTTGGGATTTCATTTCAAATCTTGACAGGATTTAACCTCCTTTATTTAATGAATTCATATATTGGCTTGGTGTGATATGATTTTTGGATATTAAGCATAGACAAGTATAAATACATGGTCCATTCATTCATTTTCATCTTAGAAACTTGAGTATTCATTCCTAAGGAAAATTTATGAGATCGAGAGAATTCAAAAAAATATTATCAAGCATATGGAGCAATCATCAAGTTTCAAGCATCATGTCAAAGTCTATTCTTGCATCATGTGTGTTGTTGTGATGTAGGGTTTTGATCCAAGCAAGTAAGCAATTCAAGATCCATCAAGCATTTCAAGATCCACGTCTATTGTAGCCATTACACATAATTTTGCAGCCTTTGCAAGGGTTTGGTGAGTTGTAGCATTGCATGTTGTTCATTAACCATTTCCTTCATCATTTTTATTTCATTTCAAGGTTTAATTACCAAGGGGTTTGTCCAAGGCAAACCCCCATTCACTAGTAATCAAAAAGTTTTTCCATCTTTTCCATTTGTATTTGTAGATCTAGGTTAAAGACTTGAAGATCACTTGGAGTGAAAAGTTTTCAAACTTGGATTAAAAAATTTTCATCTTCATAGAAACTCACCTATAGGTTAGATCCAACAGTTTCAGAACCTGAGATCCAAGAGGAAGCAATTTGCAGATTTGGGGTCTCAAGACCACATTTAGACTTTTCAAAAATTTAGATCAGGACTAAGACAGTAACAAGGGAATCTTAGTCCTCCAAGTGGATTCTTTTAGAGATTCTTCGAGATTTTGTTTCATCATCTAAAGATTATGTGTTTGCCCCAAAAAATATAAATAGGACTAAGACGGTAGCAAGGGTGTCTTAGTCCTCCAAGGCATATTTTGGTAGTTTTTTTTCATTTCTAGAATCCTATTTGCATCTCCAGGTTCCCCAGGTACACATACCCTAACTTGGAGTTGTTCATTTTTAGTATAAGTAAGCTTCATTTAGCTCATTGTAAGTGTTTTGCATATCATACTGTGTTTTCAAACATTATCTTTTCCAAGCATTTTCTTGGTGGTGAACCCCTTAATTTGAAAAAACACCCCCCTCCTAAGTCCTCCTAATTGTGTATTGGCTCACCTTGAGAGGTTGATAGTCAATCCTATTAGGGTTCTTAGGACATATTTGAATGACTTAGAATAGGAGGTAACCATCCCTTCTTAATTATATCTATTGTTCAATCTCATAAAATTTCCTTAGGAATGCTCTCTTGAAAGTCTTAGATGACTTGAAAAATTTCTAGGAGAAATTATATGAAATAACCTTGTATTTATACTTGTTTATGCCTAATTTCATGAAATTACAACATTTTCAGCTCACATTCAAAAATTTAATCTAAGGATAATAAAATCTCACCAAGAATTTAAATTAAAATAGGTCCTAGCTTAAAGCGGGACTCATATGCTAGGTTGGGCATATTAGTACTAGAGGCTTAAACTCGGGACAAATATTTTGAGAAGTGTTATGTTCAATTTATCATTTGAAATCAAGGATCGAGACCTAGGGAGGACCCATACACCCAAAGGGGCTTGTAATAATTTTGGGTAAGAATTTGGTCACCACTAAGGGTTTCAGGACCTATGGCATGCACTTTCTATACTCCACATTCAAGGATTCCCAAGAGATTTGTTGGGTGAAAATTTTGTAATCCCTTTTTTAAAACAAATTACAAAACTTAGTTTCAACCACAGTTATTTGAGATAGAATCACTCATCTCGGAAAGGGGAGGCACCCTTCTTACTACTTATTGAAACTAAGGAAAACTAATCAAATATTTACAACAATGTACACTACAATAACGATTTAGGGTTGTGTCACATTCATGGTTCTCTCTTTTTTCATAGAATATGTTTTAGAATGTTTCATGATTTTAATCTCTAGATGCAATACAACTTCAAATTAAAACTAATCAATAATTATAATATTTATATCTTGTCAAAGCAAAGCCTAGGAATACCAACATGATATAGATAAGTAGCAAATAAAGAATCTCACGGAGGCACAAAGTCATTATGTAGTTTTTCATAGTGAATCCTTCAAAATAGTAATGAGTGTTGTATAAGAAGCACAAAGTCTTATAGAGAATTCACCAATAACATCAGCAATACCACAATTTCAAGCAATGGGTGTAGCTCAAATTCTACACAGATTTGCTCAAAATCCCTTCGATCTCAATTACTAAACACTGTCAATTCAATCAAATAAAAAGATAATTGGTCCCAACACAAATTATTTTGTGCAACTTCACTTCTTTATTGATAAAAAATAGATTCACAAAAATTAACTCAAAGTTTCAAGATTTGCTTCACAATTGGGTAGCACTTCGTTGCATAAGATAAAAGGTAACAATTATAATAGAATCCTCTCTTATTTATAGATGGGAGAGGTCTTACTAATTTTTACTACAACTCAATTGGTAGACTTGATTAATTTTCTATATCTTAAAGTGGAATTTCGATTATTTTTTGCATGTGCAGTAAGTGTTGTTTGGACTATATTTATCAAGTGCCAGTTGTTCTTTGTTCAAGCGAACTAAGTTATAGGAGTTATTGTTCAGTGCTTTGCAAGTGGAATGAAATATAAAACTGAACATACAAATGATCAAGCATATCAATTGCTTTCATTTATTTCACAATATTGTTATATTACAATATTTCATTTGATTGCAAGAATACAACTGATTGTACATTTTGCATTTTGATGCATTTATTTTAGAATGATAGAAAGGAAAAGAGAAATTAAAGGATCCACACAAGCCGTAGAAGTAATTGTCACAATTCATCATAAGGAGAATGCTACACAATTGAAGATGCAGGAAAAGAAAACACATAAGCATGAGCATAATCATCATTGCTTGTTGTTGTTGGCTGATGCAAGAGTGGTGCACCATCCTTCATCCTCGAGATCTGATTGACCTGTAGGAGAAGAAGAGATTTGCTAGAGCTCTTATTATGAACATACCTATATGAACCACCAACAATAATGTAAAATTTTGTTAACAATACATTGAAATAATTAAGAAAAAACGAAGATGGGCAGAAGCAAAGAAGGAATCATTATAATAATATATTGTTTTTTGCTAACATTGTTTGTTTCTTGTGCAGGTATAGGAAAATTGATGTATCTAATCATCTTATGAAGACATAAAAATATGTGGAGTAAAACGGGCTCCCACAAGGGTAGAGCTCGACATTCTAGCCCTTAAACTTACAAATGGGTCGAGTAAGAAAATACAATTATCATGCGTGTCTGAGCCATTCATGAAGGAGTAAAATAGAGTTTCAGCCATCAAAGCAATCAAGTTTATTGTTCACTCATAACAATCAAGTTTGAGTAGTGAAGTGAAAGCTATAGGTGGACAATGAACTTAGTGGATTCAATTCAACTGAAATGCATCAATTTCATACTGGAAAGTTATAAATATTGCCATATTAATTGTATTTTGTTGCCATGGGTTTTGTTCATGTTTGATTCATATTGTTTCAAAGTTTTATTTCTAGTACAAAAATGTATTTCATGCTCATAATGGTGATAGTGAGTAGGCATACATAATGCCTCATCAACAAATCTCTAATAAATGATGAAATCACATAGAGAAGCTTTGTTTTATGAAGTTTTTGAGCTGAGAATGCACTCTTTTTTGAAGAATTTAAATAGGAAGTGAGTGATGGAAAGAAATCTATATGAATTACAAATAAATGAAAGAGGTGTTGTTTCTTTACTCCGGTAGAGGAACAATGAAAATTAAGTACATGGCAAGGTTGTGGTACATATTTAAAGAAATTATGGGTATGATCAAGGAGCTACATTTATAGAAAAACATTATGCAAACAACATAAAAGAAACTTACAAAGAGGATTCATGTTGCTACAGGAGGTATAAGGTAAAATAAAAGATGCTTTTTGCTGCAAATAGAGGAATGGAAAATAGTTCCAAAATAATTAATAATCTGGAAGTAAACGAGCTAGAGTGTTGTGGTTCACAATAAAAATGTAGTCTTCTTTCAGAGCATAGAGTGGTTACATGTTTTCAACTTTAAATGTATAGTACAATCAAGATGTGGTTTTCATTTTAAAATATAGAAGTTTTTCTTTCATTTTCACAAATACCCACATGGGGTTTTTACATAAAATACATAAATGAATATATTTCTTTCAAAATACTGAGTACCCATGTTGGGTTTTGAACTCGAAGTACAAAATAAAAGCAATATGTGGATTTCATTTCAGAATACAAAAGGTTTTTTTATTTTCCCAAATACCCACATGGGGGTTCTGACTCAAAATACAGATTTCTCATTTGTTTAGCTTACCCATGTGGGGGTTATTGTCAAAAAATACAAAATGGATATGATGCTATCATGGGTCGAGCCCAATATATGGAAAAATACAAGAAAATGCAGAGAAAGTAACAAGAGTTTTCTTTATTACAAAAGTAGAGTTTTCTCTTTTTGAGTTCATGTGAAGGTTAATGAAAATATAGTAATTTCAAATGCTCAGAACAGACATGGCATGGCCGCGCCATAGAGCCTTTCTTCTTCTCAAAAAATAGATACCCATGTGAGGGTTTGAGAAGAAAAGGTAAATACAGAGAGAGAGAGAACTACGTTTCAAGCTCGGATAGCATTGGAGCCCACTCAAAATGCATGATGAAGAATATTCAAGGTCGCGGCCTATGATGGGGATAATACACATAAATCTCCATTGTTCTTCTATTCAATAGCTTCATCATGTTGTCTAAAATTTGGAGGTTAGATTATAAAGAAGTTGCTCAAAGTTGAGCTTTCATGGTGGCTATATAAAGCACTGAAATGAAGGAAATATAGAATATAAATCATTCTTTTCCATAGAATCTTTTATAAGATTTTGTTTTGATAGAAAAAATAATGGAGAAAAGAAAACTGACCATGATACACTTGTAGGAGGCCAAGCAATGGCGACCAAGCTCTCACAGAGTTTCTAATGCATGGATTGAGCTCACACATGGCGGCCAGAGAATGGAAACAAAAAAAAATCAGAATATGACATGCTTGGTCATGACCTTATGGCCATTTTTTTGCTTTCAAAATGTAGAGAAGAGACTATAAGAGAGAATGAAGTTAACTCACCTTGCTCATTCATGGAGATTCGACCAATTTGGATGCAAAATGAAGAGTTTCAAAATAAAAACCTAGCTCACACGGTGGTGGCACATCTTCTTCCAGCAGAGCTAAATCTTCAAAGTGACAAAGTGCGAAATGAATGAGAGATTAGGGTTTGAGTTTGGTTTTGCTCTTGCCCTAATTTGAGTTTAGGCTAAGCACCATGGGTTAAGTTAATGCCTTCAATGTTTGCTATTTGACAATATATGAGTGGAGAAATTCAAACTTAGGGTTTACCATGGTTTGCAAATATATCAAACTTAATGCAATACTTTAGGTGGCCAAATTTCATGGCTAGGTCGAGCTTGTGGAGATAACTTAAGGTTTCATAAGTCTAAGGTTTCTTTTGAAATATTTTAGGGTTTGGTTTATTTCTCAAAGTCCACATAAAATTAAGGCATTTTTTTTCAATATTTATGCCTTGGAGAATAAACATTAATGCTTTAGTTTATTGATTTTATAGAAATCAATTGGAGTTCGATAATAAATAGATTGCCTTATACTTTTATGATTTTTTGAGAAAATCAAATTGTAATTGGAGAGATAAGTTATTGTTTTCGCTAAGGTTTTTAATCTTTATTGCAAAAAATAGATCACTTTAGAGAAAAAATTAAAAGTGCATGTTTTATAAAGAAAAAGTTAAAGCAATGTTCTATAAATTGTTTTTTCCTTTCTTGATATTTTTAGCACTTTGTAAAGCAAAAGAGAGTTTGACTTTTCTTGGGCGGATTTGAGTTGCGTGGAGAGGAGATAAGGAGTTTTTTTTCGCTTTAAAAGTAAATTAGAGCTATTTTTAGGTTCTTTTTAGCATGCACATGCAAAGAGACAGTTTTCCATTTTAGTTACTCATTGTGGAGCAGTTCTAGATGCTTTTTTCAGAGATTTCTTCCTGAGCTCGGATAAGGGTTTTAGATTTTTTGTTTTAGGCAAAAAACTTAGGGTTTTCTCAGTTCAAATTCATTGTTTCTTCCTCTCATGCTGAAACATAGAGTTTTGTAAGTAGAAATTTGTACACAAACTTTTGATACTCCTTCATTTTAACAAAGAAACATTTCTATTTCTCAATTTTTGTGTCTTTTGCAGTTTTAGTTTGATGTTATATTATGATTTATGTTTACATAATCCCTTTTTATGTGCTAAAATTGCAGTTCTTGATGCAGAAAGTTCATAAAATATAGGTTGCATGTTGTTTTTAAACCTAAATCTTCATGAAAATCAATTATGTGTTGAGTGTTCATTAGGGATTGTGAAGTGCTATTGTTTTCTGGGAGCTATTTGTGTGAGTAAAAAACCAAAGTCATCATTAAGTTCTGAAAATCACTTTAAGTCATAGTTTTCATTTCAGTTATCTTCGTAACTCTTTCCCTTAGAAAATCATTTAGAATAGAATATATCATTCGGAGAACCAGCTCACTCTAAAGATTCCTTCTTCAATTAGATTACCCACATCTGAAGAAGGTTTCCATGTGTGAATAGATAGTTAAATTCTGCAGATTTAGCATAGGGTGCATATATTTGATTGATAACAGTTTTTGGCATGCCTGGTGGGACTCTGAAAGTCAATTTCAAAGAAGTTTCAATTTTTTTAAATTGTTGTTTGGTGTATGTAGTAATTTTATTTAGCCTTTTGGAGGCCTTTTCAATATACCTGGTGACTTCGGTTCTGATTTTGCGTGCAAACATAGTGCAGTCTA
Organism: Sequoiadendron giganteum; assembly: GCA_007115665.2. Lineage (NCBI taxonomy): Eukaryota > Viridiplantae > Streptophyta > Pinopsida > Cupressales > Cupressaceae > Sequoiadendron > Sequoiadendron giganteum. Next base: position 167,939,886 of record CM021107.1, read on the forward strand.
TGCATGAGAAAAATACATACAAGATCAAGTTATGTACCATTTGAGTACCTGCAACTCTTCCTACCACGAAGGAGAGGGAGAACAACAAGAAGACTATTTGATACACCAAGGAGGTCAACATCAACACCTCTAGCTCTCAATTCTATAGACTTATCACCAAGAAATTTTGTTCCTGTATCACAAGCACCACCAATGGCAATACAACATGCTTTTGTTCCTTTTAACGGGGGCAGTATGTTAAATATTGTTCATTATGATGATATTCCAATAGTAGCTTTCAAGAGCCTTTCGTTCTTTACTGGAGAATACCAAACCACCACCATTGAACACATTTGAGATATGGCCACTCTATGCTCAGTTCACAACATCACTCAAGAGAACGTGGCATTGAGGCTTTTGGATGCATCGCTTAAGGGAAAAGTTTTGCAATGGTTCAAAGGCCTTGCAAAAAACTCAATCACAACATGGGATGCATTAGGCAATGGCATGTACCAATTTTTTATTGATAAGTTGGATCATCTATCCTTATTGGAGCAACTGAGCACGATCAAGAGAGCTCTGCATGAGCACTTGGTTCATTTCAACTACTGATTCCAGAGAACTTGGGAAAATATCCTTGTAATGGTAAAACCTCTACTAGATCATGCCTTTCTATTTTTCTTAAGAGCCTTGTGTAGACATGGAAAATGTACAATTCGATTCGGCACACTTGATCCTGATTACTAATGACATTTCCTCCTAAATCATACTCTTAGCTTATCATCACCTTTTGTCTCTTAATTAAATAAATCATTATTTATTTGATTAAGTCTTTCTCTTCTATTGATTAAATTAATCAATTTAATTTAATTAGCCTTATGTCTCTGTTTAATTAAATAAATCAAAATCATTTATTTAATTAATCATTTCCTCTCAATTCTGATTTAAATCAACTCATCAATTTGAGTCAAAATTGTCAAATCATCTAATCTCTCATAAAATTAATCAAAATCTTGATTAAGTTAATCCCTATCACTAAAATCCTCTAGATAATGCAACTTGCACATGAAAATAGATTTAATTCATTTATTAAACCTCTATTTTCCCTCACATGGCATAAAAAGGGAATATTCCCTCAATTTTGAATTTAAAAAGTCCAAATAGATGGGTACTTCCAACAAAGCATTCACTCCTCTTACATGTCCTTATGCATTGAGCCAAGTGGAATTTATTTTATTCATTTTTCCCTCTCACATGTCATTTCCTCAATTTCAAATTCCACCTAATTGCATTTATCGGCACTTTGGCCAAAATGTGCACAACCATCAACCATTCACATGGTGACAAGTGGCATTCAACCATTGGGTGAAATTTAGTCCCACATTGCCCAAATCTTGCTCTCTCCCAAATTCAAATCTATAAATTGGAGGCTTCTCTCCTCATTCTTCATCCACAATCTCATGCAAAGTTACTCTCTTGACATTGAGAGCCAATTTTGTGCATTTCACTCCATCACTTTCAATTCCATAACTAGATTATGCCAAAATCTCATTGAGGAGATTTGATCGATTCACATATCATTGACATTGCAATTTAGGAGTTGGGAAAGGGCCAATTTTGACACATGAATTGGTAGCAATTCCCCCATAGGATCACAAGTTTTCTCACTAAATTAGGATTTTACTTTCATTTATTTACTTTGTTCTTCATTTTCTTAGTTTAAGTTTTAGTAAATGGATTTCATGGGGAATCCTTCATTCTTGCTTGCATATGATCTAATATTGTGATTTTTTTGCTATTTTTGTGTAAGTGTAGGATTAGGGGTTCACATTTTGGCACTAGAAGGAGGGCTGAAGCAATTTTTAATCACGTTTTCTTGAAAATTCTGCGTTTTTTCCATTTTTTTTGCAGGTTCCAAGAAACTGCACTGTATACAGGCCCGCGGCTCTATATTGCACCATATTTGCAGGTGCAGCGCTATATCGCACCGCTCATAATCCAAACTGCGCCACACTTGTTTCCCGTGCCACTTTTTCAAATCTTCAAACTCTGTCGCGGACGTATTTGTCCAAACTTCACTGCACCCAGTCCTACGGCTCTATACTGTGATGCATTTGCAAGCGCAACACTATATCACACCGCATTTTTTCCAAACCGCGTTGCACCCGCTTTCCCACTCAAAAATTTTCAAAATTATCTAACTCTGCCGTGGATTTCAAGTTGCAAACTGTGTCGCCTATAAAACTCTCCTGCACCCGTGCTCTTTGTTTCTGTACAGCGCCGCACCCAGTCAAATGTGCAACGCTATATAGCGTCGCTTTTGTTCCAAACTACGCCACACCTACTAACTGCGCCACTGAAAACAATCAGAAATTCAAATTTTAACTTGTGCCTTTTGGATATTTAGATTTTTTAAATCTTTGACTTGTTTGTTGTTTCTGTACTCTCTGGTTTTTGTCATCTTGCAGGTTAGAACAAGGGAGAAAGCGAAATGGGAGGTTTCATCATGGCATCATTTTCATCATACACAAAGTGTTTTTAAACACTATAGTGTTGTTTAACACTTTTAGAGGATCTTTAATTCTATTTTAAAAGGAATTTGTTTACTTTCATGCCTTAGAAAACACTAATTTTTTCTTTTGGGTTTTAAAAAGAACAAACACATTTATTTTTCAAAAGTTTGCAAAAAGGCTTAAAAAGAACCTTAGAAACAATCTACTAGATTTGGTTTAAGGTTTAAAAATTGAACAAGGCAACTTCCACAGTTAAATTTGGTGCTCTAAAAAGAATTCATTTTTCTTTGTGGGATTAAAATGAACAAGTGTTATTTTGTCTTGTAGTTATTTATTCAAGTTAATATCATCAAAAGGGCATATGCGCTTCTCTCGCGCCTCATGGTGATCTTGAGAATCAAAATTTATTTTGGTGATCTTAACTTGAATAAAATAATTGCCTCCACATTTCATTTTTGGAATTAAAATTGAACCAAACATGTGAGTGTGAGCACGGTATATTGCGAGTGTTCTCCCTTTTTTTTCAACAAAGGTTGATTGAATTATGGGATATGCTAGCTTGCTATTGTTTATCTTAGAGGGCCTTCCTTGTGGTAAAAATTACTCACCCAAGGGAATGACTGAACCAGGAACACGCTAAAGCCAAGCGACTTCCAACCAGTATATAAGTGTGGATTCTTGAGGAAAGTTCAAGAATCACGAGGATTATTCCGACGAGAAGGGCAACAATGGTCTCTCGCCGTACTGGATAGTCCCCCATGAATGAAATGCCCGAATTAAAACCTATTGTTTAGAAAAGGCAAAAATCCTATCTATTTGTTTGTGCAAAAGGTCATGTCCTTTCAAGCCGCCCCACGTTATACATGTGGTTTTGTTGTAGAGATGAAAATTATGCCATGGGAGATTCATGGGTATTGATGCTTGGTTGACCCGAGAAGTGATTGCACTATAAGGGAAAGCCTATGTGGTCAAGCATCTAGTCATCCACACTAAATATGCACAGCTGGATTTGTCCAAGTGGGAACCCAACAAATACTGTCTTTTCAGCCTAGGGTTGTGCATTTTATTTAGACACTTTGCTTGGTTCTAAAATAGTGAGAAACAAACATTCACACAAGCTTTGAAATTTCAAACCCTTTGAGGAAACAAATATCCTTTGACGAATCTAAGTGCTCTTGCTTGCCCTAAGGATTACATCCTTAGAGGTTTCTAAGTACTTGGGTTCTATCATCATTTGTTTCACCAAAGTCAACACTAGGAAACTTTTTCCCTAATTTCCTTGATTTGCACATAATGGACTTTGTGGGATGAAAATAAAGTAGGACATTGGACATGCAGTTTGAACAAAAATCAAGAAAGTGCTTTTGGTAAAAATAATTCACTAAGGAAGGATAAAAGACAAATTGGACCTCACATGTGTTATCTCAAATGATTTCCCAAAAATTCAAAATCCCAAAACCAAGATTCAAAAGGATTAGTCTAAAATCTCAAGAACAACATCTTGAAATGCTCCTTGAAGTCAGAGAAATATTGGTGTATAATTTCTATAAGAAGGCTTCAAGGAATAACTCAAGTCTATATGCATTTTATTATCAACAGAATCCTGAGCTTTTTGAAAGGTTTTCTTTCTTCACATAGGAAGTATAGCAAGTTCTTCAATACCGAGGTTTTGTAAAAAAGAGTCGTGTCTAGGTCAAATTCTAGGATCAAAGTCTTCACTCTCATCCATCTCTCCATTAATCAAATTTCATCCCACCAACAAAATTTTGGGAACTTTAGAAAAATCATTCATGCTAAACTTAAAGGCTAAATCAACATCACTCTATTTGGCTTAATACACCTAGCCAAATAGTCAAATCTCTTGAACAAATTTGCCTCTAGGATAATGCAACTTACTGAGGTCTACTAGTTCATGATCACCTTGGTTGGCTTAACACACTTAGCCAATCCATTCTCTTGTGCAATTTTTCCCTAGGATAACACAACTTCCTAGGGTTTGCAAGTTCACTACCATCTTGTTTGACTTAATACACCTAGTCAAACTATCAAAATCAATCCAAGCCCTAAAGTTTAGCATTACCCCTAAAAAATTCTTCAAAAGTTTCACTTATTCACTTCATCCATTTATCTCATCGCCATCACAACCCATTTTTGATCCTTTGACTCTCCTAGTTCTTCTCTTTTGTGCCTAAAGATTAAAATCAAACGATCCCTATTTTATGGTCCAAACAAGATCACAACACAAGAGGAACATGGAAAATACCAGAGAAATATCAACTTCTAGTGACTTAGATCAAGTAACCACCGAAGTAAACCCTGTGGGATCAAGCAATCCCCCAAAACACTCTTCTCTACCATCACAAAATCCTCAAGAGGAAGGCTATGAAGAGGACATCACAAATGAGGATTTGGGAATGACACAATCAAAAATGCTAGAAATGGTTCAAAATCTAGAGAATCATAAAATTGTCAATGCCATGTTTTAATACTTACGCATGTTAATGGAAGGAGGGGTCTAGTTCCCTTATGACCTTGATGTAGGCACTAGTATGGATAGGCCTCTTACAAACATATCCCCAATTTCAACTCTAAATATCACTCAAGAAATCTCTCAAACCATATCGACAATCGCATCAACCTCACCAATTGTAAAAAAGGGAAGTGCAATGTTTCATGAGTTACAAAAACATTGCCTTGTAAACAACAAAGAGGTAAATGTCAGCACCACACCAGATAACTGTGTCCTGGTGAATTCATTACACCCATACATCCTGCTCACCTTCCATAATCACATAGATTCATCCTCATTCCATGCAACACCAACTTATCCGTTAAACATACAAAATTCTCTACCGCAAGGAGAAGGTGGTTTGTTTGGAACAGTAGGAGTCACTGACCCATTATCCTTCCAAAGGAGAACACCATATTTTCCTCCATTACCGCTCACATCCGTATCACCTCTTGGATTGGGTCTTCCCCCCCTACCCACCTCTAGTTTCCTAAATCCAGGCAATTCGAGCATCACATCGAAAGAACAAGTGGCAACCACTCAAGCCACCATGGTCAATACATCAGTCGATCCTCAAATCTCTCAAAACATACCTTCTCAAGGATCGAGCATCTCAACCACACCACCAACAACCCAAATCTCGACCACCAACACAACCCTTTTTCTCGTCACAATGGTTAGCACCATTCCCAATCCACCACCAATCCCACCAAAAGATAACTTAACGAATTCATTCATCACCATGATCCAAGCCATCCAAAAATCCAATCATCAGAGGGTACTTAAACAAAACCAACAAGCTGCATAACAGGCTACTCAACAAGCACAAGCATAACTAGCTTCCCAACAAGTTGCACAAGCTCAAAATCAAGCCCAACACCAGGATCAACAGGCGCAAGCACAATACTGAGCACAACTGCAAGCAATACATCAACAAGCATACCAACAAGCCCTGCCAGATTTTCAGGCACAGTATCAAGCTGAACAACAAGCTTTGTTGGCACAACAGTAGCTAGATCAACAACAAGCATTGTTGGTGCAACAACATCTCGACCAACAACAAGCTTTGTTGGCACAACAACAACTAGACAAACAACAGGCTTTATGGGAACAACAATAGATGGACCAACAAAAAGATTTGTTGGAACAACAACAACAAGCATTGTTGACACAAATGCAGGCATATTAGCAGGCCTTGAACACACAATAGAGCTTGCAAAAAACTCCCACCAATACCCCTCCCACCAATCAAACACCCTAAGCACCTCAAAACACATTCATCCCACCTCCCGATCCACACAATGATGTCGTAACGTAAATCAAACTACTCTCGCAGTAGGTGTTGGACCTCCAAGCAGGAAAAACAACCAGAACACTAGGAAAATTGTGTCCCTATCCATTCAACAGAGATCTCACAATGGTACCGTTCCCAAAGGGATTTTAAATCCCCAAATTTGACAAATATAATGGAACAAGAAACCCTGAAAATCACATCAGGGAATTTCAAGTGCATTGTATGGAGGTTGCATACAAATACACATATCTGATGTGAATTTTCCCCCGAAGTCTGACAGGTCCTATCATTGAATGGTTTTCTCGCCTACCCACAGTCATTAAAACATTCCAGGAAATTGTGGAAGCATTCCTTAAAAAATATGCTTTCAACATGGGCGCAGATGTTAGTTTGGAAGAACTATCAAAACTCAAACAAAGAAAAGAAGAGTTATTTGCATCCTTCTTGCAAAGATGGCAATCCAATGCCAATTAGAACAAGTGGACCATGCTAGAAGAACAACAAGTTTGCACAATCATATCCAATCTAGATGAAAACTCGGTGTTCTACTTAAAAATGCAATGCATCACATTGTATGATCAATTTATCCCAAAGGCGCTCAACATCGAAAGAACTGTTACTGCATGAGGAGGGGCATCAAAATTTACCCCACCATAGGATAACCGCCTCTCCAAAAATTATAACAATAAAAATCAAACGTGGTCGAGGAACAAAAATATCACAAATGATAGCGTGGTCAATGCTAAAGTAGTCATAAATGCTCCTAAACAGAATATCCAAACTCGTCACCAGCCACAAAATCATAATCGCAACAATGTGCAAACTAATGCAGTAGTAGCACAACAACAACCACTCCCTACCAACCAAATCAATAACTTGGGCAATCAAGGAGGACCACCTCCCCGAAACAAGTATCCTCCCAAGCGGAAGTTCACGGCTCTTGGAGAATCAATTGAATCCATAATGAAGAAAAACCTTATCAAAATCTCCAACTTTGAGCAATACGCGGAACCCATGACCAAAGCGCAATAGTACAATGAAAACCTCCTTTGTGACTTTCACAAGATCAAGGGACATACGACTGCAAATTGCATGAGGCTGAAGAATATCATCCAAGACCTCATCAAAGACAAGATCATAAACGTTTAACAACCAACTGGGAACCATGATCTTAAAATATACACAAATCTGATGCCAAATCATAATCAAGGAAATAGTTAGGGAAAAAAAAAATGACAAGCAAAAATATGCTAGTGCTAACCTACTATATGAAGAAATAGTCGCATGTGTAGATGAAATGGTCATGGTCATTAATGTCAAAGGAGCCAACACCAATTGTGGAGTCATCACATGTGGTAGAAAGATCACCATTGCAGGGACACCGCAACCATCTAAGACCCCCATTTCAAATACAAAAGTCATTCCCTATGACTATAGTGTCATCGACCAGCTGAAGAGAACTGCTTTCTCTTGTATAAGACAACTCCCTTCATCATAAAACTGCCACTCTTCAAATGTAGAGCTCTCTTTTGTACTGAATTAAGGTGTTTGGGACACTACTGATTCAACAAGTAGTAGATAATGTCATCATACCAGCCCCTGGGAGAAACATCTTCAAGATTATAATGCTAGGTAACAAGGCTAGGACCCATTTCTGCCATCGTCTTGGTCAGTCCCTACCCTCTTACCAACTTCATGGGTTGAATTTTAATATCATACTCTTGCAACATAGTCACCCACTTGGCTTTGCATTCACCCAACTCATTCTGCATCAACAACAACTTGACTATAGGATCAAGGACTATAGCAAAAACCTTGTTTCTCAGTATATAGTGCCTGAATTTTTTCATAGTTCAGATCAAGGCATAGGCCTGCTTTTCAACATTAGGATACCTTAGTTCAGAATCTTTCAAAGGTGCACTCATGAATGCTATGGGATGCTCATTCCCTTGATCGTATTTTTCTGTCAACAAGTCCGCACAGGAGTGATCAGAAGCAAATGAATAAATGTAGAATGGCTTAGCATAATCAGGACTTACCAAAATAGGGGCCTCAACAATAGCTCTCTTGATTTATGCAAATGATTCTTTAACCTATGTATTCCATTCAACCTTTGCTTCTTGTTTCAACATGGCATTTAAGGGCTTGACTATCTCTACAAATCTAGTGATAAATTTTATGACAAAGTTAATCTTGCCAAAGAATGACTTCATTTCTTTCTTGATTGCAGGGGGTTGAATTTTTAGTATAGCCTCCACTCATTCTGGATCAATGGAAATACCTTGTTTTGAAATAACATGTCCTAATAGATTTCCCTCAGTGACTCCAAAGATGCACTTCTTTGGATTAAGTGAAATGCCAAATTCCCTGCACTTCTAGAATACTTTGCATAAATGTACAACGTGATCACTTCTCCTCTTGGAAAATACTGTCAAATCATCCATGTAGATGATTATACACTTTCCAATGACGTCCCTGAAGGCAATATCCATAGCTCTTTGGAATGTAGCTCCAACATTGATTAATCCAAAGGGCATTCTCCGGTAAGCAAAGGTTCCTCATTTTGTAGTGAAGGCAGTCTTGTGCCTATCCTCATATTGGACCATGACCTAATTGTATCCAGAGTACCCATCTAGAAAGGACATCATCTGATATCTATTAACAATATGAAGCACTTCATCCAATGAAGGGACTAGATAATTATCTTTTTCTGATGCTTTGTTCAGGTTCCTGAAATCAACACACAATCTGATTTCTCCATTTTTCTTCCTAACTGGAACCAAGTTTGCAACCCATGTTGAGTGTCTTACTGGAAATATGATTTGTGTTGAGAGTAGCTTCTACACTTCCTTCTGAATAATGGGCTCCACCAAAGCATTAATTGGTCTATGTCTTTGCCTGAATAGCTTAACATTTGACTTGAGGGGGATAGTATGTATAATGATCGAAGTGTCATATGTCCTCAAGTCATCATAACTCTAGGCTATCACATCATGATATGTGTGCAAAGAATCAATAATTCCTTTCCTCTCCTCTGGAGTGCCCACCTTACCAATCAATAAATTTTTGACATCACTTTGGGTCCCCATGTTGTATGTTTCACACTGATAGTTGAGGGATTCCCTTTTCATTTTCTACTCCCGATCTCCTATCCTATCCAGATCAAAGATAATTTCCAATTGCACCATGGCTCTCGGGATGGTATTAGTTTTTAGATTGAGGACCCCTTCTAGGTCTATTTCAGCCTCTTGAGGCTCAACCTCATCAATTACTTGAGAAGCAAACACATCATAGCTAGTGATAAAATCAAGAATCTGCTTATCATCTTCAAATACCTAAAAATTAGTGACATTGTCAAGCACTGAGGGTACTAGAACAATTTCCACAATGAACTTATTTAAGCCTAAAAGTGATAAGGGCTGCAATGTACTTACTGCTTGTGCTAGAGAATCAACAGTCTGATTCTTACTCTGAGGTATTAGCTAAATGTTGAAGGAATCAAATCCTTCAATAAGATCCCATACTCTATGTTTGTAATTGGCCATCCTTTTGTCATGACATGAGTATCATTTTCTCACTTGCCTGACCACTAGCTCAGAATCTCCAAACACTTGCAAAATTTTAACTTTCTTTCTTAATGCCATCAATAGCCCATGAACTAGAGCTTCATACTCAGCTACATTGTTAGTGCACTGGAATTGGAGTATCTGAGAAGCAAAGTAGGTTTTACCTTTAGGACTAATCAACTCCAACCCTGCTCCAGCACCTTGCTTGGATTTGGATCCATCAAACCTTAATGTCTAGCAATCATTAGCTCCTACTTTTCTTGGGATACCTTTGTCCTTGCTACCACCCGAAGACTCTTCGGGAGGTTTTGCGTCCTTCCCTTTTAGAATATTTTGAATGCTCTGTATGTTTAACTCAACGGCTGGGGTTGTGTTAATGTGCCTTTGTATCTGTTCTAATATAGTTTGACACAAGCAACATTCCATCTCAGAATGAGGAGCATCACAGAATCTGCACCAATTAGGGAGGAATAATTCTTCGAAGTTCATATTTCTACCCAGCTGAATTTGATCTTCTACACATTCTCAAATAAACTCCTAGAAGTTATCCAACAAACTAAGTTGCCTATCTTCCTGATCACTAAGTTCCTCCGTTTGTGCAAATTGCACTTCAGAGCTGCTGGCTTCTAATGTGGATTCACCAGAAGAGCCCTGCAACACCAAGATTTCCTCTATGTCTGAAGCAGGGGAGGCTAGGAGATAGTTCCTCATACTGACTTCTAATACCAATATCACATTTGAAGTATTATGATACTCAGTAATGATATACTTCATTCTATGTTCTCTCTCAATTCTGATCTGATTTGGGACTCCTTTCCGGGGGAGCCACATGTGGGAATGATCTATAGATGTGTATCCATTTAATGTCTTGGTAAAATATCTACTGAAGATTAGACCATAAGTGTCAGGAATGTCAGCTACCTGAATATTAAGTACTTGTTGCACTCTTGGATTTGAGGTAACTTGCATGGGAATCATTTTTAGTTCTCCTACTATATTCAAATCTATTTTGTCTAATTGGGCGACCTTCTTTTGAGAGGCTACAGGGGTAATACCAAGATTCCTATAGACAAAAAATGGCATAACATTCATGGATGCCCCTGAATCCAACAAGAAATTGTGCAGATTTTTACCAAATATACAAATAGAGATTAGAAAAGGAGGGGTTTCCAATTTTCCTTGGAATAATTTCAGCTAAGAGTCAGCTTGTGCAACCTGACCCTTATATTTTTCTTTACCCCTATCCCCGAGTTGTGATTGACTAGGAACTTTGGGTGTTTGTGAACTAGGAGGCCTTGCAATTGCCTCATTGGTTACTACTCCTAGTGTTGCTATACTCAAATAAAAGGATCCTAGGACTACATTTGTGATTTCAGGAACTCTTAATAGCTCAAAAGCAGAAAGACTCACCTTCACTTTTTTGAGTTCCTCAGTGACATATTCTCCCAACTATTCCACATTCATGCTAGTATGGGGCTCCTTAGAATGACCGGTCTTCCTATCCTTTGCTGCATCGGTATTGCTTCCTTTGGAAACATCTAGTTGTCATTCTTTTGAGAGGTATTGCGTTGGCACCTAAGGGTAAGATGTCTTGTTATTGGCATGTGGATCTAGTGGAGTAGTAAAATTGTGTGGAGGGGCAGATGTAGTAAATAGTCCTCCAACGTGTGGATTCCTTTGGGGCTTTCTCCTCAAATCATACTTTCTGACAGGTTGTTGAAACATCTGCACTTCTTCAACATCGACCTCTCGTTCATCTAATAGGCCATTGTCATTCTCAGTTTCTTCATCAAGTAGCTGAGAGATTTCTTCTTCATTGAGCACTTGTTCAGCCTCCCCATTCTGGCTACTTGACTCCTCTTCTAGTTCATTCTCCTCATCCCTCGAGATAGTAGCATGATTAAACACCAAAATTGGGGAATCATAGGGATTTGAGGGTATCAATTCTTGGTCGGTGGAGTTGTTCTCAACTTAATATTGAAAGATGGAAGTGACAGTTTGAAATTCAGGGTACTTAAGCTCCAAGTATTGAATGGTCTTATGAAGCCTACACCATCCAAACAGAGCAGCTTCTGCTAAGTACACACCACTTAGAGGTTTCTCTGGATTGGAAGGTTGATCCAGTGGAGTGGGGATTGCTCCATTATTAGGCCTAGTGTTCCATGACCTATTCTACCTAGGGGGCTGCCTTCTTTCGAATCCTTGTCCACCTTGTTGATTTCTATCAAATTTTTGACCAGAACCTTGTCCTCTTTCAAAGTTTTGATTTTTGTCATAGTGTTGCCCTCTATTATAACCTGATTGCATGCTCTTCTGATTAGCTTGGAGTTGATTGTTCTGGTTCCTCAAGTAGGTTACCTCCATCTTTAGCTTCTTCACTTTCTCAGGCTAGTTCATCTAGCCTTTCTTTATCAAGGTTGTTGTAAGGGACTAGATTCACAGTGTTTGGGGGGTATCCTAACACTCCTCCAAAACCAATAGAATGATTTAACACTTCTAAGTTTTGCAAATATGTAGGGAAAATAGCTTGTGACTATGAATGGAGGGATGGTTAGAATTTTGCTGGGGATAACCGGTCATTGGTTGGGCCTGGCTTACTGGATGACCTAGGTGAGGGACTAGAGGCAACTTTGGAATAGGATTCATGATAGGCGTGCGATTGGGCAGAGCCTGGTTGAGAGATTGGAGTTGGCTTGGGTGAGCAGCTTGTCTCAAAGATGGCAAAGGTCCTGACAGGTGTTGTCTCAGGTCTATACTGACCTTAAAAACCTCTGTATATGCAGTGAGCAAGGTAGTCAGGGGATTAGTTCTCCACTTAAGGAAGGTGGATGTAAGGTTGTCAAGGGCCTCGAAGTAGATCTCTAGGTCAGTGTCCTCATTTCCAGCATAAGGTGCTTGAACTCTAGTGTATGCTCAGTGGAACCTATTATTTAATGATCCAATAGGCTCATTAACTTCTCTTTTTCACCAGTAAATTACATATATAGCTCATTAGTACTAATGGGAATCTTAAATTTTAGTAGAAATGTAGCCTCAAGCTTAGCCTAGTTAGAGATGGATGCAGTAGGTAAACGGTTATACCAATAAAAGGCCTCCTCTCCTAGAGAATAGGGGAAAATTCTACATGCAACATCCTTATGATTAATCCCTCTATCTCTCAGACAAGTTTGAAAGATCCTAATGTGCTCTTTTGCTGTCCTATTTGGGTCATTTGTGTGAAACCTAGAGCAAAAATGCTCAGGGTTCTTAGGCATAACATTGTAGTTGTTGAATGTCAGAGGTGATGGGTTATTTGCCAAGAAATCCATTGGTGGAGGTGGTAATGGTCGATGGATGACTGGTTGGGGTTGTGGAATGGAACCAAACTCAGAATTGGATGAAGATGAAGTGGATGGAGGTGAGGATGGTGGAAATGATGGATTGGATGGTGGTTCCTCCCTTCTTCTGGTCCTTCTTGACCTGGTTGGAGGTGGCAATTCTGTAAACTCTTCCTCTTCTCCCGGTATAGATTTGGTTCTCCTTCTGAGCCTCTCAGGAGAAATGGCATTTAGAAAATGCTCCAGCTTGCTTGTTCAGCCCTCCTTCTAGCACCAATCATGTTGTTTGGTGTTTTTGCATGACAATAACTCAGACAGAATAAAATTTATCCTATCTCTCTTGAAGGTTGATCTTTATGAACAAAGAGGTAACCCCAAGGTCTCTTGGGTGTTAGGTCATGACAATGCAATAGAACAAACTCAGTCATAAAATGTGAACATGCTAGTAATCACAAGGGGCCTTACATACAAATGTTGGAAGCTCTAAACTCATCAGTTTTTAAGACATAGTGATGCTTAAATTTCTAGTTCTAACCAAATGATAAAAGAAACATCAAAAGATGAGGGTTTCAGAAGTCCTAATGTTAACAATACTTCTAAGATTAACCATGCAAATGATGAAATACTTGGAATGGACCAATCCCTTAAACTAGTTTCTGGTCAACTCAGGCTATACCTGCAATCTTGCAAAAAATAGTGCAATCTTCTAAGCTGTTAAAGATTTTCAAACTATGGGCATTCATCCAATAAGACTGAATGAATATCTACAGTTGAACTAAGCACGCGAATATGACATGTAGGTTGACCTTGTACAACATTCCCATAATCAAGAAGCTACCCAAAGTATGAACCAGGGATTGCTACAACACTCCAAGCATTAAATCACAAGCATTACTAACTAAACCTAAGATATATTCAAACATTTCCAAGCGATTTAAGAGATAGAACAAGAACCATGCAATATTATTCAATGAAAGAGAAGGCACCAGTCATAACACAATGTCTATGATTTGTATTAAATCATCAAATTTGCAACAATTCTAGTCAGTTACAACACTTGCTTGAAATGTAAAAAAAATAATTTATAATCTTCTAACATGCTACTCTACTACTAAATCTACTACTTACAAGTCTTCTGGCTTAGTCAACCAATCTGACCCGAGAGAGAAAGAACCCTTAAAAATGAGGCCAAAGGCCATACTTATAGAAACATGACCACATGAACCAGAGCTAGGGTTACAAAGAAGGTCGGTAACCAACCAAATTGGCCCCAACAGCCAGCAATAACTCAGTGTCTAGCAATGAATGCAACAAGGACCCCCTCAGATCGATCTGGGATTGCATAAAGTTAGGGGGACAGATCCTTGAGCCACGCCCACCATCAATACTCAATACATCATCAAAATCCAAAGAGGTCCATTAGAGTTCCTAAGGAAAGAAAATCATGCACAAACCCAACAGAAGCGTAACCAGAAGTAGGTGGAGGCAGAGCCATGAGTAGAACAGGAACAAAGACACAAAACAGGTGGAGGCAGAGGTGGAGACGTAGCGGGATTGGGAACCAAAGGGAAATAGGTGAAAGTGGGGGTGGAAAAGAAACCAGCCCCGGTAGAGGTGGAGACATAAATGAAATGGGAACAGGAAAGGAAACTGAAGGGAAACAAGCGGAAGTGGGGGCGGAACGAGAAAGGGAACCAAAGGGAAACAGGCAGAAGCAGAGGTGGAACGGGAAAGGGAATTGAACCGTGAACTTTATGAAAGTTCATAATTCAGTCCCATCCTGGTTCCGCCTCCGATGATGAAGGAGAAAGCGAAGCAAGGAAAAACCAAGGGAGGGAAACCAACCCGAAGGACGAAGACAAACAAAACAACGGTAAAAACAAGAATGCGGGAGGCGGAGCTAGAATAGGAATGGAAACCAAACAAGGAACTTTGCCAAAGTTCAAAGTTAAGTCCCATCCTAGTTCCAGTTTTGACAAATGAAGGAAAAAGGAAGCGAATAAAACCTCAGGGAGGAAAGGGAACCTTAGGAAAAAAAAAATGAAACGAAGAAGAAAGCAAGGAAGCAGGAAGTAGAACCAGAACGGGAACGGGAACGGGAACAAAATCGTGAACTTTGCCAAAGTTCAAAGTTAGGTCACATCCCAGTTCCAGTTTTGGCAGAACAAAAGAAACAAGGAAAACAAGGAAAACCTAAGGGAGGAAACCAACCCTTAGGACCCAAAAATAAACACCAAGGGAGAAAACAAAAGGCAAAAGAAAACCACCCGGAGAGGACATCTGCAAGACTCCAAAACCACCAGGAACTCAACACAAAGGCACCCACAACCAAGGCAAGCACTAAAGACCAAAACTCCAAGATTTCAAGGATAAGCACAAAAGAGGGGACAAGCCACAAAAATAGGGAAAAAGGGCGGGCCAAGAGAGGGTCCCCACTTTTAGTGGGGCCTGTGTGCAAAACTGCACAACATAACACTATGAGGCAATTGAGATTTTCAAAGGTAAACTTCTCAAGTTGGGAAGGTATGTAATAGGGAGGAATAACAAGCTTTCATTCTATTATGCCAAGAATTTTTTGATGTTTTTTCTTGGGAATACAAGGATTTGAAGGGTTTTGATCTAGAACTAGCCTAGCATACTATTGAATTAGAACTTGGAGCAAAACCTATAAGGAAAAAATAGAGACCTCTTAATCCCAAATTAGAGCACCTTATGAAGGTTGCACTAAATAAGTTAGTTGAGAGTGACATTATTTTTCCTATCAAACATACTTCTTGGGTGTCTCACTTAGTTCCAGTTAGGAAGAAAAGTGGGGAAATCAGATTGTGTGTTGATTTTGAAGATTTAAACAAAGTGTCTCTGAAAGATCACTATCCACTCCCTTCCATGGAGAAAATTTTGCAAGTAGTTTCTGGTTCTGACAAATTTTCTTTGTTGGATGGGTATTCAGGTTATAACCAGATTCTGATAAAGCAAGAGGATTAGTTCAAAACAACATTTACAACTAAATGGGGCACCATGGCCTATAAAAATATGTATTTTGGTTTATCCAACATTGGAGCAACATTTCAGTGAGCGATGGACATGGCCTTTCATGACCTCATGAACAAGTTTTTTCTGGTATATTTAGATGATGTTACTATTTTTTCCAGAAATGATAATGAACATTTTTAGCATTTAAAACATATTTTTCAAAGATTTAGAGAGTTTGGAGTATCTCTCTATTTGAAAAAGTTTATTTTTTCATTACACAAAGGTAAACTCCTTGGACACATTGTTTCGAAGCAAGGTATTTCTATAGACTCTGAGAGAGTCTTTGCTATTCTTGAATTACCATTACCAGCTCACAAGAAAGGCTTACAAAACTTTCTTGGAAGAATTAATTTTGTGAGAAGATTCATACGTAATATTGCAGCTTTACTGCAACCTCTCACTACTATGATTAAAAATAATATGCCTTTCAGTTGGACAAAAGAAGGTAAGAGGAGCTTTGAGCAGATAAAGGAAGCCCTTACAGCTGCCCCTACCCTCATTAATCCAAATTATGATAGAGATTTCATTCTTTATGATTCTGGAGGGATTGATACCATTTCAATTATGCTATGCTAGTAGAATGATGAAGGCTTGAGTAGCCTATGGTGTTTTTTAGCCAGGTATTACATGATTATGAGGTAAAGTATTATTTTGTTGAGAAACAATTTTTTGTTGTTGTAAGAAGCCTCAAAAAAAATTAGGCATATGTTATCCAATAACAAAATTCAGTTATTAGTGGCTCATTCAACTGTTAAGGACTTCCTACTTAACTGTGATATCAATGATAAACGTG
The DNA here is from genome assembly GCA_007115665.2 of Sequoiadendron giganteum. Classification (NCBI taxonomy): domain Eukaryota; kingdom Viridiplantae; phylum Streptophyta; class Pinopsida; order Cupressales; family Cupressaceae; genus Sequoiadendron; species Sequoiadendron giganteum. The sequence continues at coordinate 167,956,890 of CM021107.1, forward strand.
ATGGTTGGATAACCAAGGTGATGGAGTTTGATATTGATATTAAGATAACTAAGCTTGTCAGAGGAAGGGGTTTGTGCGAACAAATTGTAGAAAATACAGTAGGCAATAGCTTAAAAGAAGCTAAAAGTGTTGATATAGTGCTAAACAGTGAGGATGTAGTTGTTGTTTTAGTTCCTTCTACTCCCTGGGTGTAGCAAATGATACATTATTTGTAGATTGGTGAGTGCCCTGAAGGTTTGGATAGAGAAAAAATAAGGTATTACAAATTACAAGCCATTCCTTTTGCAATTATTGATGATATTCTTTATAGGAGATACTTTCAAGGTGTTTTGTTAAGATGCATTGCGCATGATCAAGTTGACAAATTGTTAGGATAATTTCATGATGGGCCTTTAGAAGGCCTTTTTGCTGCAAGAAAAAAAAACCTTATAATCATGTGAGCTGGTTATTATTAGCCAGATCTGTTTAAAGTCGATGCTATTGCTTCGGTTCGTAGATGTGAAAAGTATGCTTTATTTTCTGGAAAATAGAGACTTGTAGCTCTTCCCCTTCATCCAATTCAAGTGGAGTAGCCCTTTTCAAAATAGGGTTTAGACTTTATTGGGCCAATTGACCCACCTTCAAGCATGGGTCATAAGTGGATTCTTATTGCAACAAATTACTTCACTAAGTGGACCGAAGTTGTTGCTTTGAAGGAAGCAAACAAGACTTTTGTACTTAATTTGTATCAATATTTAGTGTCAATATTTGGTAACCCAAATTCAATAATCTTTGACAATGGTTTAGCTTTTATCGGTTTAAGTATTTTTGATTGGTCAGTTAGGATTAAATTTTTTTTGAACACATCTTCTAACTATTATCCGCAAGGTAATGGGTAGGAAAAATCTACAGATAAGAATCTGATCCAGATAATCAAGAAGACAGTTGAGGACAATCAATGAACATGGCATGAAAATCTTAAGTTATCCCTTTGGGCTAATAGGGTGACTCTTAAAAGAGTTGTTGTTTGTTCTCCTTATGTACTTATGCAAAAAGAACCTAAGTTACCTGTTTCTATTGAATTACCAACTTTGAGTTTTGTTAAAGAGCTAGAATTGTTGAATGAACAACCTCTCGAGGTTAGATTTGCACAGTTGATAGAGCTCGAAGAAACCAGAAAGGAGGTATTAAGGTAGCTTGAAATACATCAAGCTCAGATGAAGAGCTCTTTTGATAAAATGGCAAGACCACAAGAGCTCATCATTGGTGATTTAGTTTTTAAGTGGAATTAATATAAGAGTAAAATTGGACGACATTCCAAATTTGATGCAATTTGGGATGAGCCTTATTTGATCACAGAGTGCAAGGAGCATAACACTTTCCAACTTTCTAAGTTGACTGAAGAGGTTCTATCTATCCCAGTTAATGGGATCCACTTCAAGCATTTCCTCTGAGATAAGTACAATTTTGTAAATAGTAGAGTAGTTGCTGAAAATAAGTGCTTTACGAACATTTATTTTCCGTTATTTTGCTTTCCCTAATTGTTGTTGTGCATGTTTTGGTTGGCCATCAAGGCCTGTTAGTTTGCTTTCAGCATTGTTTGTTTTTGTTTTGCTGCTATTTGGAGTATTGTTGTTCAAATTTCTAAGTTTCATGAAGGGAATATTTGACTCCACACCCAATGGAGTGTTGAAGGCAACTGATATAATGCTTAGATGGCAAGAATTTAGCAAAAATCACCAAAATGCTACCAATTTTCACTACAGCTCAATTGGTAGAGCTGATTAATTTGTTATATCTTAAAGTGGAATTTCAATTTTTTTTGCATGTGTATTAAGTGTTGTTTTCACTACATTTATCAAGTTTCAATTGTGCTTTGTTCAAGTAAACTGAGTTTCAAGAGTTATTGTTCAGTGCTTTGCAAGTGGAATGAAATATAAAACTAAACATACAAATGATCAAGCATATCAATTGCATTCATTTTATTTCACAATATTGTTATATTAAAATATTTCATTTGATTGCAAGAACATAAATGATTGTACATTTTTCATTTTGATGCACTTCTTTCAAAACGATAGAAAGGAAAAGAGAGATTAAAGTATCCACACAAGTCGTGGAAGTAACTATCATAATGCATCATAAGGAGGATGCTACACTATTGAAGATGTAGGAAAAGAAAAACCATAAGCATGAACATAATCATCATTACCTATTGCTATTAGCTAATGCAAGAGTGTTGCACCATCCTTCATCCTCGAGCTCTAATTGACCTGTAATAGAAGAAGAGAGTTGTTAGAGCTCTGATTATGAACATCCCTATATAAACCACTGGAAATGATGTAAAAAGTTGCTGACAATACATTGAAACGGTTGAGAAAAATGGGAGATGGATAGAAGCAAAGAAGGAAGCATCATAATAATATTTTTTTTTTGCTAACACTGTTTGTTTCATGTGCAAGTATAGGAAAAGTCATGTAGCTAATCATCTTATGAAGACATAAAAGAATGTGGAGTAAAATGGGCTCCCACAAGGGTAGAGCTCAACATGTTTCCCCTTAAACTTACAAGTGGGCCAAGTAAGAAAATACAATTTTCATGTGTGTCTGAGCCATTCATGAATGAGTAAAATAGAGTTCCAATCATCAAAGCAATCACGTTTATTGTTCACTCATAACAATCAAGTTTGAGCAACGAAGTTAAAGGTACAGGTGGACAATGAACTTAATAGATTCAATTCAACTGAAATGCATCAATTTCATACTAGAAAGTTTTAAATATGCCATATTAATTGCATTTTTCTGCCATGTTCATGTTTGATTCATATTGTTTCAAAGTGTTTATTTCTAGTACAACAATGTATTTCATGCTCATAATGGTGATAGTGAACAGGCATACATAATGCCGCATCAACAAAGCTCTAATAAATGATGAAAGCACATAGAGAAGCTTCATTTTATGAAGTGTGTTAGAACTAGAATTTTTAGAAAAAAATCTAAGGGCTTTTATCCATTTGAACCCAATTTTATGCTATCTTTTTCATTAAAAATCATTCTACCACCATCCACAAAGCCAAAACTTCCTTTTATCGCCATACCACTACCATATTTTTCACTCTTTATAACCCCCGACCCATACCTCTTTATCACAACCCTTTGCAAAATAGCTCGTTTTATCGTGGTCAAAACAATGAACGCTATCCCCTTTCACCGCTACACCCTGCACGGTTAAGTCTACACCTGTGGTAGAGAGGTGAGAAAAGGCACTCAATACCAGATCACTATACCGTGAAGGGTTAACATGCACCCCATGGTAGAGAGATATAAACATCACGATCAACACAGAGGAACTGCTATACCACGGGGGTTTGAAACAAGACCTATGACGGAGTGGTATATAGAGCAGTGACAATAAAAGAAGATTTCTATACTGCTAGGGGTCAGAACATAGCCCATGATAGAGCGGTAGAGATGATAGTGAAGGTAGTTAAAAATGTGGAACCATAGGGAGCATAAAGGTAGACTGCAATGGAGTGGTAAAGAAAGCGAAGACAGAATAGGTACATCGTGACACCATGGCAATACAAAACATGTTGCACGATAGAGTGATAAGCTAACAAAGGAGAATCAAAGTACACCGCGGTACCACAACGAAGAAAAGGATGGCACGAGGTAACATTTTAAAGTGGTCGTTATGACTGTATTTGTTATTGTAATCATCCTACATTTATAATTTATTTTCATTTTCAAATGGCATGACCTTTGGTCTGAAGTTGGTTGCTTCTCATGAGAATACAAACAGACAAAAACCAAAAGGCGCGAGGGATTTTTTGAAAATATAAAAGGAGGAGATTGATAATGAATAGGGGTTAGAAGTTAGAATAGTTAGAATAGAGATAATTTCAGATTTTTTTACATCGTGAAGACCATGATGCATGTATGAATTTTGAAGAAGTCAATGAAGATTTCTGATTTTGCTGCCTAATTTTGGTATCAACTATTTGTTAGAATTATTCGATCATTTGATTCTCTCCATTTTAATGCTTCTCTATTATTTAAACTGGTATATCAACTATATATGTTGTTTGTCGATACACATTTTGTTGTATTTGGGTGATATGATTAATTGGTTCTTTCCAGTAAAGATTAAATCCTTATAGTCAATCACAGTAATTTAGAAGTGTTAATTAGATCAATAAGAAGAACCGTGTAATTCGAGTTGTCAATATGTCTCAAGTAGAGTTTTTCAACTATTTACTTGCATGTTTATACCAAGTTATAAACTCATATCAGTGTGCCAAACAGTTTGAGTTATTGCCATTATGGGTCACATTTTCTAAGTCTTCATTGGACTCCATATACCCAATAGGGCACTGGTCTCACCCATTTTTAATTCACTTAGTTTCATTAAATCATTTTTTTAGAATTCCACATTTGTTAACTGAACATACTGAATTATATATATACAATTTATACCAAATAGGTTTGTATCTTTCCACTTCGAAATTGCCATTGTGGATAGATTGTTTTGAGGAAACACATAGTTCAAATCTGCTTCACGCATATAGGTTTACCTGCCTAGGTTTAGCAGAGCCTAAAGAGTAGAAGGTTCAAATTCATTATTTGGCCTTGTACATTAGCCAAAAACATTGTGAGAGCTTGGCAACCTCTCCTGGTTAAAACCTGCATTTTTCAGTCCTAACAAAGTGTTTGAGCTAGGAATGCACTCTTTTCTGAAGAATTTAAATAGGAAGTGAGTGATGGAAATAAATCTACAGGAGTTACAAATAAAGGAAAGAGGTGCTTTTTCTTTACTCCAGTAGATGAAAAATGAAAATTAAGTACATGGCAAGGTTATGCTACAGATTTAAAGCAATTTTGGGTATGATCAAGGAGCTACATTTATAGGACAAAATTATGGCAAACAACATCAAAGAAAATTACAAAGAGGATTTATGTTGCTACAAGAGGTATAAGGTAAAAGAAAAGATGCTTCTTACTGCAAATAGAGGAATGGAAAACAGTTCTAAAATAATTAATATTCTGGAAGTAAACGAGTTATAGTGTTATGGTTCACAATCAAAATATAGTTTTCTTTCAGAGAATAGAGTGGTTACATGTTTTCAACTTTAAACGCATAGTACAATTAAGATGTGGTTTTCATTTTAAAATACAAAAGGTTTTCTTTCATTTTGACAAATACCCACATGGGGTTTTTACATAAAATACAAAAATGAATAGATTTCTTTCAAAATATTGAGTACCCATGTTGGGCTTTCAACTCAAAGTGCAGAATAAAAGGAAGATTTCAATTTCATTTCAGAATACATAAGGTTTTTTTTCTATTTTTCCAAATACCCACATGGGGGTTTTGACTCAAAATATAGATTTGTCATTTTTTTCAACTTACCCATGTGGGGGTTATTGTTGAAAAATACAAAATTCATATGATGCTATCATGGGTCAAGCCTAATATATGGAAAAATACAAGAAAATGTGGAGAAAGTAACAAGAGTTTTCTTTATTACAAAAGAAAAGTTTTCTCTTTTTGAGCTCATGTGAAGGTTAATGAAAATACAGTAATTTCAAAAGCTTAGAAAAAACATGCCATGGTCACACCATAGGGCCTTTCTTCTTCTCAAAAACTAGATACCCATGTGAGGGTTTGAAAAGAAATGGTAAATATATAGAGAGAGAACTATGTTTCAAGCTCGAACAACATTAGAGCCCACTCAAAATGCATGATGAAGAATATTCAAGGCCACAACCTATGATGGGGATAATGCACATAAATCTCCATTGTTCTTCCATTCAATAGCTTCATCATGTTGTCTAAAATCTAGAGGTTGGATTATAAAGAAGTTTCTAAAACTTGAGTTTTCATGGTGGCTATATAAAGCACTGAAATGAAGGAAATGCAGAATAACAATCATTCTTTTGCATAGAATATTTTATAAGATTTTGTTTTGACAGAAAAAAATAATGGAGAAAATAAAAATCACCATGATAAACCTATAGGAGGCCAAGCTCTCATAGAGCTTCTAATGCATGGATCGAGCTCACACATGGCAGCCAAAGAATGGAAACACAAAAAAATCAGAATATGACATGCTTAGCTACAACCTTATGGCCATTTTTTTGCTTTCAAAATGCAGAGAAGAGACTATAATAGAGAATGAAGTTAACTCACCTTGCTCATTCATGGAGATTCGACCAATTTGGATGCAAAATGAAGAGCTTAAAACTTAAAACCTAGCTCACATGGTGGCGGTGCATCTTCTTCGAACAGAGCCAAATCTTCAAAGTGATAAAGTGTTAAATGAATGAGATATTAGGGTTTGAGTTTGGTTGCATCTCTTGCCCTAATTCAAGTTTAGTGCTGAGAATCATGGGTTAAGTTAATGCCTTCAATGTTTTCTATTTGACAATATATGAGTGGAGAAATTCAAACTTAGGGTTTACCATGGTTTGCAAATATATCAAACTTAATGCAATACTTTAGGTGGCCAAATTTCATGGCTAGGTCGAGCTTGTGGAGATAACTTAAGGTTTCATAAGTCTTAGGTTTCTTTTGAAAGATTTTAGGGCTTTTTTTATTTCTCAAAGTCCACATAAAATTAAGGCATTTTTTGTCAATATTTATGCCTTGGAGAATAAACATTAATGCTTTAGTTTATTGATTTTATAGAAATCAATTGGAGTTCGATAATAAATAGATTGCCTTATAATTTTATGATTTTTTGAGAAAATCAAAGTGTAATTGGAGAGATAAGGTATTATTTTTGCAAATATTTTTAATCTTTATTGCAAAAAAATAGATTGATTTGGAGAAAAAAATAAAACTGCATGTTTTGTAAAGCAGAAGTTAAAGCAATGTTCTATAAATTGTTTTTCCTTTCTTGCTATTTTCAGCAGTTTGTAAGGCAAAAGAGAGTTTGACTTTTCTTGGGTGGATTTGAGTTGCGTGGAGAGGAGATAAGGTGTTTTTTTCACTTTTAAAGCAAAGTAGACCTATTTTTAGGTGCTTTTCAGCATGCACATGCAAAAGAGTGAGAGTTTTCCATTTCACTTACTCATTATGCAGCAGTTTTAGATGCTTTTTTTAGAGCTTTCTTCCTGGGCTCAAATTAGGATTTTAGAGCTTTTATTTTATGAGAAAAACTTAGGGTTTTCTCAGTTCAGATTCATTGTTTCTTCCTCTCATGCTAAAACAAAGAGTTTTGTAAGCATAAATTTGTACTCAAAATTTTGATAATTCTTCAGTTTAATAAAGCAACATTCCTATTTCTCAATTTTTGTGTCTTTTGTAGTCTTAGTTTGATGTTATATTGTGATTTTTGTTTACACAATCCTTTTTTATATCCTAAAATTGCAGTTCTTGATGCATAAAGTTCATAAAATATAGGTTGCATGTTGTGTTTAAACCTAAATCTTCATGCAAATCAATTATGTGTTGAGTGTTCATGAAGGATTGTGAAGTACTATTTTTTTCTAAGAGTTGTTTGTGGGTAAAAAACTAAAGTCATCATTAAGTTCTTAAAATAAATTTAAGTCATAGTTTTCATTTCAGTTATCTTTTTAACTCTTTCCCTCAGAAAATCACTTAGAATAGAATATAGCATTCAGAGAACCAACTCACTCTGGAGATTCCTTATTTGATCAAATCACCCACATTTGAAGAAGGTTTCCATGTGTCAATAAATAGTTAAATTCTACAAATTTAGCATAGGGTGCATATCTAATTGATAATAGTTCATTGTTTCTTCCTCTCATGCTGAAATAGAGAGTTTTGTAAGCATAAATTTGTACTCGGACTTTTGATACTCTTTTAGTTTAATAAAGAAGCATTCCTATTTCTCAATTTTTGTTTCTTTTGCAATCTTAGTTTGATGTTATATTGCGATTTATGTTTATAGAATCATTTTTATGTCCTAAAATTACAGTTCTTGATGTAGAAAGTTCATAAAATATAGGTTGCATATTGGGTTTAAACCTAAATCTTCATGCAAATCAACTGTGTTGAGTGTTCATGAGGGATTGTGAAGTACTGTTGTTTTCTGAGAGATTTTTGTGGGTAAAACACCAAAATCCTTTTGATATTAATTACTAAACACTATCAATTCAATGAAATAACAAGATAATTGTTCCCAACACAATTTGTTTTGTGCAACTTCACTTCTTTATTGATCAAAAATAGATTCACAAAAATGAACTCAAAGTTTCAAGATTTTCTTCACAATTGGGTAGCACTTCATTGCATAAGATAAAAGATAACAATTACAATAGAATCCTCTCTTATTTATAGATGGGAGAGGATAGCTAATCTAGGAAAGACCCTAACCGACTAGTTAACTTATTCAAAAATTCCATCCATGAATATAGGAAAACAAATCTATTTTTACAAGTAATTACATTTTCCAAAACGACATGTAAAATGTCAAAACCTATCTACATAAAGCATAGAAAAAATATTATGAACTATCTAACTCTAGATATGTAAGAAGAATTTTACAGTTCCTTGCTCTTAGCTTGGAATTCTTCATATTTCTTCTTAATCTCTTGCATGACTGCCTCATCTAGACCAATGGTGTAGTCAACGGTTGTATGAACTTTGGTAATTGACTTCCTTGCAAATGAGAAAATATTTTTACACCTATCTAGATGGATCTTGAGGTTGTCCAGAGAGATTTGTACATCACACAAGGTGTGCATTGAAGTCTTTGAAAAGGCTTCATTTTCCACCTGCTTCAAGATGATTTCTTTGAAGATCCGAGCAATCTCACTTATCGAGAGGAAGGTATTATCATCGTCAAGGAGTTTTCCCAAAAACTCCTCAATTCCATTCACCATAGAAACATGATGTTCTTCAAAATCTTCTTGTACTTGTTGTATGTCCTTGATGAGATAATTTTTAACTTCTATGTAGTTCTTAAGAGATTCTCTTATTTCCACATACTTATCTTTGTTAGGAATTACCCCAACTTCCACTAGTTTGCTCAGTCTTGTCTCCTTCATTTATAAACAAAATGAGAGACTTTGTTCCATTTATTTCTACTATATGGAAATTATGATTTCTTATTTTTCCAACTCCAATTTCAACTTAGATACTTGAGCAGACTTTTCGTCAGCATCAGCTATGAACTACGAGCCCTGCTTTATTATCTCATCAACAAATTCATACAACACTTTTCCCTTGGAGTAAAAATTTTCCACTTTTTGTACCGCTAGTTCTTCAACATTTATCATGGTCATAGGATACACATTTTTTGAGGAGCCCATAATCTTTCTTAAGACTAATGCATACCATTCATCCTTCTCTTTATACATATCCATAGCCTTTTCCATCTTATCAAGTCTATCTGACAAGGCATTCAGAGTCACTTGTGCATCTTCCTTGGCACTTTCATTAGTTACCTTCCCAAGTTGAACTTTGGTCATGGTGTAATCTTCCATACTCACATCATCCATTCCTTGTGGAGGTATTCCAATATCCACATATTTATGACCTGCCTTGTTCACATGTAGTCTTGAATGAACCATTGCCTTATTTTTCCCCTTGGCTTTTGGAAGAAATATCTTCTCAAGATCCATATCATCTAGAGAAATCATCTATTTCTTAGGCTTAGATACTTGAGAGACTAACTGAGGAGGAATACATGAAGTATCATCTTCTTGACTTACTGCTAATTCTTGTGTAACAATTGCCTCTATAGGAATGGGTGTTATAGTAACAATTAGTGTAGTGTCGGTCATGATTGCACCAGTAGATTGCAAACTAAGAGGATCCTGTAATGACTCCTTCATAAACCTATGAAACCCAGCCTGGGAAGAAATGTCATATGATGGTAATGATAGATAGATGATGGGGAGCTTGAGGAAACATCAATAGTTTGCAAAGTGGAACCCAAAAGAGGAATGTTAACCTTCACTACATGTAGAATTGTTGTAGGAGGAGGTGAAGTAGGAAGAGGAGGTGGAGGAGTAGTAGGATTTGGTGTTAGAGTAAATTTTTTAACTTAATTATGTTAATTAAGTTACCTTTATTCCTCTCTTAAGATTTCACTTTAGTTTGCATATTGTGACATTTAATAATTATATTAATTATTAAATGTCTACCTATTAGGGTTAATTTTAGGGTTGCACAATCTCCTTTCATAATGATTTATCATTGTATTTTATTCCAAATCTCTAATTAATACTTTTTTAGCTTTCAGATCACCTTTTCTTTTTGTCTCCATCTCTTCTTTCCATGACAAGTTATCTGCATGCAGGTGATCTTCAGGGTCTGTGAAGTTGGATTTCACAACTTCTACATTTGGAGTATGAGGAGTGGTGGTAGTAATAGGCGATGATGTGAAAAGGGGATTTTCAATGACATTTTGATGGAGAGATAAATCACATTTCCTCATCATCCCTTTCTTCTTCCTCATTATATTTCTCTTCTCCATGATCCTCTTCTGAATATTCATCTTTTGCAAATTCTTCAAACTCTTCAATCTCATTACCTTCTTTTGAATCTTCTTCAGATTTTACCTTAGATGCAATTTATTGGTCCTCATTAGATGGTTCTTCTTCTTTAGTAGCTGCTCTTCCTCAATTGATTGCACTATACTCTTGCCACAAGAAAATTTGATCTTAGGACCTTTTCAAGAAGAAGGAGTAGTAACGGCTCTATGCTTTGTTCGAAGATCCTATAAAAGACTAAATTCACCTTATATTGTTTCTCCCTTAGAATCTATTATCAAATATTTCAATTGAAATCCATACCTTTGTAACCATTCATTTGTGTTATGTAGAATGGGTGCAAGTCTTTCCCTAATGGAAATGCTCTCTTTCTTGGACCATTGGATGGGGGGTAAAGGCGTACTGGAAACCTTATTTTCTTCATAAATAGAATCTATAATATCACCAACATATTTAAAATCATTTCAAATATTAGATACGCCTAGATCCCTGATCTACTCCATAATTAACCTACAAAAGTCCATCCTTCAAATGTCCTCTTCATCTCCATATTCAGCCTAGATATCCTCAAAACAATAGATATGACGATGATCCTTCTTGAGTTTTCTATTCACATTTATATAATCAAAGTCAAAGTTGTATCTATATGTCCATATGTTCATAATTTTTATTTCATCTACTACTGATGTTAGGTATGTGCAGGATCAACATGGAAAAAATAGGCCCTTATGTGGCAATAAAATTCAAATAAAATAGAGTTAGGAAACTTGACGTAAAAATTTGAATAAGTTATCTATATTATTTTAAAAATATGTAAGAATATAATCTATAGAAAATTGAATTTAGTTTCTAATCTACTAGGTTTATTTAAAAAATAAAAAATCTATTTGGTGAAAATTTGAAATTTCAATGCAGTAGTACTTAAATTATAGGGAAAAAATAAGAAGTAGGTGTCTGTCTAACCACCCTAACCACAATAAAATAATAATATATTTTTATAATATTTTAGATATAAGTAGAGGACTCATGTCCCGATGCGATACATATTTTTTTGTAATTTGTTTCCAAGTAAATAGTTAATTATGAATTTTTTATTACAAATTTTGAAAAATAAAAAAAATTATATGTCTGACCACCTTAACTTGGTCAAAAATTCATGAAATCACTTTGTGGGAGACCTTTGGGCCATCTAGAGATAGTGGGCCTCAGAGTCTTCAACCGTTGAGAGTTAATCAATTGTTTGGCTCTGTTTAAATCTTTATCGCAAACCTCGTGTGCTTGTTGAATAGAAATAGTGGTATACTTCTCCATGTGTGGAACCTGAAAAACTATATCAAATAATTCAAGATCCAATCTCATCATGATTTATCTAGAAGAATCTCTCACACTCATGTCATCCATGATATAATGTGAAGCAACTTGTAAGAAAAATTTTGAGCCATGAGTAGTAGTTGGAAATGAAGCCAATAAGTTCAGGTTGCTACGAGTGACCCCTCACAAATTTTATTCTGATGGTTTCTTTTTAGTTCTTTTCACAAAGTCATCCATATCCTAGCAACCAATCTTTGTGTCCTTGATTCTGTCAATCTTAGAGGTCACAACAGTAGGCAGATAAATGCCTTGGTACTTTTACTTCATTTTTTCCTTCTTAGAAGATGATGGAGATTATTCTATTATCATTAAGATCACAAACTACCACTAAAAATCACCTCTAAAGAACACCTGATGAGAATTGAGAGTAAGTACAATAAAAAATAAACTTATTAGATGTTAAGAGCTTATACATTATGAGAGAAAATAGAATGCATGAAGCTGGACAAGTGTCTTGGAATAAGAAAATGTGAGCTATCAAATGTGAAAATGGAGCAATAGTGGTGAAATGAAGTTTGAAAAGAAAATGGAATAATTTTTTGAGCATTTAGTGAAAATTTGTTCTTTTGTGCAAGGGCGCTAAAAATCAGCAATGCTCTAGCATGTCTTCGAACTTTAAAGATTTAGACGCATTACTGCTAAAAAATCTTCCTTCTACATGCCTTAATATAAATCATGTGAAAAATAATACTTTTTCAATGCTTATACACAAAGGGGGAAGATCAAAATTTTGTAGGAGCGATGATTTTCACCGCTCCTGCACATGAAGTTAGGGAAAAACTTTTGACAAAGTGGTAAATTTCACCACTTAGACATGTGTAATATAAACTTCGCTAAAAATCAATGTAAAGACACTTAAAATCATGACTATACCAAAATGTAGAAATAAATAACGAGCGGGGAGAATTACAGTAATAGCATCAGAAATCGATGCTCAAACAAATAGACATTCACAAAGAGAAACCCAAAAGAAAACCAAGGAACACAAAAAACCTAAGGATGAGCACTTGATGAAAAGAATGCAAAAAACCTTAGAAGAAAAATAACCCAAGAAATAGAGATGTAAACACATTCATCTAAATTTGAAGAACATTGCATAACCAAAACGGAAATGACAAAATAAATGAACAGGGTAAAGCGTAAAGTACCTAAAGAAAGAAACAATGAAAACCATGTAAAATATGACACTCCAAGATTGAAGAAGCTCAAAAACATAGAAGATTTAAGGAAGATATGGAGGAAAAAGTTAATCAACCATGAAATTATCTATAAATGATTTTTATAAGTCACTTTACATATTTAAAAATGTGTCATAAATAAACTTGAAGTGCATTAATGACCACATGTGCAAAAGGGAAAATGGTAGGAGCGGTGATTTTCATTGCTCTAACATTTTCAAAATATCAAAAATGTAGGAGGACTAAAAAAGATTGCTTTGACATGTGATAGATGATGACTCAACCTGAAATGCAATAACGCTAAAAATCAACACTTGTACATTTAGTGAAAAGGAGAGAATTGTAGGAGCATTGAAAATCATTGCTTCAATATTTGGAGAAATTTCACAACCTAGTTCATGTAGGAGTGTTGAAAATTAGTTCTCTTACATGAGCTAAAAATTTATAACTCCGAGAAGGTAAAAATCAACAAAGCATTTGTTTTGAATATTTTTGAGAAATGACTAAGGATAAATGCTGGAATGGGAAATTCGAGGTTCAGAACTGCACATTAAGGCTAATCAAAATTTTCCTTCTTTTGCATGCTTGAAGTGCATAGACCTACAAAATGGACAAGTTTTGTAGGGGGTTATCCCATGAAGCAAGCACAACTAGATTCGAGGATAACAAGATCTCAATCAAATGATGATAATAGGAGATAGACTTAGGGACTATCCTAGGGTATGTTTAGGGATTAATGAGGGGTTCACCACCAAGCTAGGGCTTGGAAAAATGTATGACATGCAATATCTAATGAAAAAACTAGTGTTGCATGAAACTTAAATGAATGGTCTAGAAATGCATATAAATCATAACAAGAAACTGTAAAATCATAAGTGTGCACCTAGAAAGTTGTAGAGGCTTAAATGAAGATTGAAAATTCTACAAATCCTAAAATTTTGGCCTACTGGGACTCAAAGGATGGAATGTTCACCACAAAGAGAGAGAGAGATAGAGAGAGAGAGTGTTTGTGTTGATTGTTAGGGAATAGAGGTTTGCCTTGGTCAAATCCCTTGTAGGTAATTAAACCAAATGATGAGAAAATGAAATGAAGGAATGAAACATGAAACAAAGAACATGAATCATGGACAATGATACCCTAAATGATGTCTTGTAAATGGACTCTTGTAAATCTACAACTCAACATGAAATGGCTATGGAAGATGTAGATCTTGATCTTGACAATAGGTGTAGAACAATGCTTGATCTTGGATCTTCAATGCTACATCACAAAACTAGCTCAATAACATGATTAATTCTTCATATCCTTGACATGATTTTGGATCTTGAATTGTTGCAACAATTGATGAAGAATTTTTCCCTTGAATGCCTTAAAAGTGATCTTGAATGCTATCTTGATGATCTTGGGAAGCTTTGGAATGTTGAACTCTTGAATGCTTGACTTGATAACATGTAGAATTAATGAAATAATTATTTTAAAGATCATTTATATATTAAATCCATCTAATATCCCATGTATTAGATCCTAAAGGCTGACATACATAAAATTTTAACTTAAAAAACTACTTTCTCCCTCTCAAAACCTTGAAAATAGTCCAAATGGGACTCATTCGTCAGCCTAGGTGAATGGGTCCCACCTATATGGGACTCATTTTCTCAAAGTGGTGAATGGGTCCCACAAGGCCTATTTTGATTGTTAACGTGTCAGGGAGTGTGTAAATTAAGCTTATTTATTGATCTTGTTTTGTTTTTGATTGAAATATGCCTTGGGATGCATGATATAGGGTCTTAGGGGCCTATTAATGATGATATTAAGGTCATAAGTGTAAGAGGGCCCAAAATACCATGTGAAAGTGTAAATAAATACACTTTACAACACTAAATTAAGGAAAAATTGGGTCTATTTCACTTAGAAGGGCCCTGAATCCCATGTGAATGTGTAAAATACATTACAAATCTAGATTAGGTTTACCTTAGTTTACAAGCCTCTTGAATTTAATGTGAATGTGTGAATAAATACACTTTACAACACTAAATTAGGGAGAATTTAAGTTTATTTAGCTTTAAAGGGGCCCAAGACCAAATGTGGATGTGTAAAACACATAACAAAACTAGATCAAGGTGATATGAAGTCCAATTTATCATTAATTATTTCCAAATTAAGCAAGGAAAAGGTTTCTCTTTTCTGTCATTACAGGGTGTATGAGTCTCAAATCCTTAAATCTAGAACACATAGCAAAAACATTAAATTATGATTTTTGATTTATTAAATGTCAGGATTATCCTTAGTAAAATGCATTTAACTAGGCTTGTGGATGCAAAATAAGACCAATTAAGGCATTAATTAACTAAATTTTAATAGGGAGGACCCAATCAAGTGTGTAAATGTAAAGGGATATATTTTTCTACACTATGATAGTTAATGTTCAAAATAACATACTTAAGTGGCTCCTAGGTCAGTCGGTTATTGCCAAAGAGAGAATCCACATCGTGGAATATAAGGTGTTGCAATAGCAAGTTCCATGGTTGAGGGAGGTGGACGATAGGGTCCATTAGGATATGATA
The DNA here is from genome assembly GCA_007115665.2 of Sequoiadendron giganteum. Taxonomy (NCBI): domain Eukaryota; kingdom Viridiplantae; phylum Streptophyta; class Pinopsida; order Cupressales; family Cupressaceae; genus Sequoiadendron; species Sequoiadendron giganteum. The sequence continues at coordinate 167,972,446 of CM021107.1, forward strand.
GCCTCCATGGCTAAGTCGTTTGAGCATTGGGCTAGATGGGATAAGGAGTTGGAAGAGTTGAGAGCTCTCATTAGCATAAAGGAGGATAAAAAGAATTTACAAATAGAGATTGATGCTATTCATAGGAACCAAGAAAAAATCATATAGTGCCTCTAGGTCATAACTGATTACAATAAGGCAATCATCAAGAACATTTCCCCCACCATTCAAATATTTCAGAAAGAGATAAGGAAGGGCTAGGGAAAATGAGTAGCTAAGGAAGAGTGTGATGATAGTCACAAGTAGAAGAAAGGTAAGGCGGTGGAGAACTCAACTCTAGATGCCATGGTGGATACTCAAGCTATGCAGAAATTCTCCCTATCTTTTGAGGAGAAGCTCCACTTCCTAGCTTAGGAGTGGAAGGAAAACAATGGTCTCAAGTTGTTGGGACACCTATAGGTTTTTTGTTGCCCTATGTTGGTATTTTTTTTGTGTGTTGTCTCTATTTATTTTTTCTAGTCGAATTTTTTATGTTTTAGTTTATGCTTTATTTTGTTGGGCGTTTCACTTCTCTTGAGCCCCTTGTTTTCCTTAATGGTTGTTATGTAATGGGTGATAGCCCTTCTAGTCTTAATATAATCAAAACAACCTATATTAATAACAAAATCTACCTTAAACTTAATAATCTATAAATTTAATATATATAAATGTATATAAAATATTTCTACAATATTCACTACTTATTTTTTTGTTTAAATCATTAAATCTTAGATATAAAAATTATAAATCTTTTTTTATAATTTTAAATATAACAACTATAGATATTTTTTGTTATAAGTTTAATTATATTTAGTATAATATTATTAACTGTTTTATATCAAATAAAACTGAAAGTTACCTATTCCTCTTCAAAAGTAATAAGGATATATCAAGTAAAAAATGTTATTTGATTTTTGTACATAAAACCCGATTGTTGTAAGTGATAAATACCTCCTAACATAAATATAAACTTGCACATAAAACATATATTGAGAGACAAAAGGACATTATGGGGGTTGATATATAGTAATGGATCCTAAATGATGTCATCAATTGAAGTTGTCTTATTGCCTCTTGAAATTGTGATTCTAGTTCCCTAGAGAAGATATTTAATACACATGCAATGGAGAATAATACAATATAGGAAAATATTCCAAACTCATCCTTAGAGATACGAAATTTGGTCCAATTAATAAGAGAGTATATCCTCTCATTCTTCAAGCTCTTCTAAAATTGGGAGAGTATTTAATTACGGTCATATAGGAAAATTGAGGAAAACTAAAAAAATAAATTAGCATACACTACGACCAAGCATGCCCCTTGTAGTTGTGATTTGACCTCCTTGACTTCATATTGTGTAAACTAAAAGGGGTGTTCATATGCAACTACCAAAATTCAAAATTTGTATGACCTTTCATGAATCCCTTTAACATTATATATACATGTGAGACTTGGAACCACACTAACATGATCCTTTTAATGTGTTTTAATTTTAATACATTCAAATTTATAATATTGAATAACCTTAGTGAGCATATTATATCAATTAAGAATTAAAAATAAAAATTAAAGTGATGTTCAACATTATATTATGGATCAAGCCTCACTTATAAAAATATAAATCTACTAGTATTAGTTAAAAATAAATAGCCAATTTCATAGAGTAAGAGTAATTTCAAATATACCTAGTAAATTGATTAAGTAGTTCTTTATCTTAGATGCTATCATGATGTGCATACATCTAGGTTATGGTGTTACTATCTTGCTTACATTTTTTCATCTATATTTTGTAAATGTGTCTCAAGTACCTATCTAGATTCAATATTTTCTACACAGTAGGAGGAAAAGTCCACATAAATATTAAATAAGGAGAATACTATGTGAGATAAAAAAGAAAAAACTGAAGATAAATGAATAAATAAAATGAAATAATAGAATGTAAAAGAGAAAGAAAATAAAATATGAAATATCCATGTTATTTTAGTCCTCTAAATACATATAATCTAAGATGGAGAGAAAGGGAGTAGTCAAATAGGATTTTTCCTTCAATTCAAGGCCCTATTTTGGTCTTTCAATCTCAATGGAAAGCTAATGCAATATAAGAATTGGAAATGTGTAAGAAAGTAACCTAAGTATATCTAGGACTAAGAATAATTATATGATAAAGTAAATATATGTATAAGCATGAATCCTTGGTCTATAGGGAGAAACACCCTAGTACATATATTAGATTGAGAAAAACAAGTTTGGATCATAAAAAACTATTCCAAGAGAAAATATATAATAAAATATACTAAAGATGATAATTTTAATATTATCCATATTAAGAATGATGACTAATTGAAATATTATTTTACCCTAATGATCTAGAAGAGATAAGTGATCACATAGAGATGAAAATGAAAACATAGTAGTGTGTAACCTCAACAAGCTTAAAAAGTACAATTATGACTAACACAAAGTGACAATAGAGAGGGGGGGCTATATTATAGTGCTAGATTCTTCTTTTTTTTCTTTTATATGAGGTTCATATGGAAGTTGAAGGGTCACAAATAGAATTAAAAGATATTTTACATTAAGCAAGCAATAGTAGGAATCTAGGTAGAAAACTAAAATTTTAAATTCTAAAACTCTCAAGATGTTGGTGTAATATGTGGATTTTCATGTGTCATGCTCATGTCATAGAGAAAAAATTTAATTTTTTTATGATTATTATAGGCTAGCAAGATGAAATGGAGTGTGATTAAATATTAGCAATCTTGTGAAGGAAAAGCCCAATTATAGACTAAAATTATTATCCCTAGCAAATAATATGAAAATGGAATCCAAAATAGGGAAAAAATGTAATGTCAAAATTGTTGGGTATGTAATGTTTGAAATCACATTTTTTCCCCCAATTTAATAAGATACAAATACCATGTAATAACATATAGTAAATTTTAGCAAGGAAAATACTAAAAATAAATAACATTAAAAAGGATTTCAAAACCAATATATAGGAACTCTCAAAGTGAGGAAATTATAATACTAGGATAAGAATTTACCAAACCACATGTTAAGCAAAGAAAATCTATAAAAATGAAGCCTTACAAAAAGTAACCTAAAAAAAGTGTAGTCATATATAATGTAATACACTTACAATAAATATGCAAACAAATAAGGAACATAGTAAATATTTTTTTTAGTTTAATATGTGTAAACATAAAAGGCCTACATGGGAAACTTGTCTCATCCTTTTATGTTATCCAAAAAATTTAATGAAAAGATAAGTGATACCATCTAGAAGCCTAGTATAAACTGAAACGTTGAAAATTATCACTCCATGTTTTGTGAGAAGAACCACCAATTTCCTACAAGTTTTATTCAAGGAAACCTTAGAGATATAAACCTAGGGATGAAATGAGGGAAATAGATTTGCGATAAGGTTCCCTAGGGTGTGATTAAAGACTAAAAGGGGTTTCACCACCAAGCAATGGCTTGGAAAGACAAGAAATCTAAATGACATGCAAAACCTAAGTAAATGAACTGAAATAAGAACAACAAACTGGAGATGAAATAGATGTGCACCTCCAGAAATTGAAGAGACTCATAAAAAGATATAAAATCTTGAAAATATGAATTTGAAGGAATACTAGGACTCATACGCTAGGTTGGGCGATTTAGTCCCAATTTATGGTTTTTGGGTAGAAATTGGAATTTCACACCAGTAAGTTTGAATCCTCCAAAATATAGAAAAAATTATATGCCAAGACTCATATGCCAAAAGTGATGTAGTGGTCCCATTCTAATTTTTTGGAAAATTAAGATCTAACTTTTTTCTCTTATCTCTGTTATTGCTTCCAAACCTGATTTCTGGATCTGAAGTTATCAACAAACCTACAAAATAGAATATTGTATTGATTTGTTTATGGAGGGTCTACCTTGGTCAAACCCCTAGTTCTGTAGTTAAACCTTGATAGAAATGATAGATCTTGGAGGAAAATATGAATGCAAGTACTAATCTTAAGTGCATCTAGGATTAGGAGGTCTAAAATGCCACAAAACCCTATTCTAAAGTGCTAGAATAAGATGCATAAATGAAACATAGAGATGATGCATCACTTTAGGAGATCTCTAATCACCCTAGTAAGTCGTAAAATGCATGTACCTTCCTTTAAGTAGAAATTAGAATGATAATGGAGGCTGGAATCACTTAGGAAACAAGTCATTAGGCTTGGTTCAATGGCTAGTTGCATCTACTTGGAACCTAGAATCCATCATGATTATCCATAGGCAACCATCATCAATCCTTGAAAATGCTATATCTTGAATTGATAGTGAGCTTGAAGACCTACAAAAAACATTATAATATTGCTAAAATACATCAAATTTATGTGCTCCTTTCTCTTGAATACTCTTGTGCAAATATTCTTGAGTGCTCAAGTTAATATTATGAATGCTTAGATCTTGAATAAATTTCTCTAGTGAAATAATGATTTTAAACCATGTTTATATAGGTGTATCAACATGAATTTACACCCATAACACAAATTCCATTTTGACCCTTAACACTTTAGAAAATCCAAAGCGGAGGCTTGATTCCACTTAAGCCCACTGCCTACATTCCACTTGGCGTATATTTTATGTGTCGGTGGGGGCATTTCTGTTAGGGACGATCGCACAGTACGTAGATGTTTGTGTGACGTGCTTACATCCCTGGTAGATTCTTGCGGCTAGAGACAATAGAGGCATTACATTTTTGATTGGAATTCAAAGAGTAATGCCCCTCTTCGGCTATCCAACCCGAATATGGTCATTTTTCATCCTTCTCTTCATAATATCCACTCTTTCATCCATAACTCTCTTTAGAAAAAGTTTGGATAGAGTTTGGAAAGATATTGCATCCATTCCTTCATATTTTATCTACCAATTTTAAGCATTTCCAAGCTTTGTAGCAGCACCATTCACTCCATTGCAGCAATCCACTACTCCATCACTCCAACAGGGTGAGCACAAGACATACACCATGGCAACAGAGGCTTGAGTACCTCTCACTCACTCCTCCATGACCCTTGAGTGCTTTGGATATAGGCAGTACACTCCTACAATCTCTCATATTTCTTTCAACTGAGTAAGTATGTATTGCTTGTAGTGTTTTTTTTTTACGTAGCTTGTAGTGTATTTCCTTTATCATTTATTTCTACTATCCCAAACTTGGTTGTCCATGGAGGTGGAAACACCAAGACGAGGGTCTGACTAAGGCAGGACCCTATATAGCCCCAACAATTTCTCCCATTATTATGTGCAAGTGGAGAGAACTTGGAGCAAGTTGGCGAGGAGAGAATTGCACAAGATAGTCTTCGTCACCTTGGTGGTAATACATTTATTTTATCATATTTGTATCTAGATTTCTCTTTACTTAATCTCATTTTATCACTTTAAACACCTCTAGATTAGACTGATAGCATTCCTTCCTGAGTTAGAGTCTTGTCTTTCTGGTTCTCTAGCCATACGGATGTCAACGCACTTATGAGATTCTAGCATGTTGTGTTGTCATCCTACAACTGCACTTCTATCCTTAGATAGAGAGCTACCTGAGATACAAATTTGATTCTAAAGGTCGACTCATCTAATCTCCTTCCAACATTTAAGATTGTTGAGTGTTCGAAGGACGCATAATCCTCATCATTCTCATCCTCGTCATCCTAACTTCCCTTTAAACTGAGGTGGGTTAGGGAAGCCTTTCCACTCTTGGCCTTTCATGACTTGGGGCCTTGCAGTGGGTGATCTCCCTCTCTCATATTTTTGGTGAACCCGATCTGAACCATTTTGGTTTTGTTTTGCGATACTGAAAGTTCCTTTCCTCGTATCCTAGGAGTGTTGTAGGTATGAGTGTTGTGATAATCACACCTCACAACCTGACCTGTGACCCCTAGTAGGCATAGTTGAAAGGTCCCAAAGTATTACATAACGAAACCTTAACTGGGTCACTACCTTATCCCATAAACCTGAGGAGGCTCTGTAGAAGTACCATCTAGTGTGTGTGATGACCTCTTTCCTTAATCAACCTATTCCCTTTGCATAGATTGTGAGTAGAAGTATGAACATAACCTTTACTTCATAGGACTTGTCGATGGGATTTAATAGAGATCGATCTCCTCTTTACATTCCCACAAGGATAAATGGAAACATTGTAGCAGGTGTTCTTGTTGATCCAACATCGCAAGTGAATATTATAACTAAGGAGATCATGTTGATTAAGTTCCTGCACAAGGATAGATTTGATTCACCTAAAAGTACCATCCGCACACACGATGAAATTTTCATACCTCCTATAGGGAGTGTTGTCCTATCAGTCCTTATTGGACCTAAATCTATAAGCCTTAAGTTTTGACATTATCCCAGGGTTTGAACTCTTCAGAGTGAAGCTAGGCATCCTCTGGATAGTAGCTATGAATGCAGTTCCCTCAGTCATACACAAATTTCTAAACATTTTCATGGAGGATTGATACATATTGTCCATGAAACCGGTTACAAACCATTAGTTGCACGTGGCAGCTATACCTTGGATTAATTTTGGCTTGCCTCTCTTGGTCCTCTCCCGCCTCGGAAGGACCTCCTACACCGCATGTATTAAAACTACAAGAAGGGGCACACTAGGCTAAAAGTGAGATACCCTCCTTCACCTTATGCTATCTCACATAGAGCTTGATTAAAGGATAATAGTGATGCCACCAAAGTATGTAGAAGAGAAGAAGAGAAGCGGTCTTGAGATCCTCCTTCTTCCTCTTCCATGGTTCAGCTTGATTCTTTCTCTCATCCTATCATGGTACCATCTACTTCTGTCTCATGTTTGTGAGAGAATCCCATGGTGCCCACTTGGTGAAAGGCCAAGCATCCTGCATTTGAGCTTCTTGTCTTACCGACAGAGCCTAGGCCCATTCAGTGTGGAATACATAAGACCCCTCATGGGGAGTCCTCTCTATCTCAGCCTCCACGACCTCCTACTATTCCTATTCCTAAATAAGTAAACAAGAAGAGGCATGCCACCGAGGCGTCAGAATCAACTCCTCCTTCCATTTTTGAACCTGCCTCTCCTTCTCCCATTCAGGAGTCTTCCCTTCCACTGGAGACAGTCATGGAGGACACTCCCATGGCTAAGTAAGATCCTTCTGTTCCTTCATAATTTTTGGCTTCAAGTGTGAAGAGCTGTATAAATCACCTTGCACATGAGCCTTAGCACCGACAAAAGGCTCTCCTAGCCGAGAAAACCTCCTCATAGAAGGAGGAAGAGAAAATTGTGACTCGTGCTATGTCTTCCTCTTTCCCTCCTTCTATCCATGAATCTCTTCTAGCTCCCACTATGAGTGCACATGTACCCGGAAGGGTGCAAGTGTTTATCACTCCTTCAATGCAGCCACCCTTGTTGACTTTCATCCCAGATGTCTTGCCTTTCCAAAAGCCCATGGACATGGTGAACACTTTGGTTGTGTCCACTATGGTTTTTCCTCTTCTTCCTTTCAACTACTTGTTTCATCTGTAGGGAGTTCATCTCCCCCAATGAAGAAGAAAGTAGAGCATGGCCCCTCCAACAATGGAGGATGTAAGAAGATCCTACCTTCTCCAAAAGGTGGCCCCAAACTGACTTGTTTTGTCTTAGTAACGGAACTAGTCCCAACCTCCCCCAATTTTGTCACTACTCCTAAGTCCCTTAGCAAGTCTAGCAATGAACCTTAGGTGCAAACTGCTTCATCTGTCGAGGTGAAACATGGCACTCCTATTAAATGTATGTTCAACTCAGTGGATGAAGTGTCGATCCTGTTAGCAATTTTCACTAGGTTGTTGACTCTAGACCCACAAGAGCTAAACGATGAAGACCTTATAGGTCCCTCTACCTTGACCCTTATTGTGGGAGGATTAGAAGCTCCCCCCCTTAACATTACATCATTCTAGGCTCGTCTCCCTTCCTTCGATGATCTAGAGTGGGAAGCTGATGACCTCCTAGTTGACCAGTGTTAGGGGGAGACCCTCTTCTTGATCTTTAGATTAGATATGTGTGCATGTTGTGACATGTGCTTCCCTCATGATCATTTTATATGTGCCAGGATGACCCTTGTCACCCTTGTTGGTGCGGGGATATAGGCATGGTGTGCATGTTGTAAACCTTCCTCTATATGTATCATCATTCTTCCATGTTTGTGATTGACTTTCGGTAAATTGGGGATGATGGAAAGTGTTGGGAGCATTTAGGACTCCTTCCATGTTGACCTAATTTTTTATTTTACTTTGTCTTTCGTGCATTATTCTTGATTTGGTTGGGGATTGATGATCTTTCACCTCTTACTGTGGTTACCTACTATATAAAAATAAAGGCAGATCTGACCCCATGTAACCAGATCCCCCTATGCCCTCTGTGTGTGATATGTTTTCTTTATCTTTCTCTCGTCTTTGCTTGAGTTTTCCCTTTCATGTGTGACAACGCACCTTCTACATTACTTGGTCTTTAGAAAATGCATTCATTTCCAAATGAATCTTTTCTCGAAAACCCTTCACACACTTGCTCATTAGAATTACATTCTCAACTTGAAACATTAGCGGGACATGTTTCCTTCATCACAGGTTCATAAAGAAAGACTTGGAAATCCTCCTTTGAAGCAAGAATGGTCTTAGTCTTCCCCTCGCATGAGCACATCTCCTTCCTTTTGAATTCCATGATGAAGTGAACATCTTTCAAAAGGATTCCCTAATGATGAATCAATTTGAGAAGGAAGACACTAAGCTTTTTGAACAACGTCTCCCTTGAGTGGACCATGCCTCTTCACACCGGGTTTCTGAGGGACCCCTTCAAAAAATTTCAACAAATTTATATGGCATCTAGCTTGGGGGTAGCCTGACTAGACCGGCTTCACACCTCGATGTCTAGTCCGAGGGCAGTCTAACTTGATCATCTTTGCATCTTCATATCTAGCTCGAGGGCAACCCGACTAGATCTTACTTCTCAAACAATGCATCCCTTGAGTGGACCCTCCTACCTTTTGAAGTGTTCCTAAGGGACCCCTTTAAAAGCATTACAACTTAGTGATGGTCTGCATGACTATCCGTTCATTGGCCTGGATGGCCGCTTCCTGATGTGTTCTATCTATGGGTAAAAATGTCTCCATCTCTGACTCTACGGAGTCCCCTTCACTTGGTCTCCCTCATGTGAAATTTATTGGGGGATACCTCCCTTGCAGATCTACAAGTCTGTGAGGTGCTTTTCTCGGTCTCCCTTATGTGAGATTTCTTGAGGGATACCTTCCTTGTAGGTCTGTGGGGCTATAAGGTGCTCTTATTGGTTTCCTTCAAGTGAGAGTTCTTGAAGGATACCACCCTTGCAAGACTATGATCCTGTAAGGTACTTTCGTACTTCAGCTTTGTAGTTTTGTGGAGCAATGAAGTCCTCTCTTGGACTTCCAAGTTCACCAGACCGTGCTTTTCTTCCTTGATAGTTCAGGTATACATCTCATACTCTATTAATTCTTTACTAATCTACTTTATCGAAGCACTCATCAATACTCATGCTCACTAAAGTGGGGGAAAAATGTATCAGCATGAATTTGCACCCCTAATGCAAATTCCTTTTTGACCCTTGACACTTTAGAAAATAAAAAGTGGAGGCTTAATTCTACTTAAGCCTGTTGCATTCATTCCACTTGGCGTTTGTTTTGTGTGTTAGTTGGGGCATTTCTATCAGGGATGCCCACATGGCACACAAATTTCCACACAATGTGCTTACATCTCTAGAAAATTCCTGCGGCTGGAGACTACAGAGGCATTACATTTTTGATTGCAATTCGAAGAGTAACGTCCCTCTTCGGCTGGCCGACCTAAATATGGCCATTTTTCATCCTTCTATTCATAATCTCCACTCTTTCATCCATAGCTCTCTTTAGCAAAAGTTTGGATAGAGTTTGGCAAGATATTGAATCCATTCCTTCATATTTTCTCCACCATTTTCAAGTATTTCCAAGCTTTGTAGCAACACCATTCACTCCATTGCAACAATCCACTACTCCATCACTCCAACAAGGCAAGCACAGGAAAAACACCATGGCAATAGAGGCTAGAGTCCCTCTCGTTCACTCCTCCATGAGCCTTGATTTCTTTGGACGAAGGCGGTAAGCTCCTACAATCTCTCCTCTTGCTTTCGATTGAGTAAGCACATATTTCTTGTAGTGTTTTTGTGTTTGTGTAGCTTGTAGTTTCTTTCCTTTATCATTTATTTCTACTATCCCAAACTTGGTTGTCCGTGGAGGTGGAAACACCAAGATGGGGGTCTGACTGAGGCAGGCCCCTATACAACCCCAGCGATTTCTCCCTTTATTGTGTGCAGGTGGAGAGAACTTGGAGCAAGCTGGCGAGGAGAGCATTGCAGGAGATCATCTTTGTCACCTTGGTGGTAATACATTTATTTTATCATATTTGTATCTGCATTTCTCTTTACTTAATCTCATTTTATCACTTTAAACACCTCTAGATTAGATTGATAGTCTCCCTTCCTGAGTTAGAGTCTTATCTTTCCAGTTCTCTGGCCGTATGGATGCTAGCACACCTATGAGATGTTAGCACGCCATGCTACTTTCCTGGAACTATGTTTTCATTGTCAAACAAAGAGCTACTTGAGACACAAATTTGAATTTAAAGGATGACTCATCTAGTATCCTTCCAATGTTTGGGATTGCAGAGTGATTGAGGGATGCATAATCCTCATCATTCTCATCCTCATCATCCTAACTTCCCTTTAAATTGAGATGGGTTAGGGTAGCCTTTCCGCTCTTGGCCTTTCGTGACCTAGGGCCTTGCAATGTGTGGTCCTCCTCTCTCACAATAGGCACTTTATCTAATTTACAATTTATTAGATCCCAAATATCGATATCAACCAAAATTTTGAATTAAAAACCTTAATTTCCCACTCAAACCCTAAAAAGGGGCCACTCAGGAGTAATACACCACTTGTGGCATATGGGTCCCACCTAGGGGGACTCATATGCCCAAGGTGATGTATGAGTCCCACCGTAGTTTTTTCGTGGTGAGAAAATGTTATGTTAGAAAATTGAATGCCTTTATTGATTTTGTCAAGATTTCAACTAAAATAGGCCTTGGGATTCAAAATAAAGGGTCTTAGAGGCCTATTAATGACGATTTAAAGGGTCGTGAATGTAGGTGTACTAAAATAGGTCCAAATTAAGTGTGAAATTGTACCATCTCTAAGAAGAGCATACAGTTTTTTGCAGTTATTTTTTTAGTGGCTAATATACGCCAATTGGCTCATAGTTGAAATTTGGGAATCCAAATTTGGCTAATAGTTCAAGTTGTAACAAGACTTGAATCACCACATTTTTACAAAAAAAAAAAAAAAAATTATTTAAATCACCAAAGGATTTATTTTATTAAAAAATTTAAATCAAGAATTTCCCATACAATTTGATACATAATTAGATCAAATTCGGCTAAAATTTATAAGTTATAGTAGCAATCTAAATTAATTTTCCAATATTCTTTAATAATTATTAGTTGTTTTGGGACTATATTTCTAATCTTTAGTTTCCTCCATTATTTAAAATGTAATCTAATAGCCCTCATTGTATTTCATGAGGTAAAATATACCTATAAGTTGTAATGCTCATGGAGTGCAAAATAAAAGAAATTTCAAGCCCCATGAGCTTTACATATTGTGGGTACATTTTACCTTATGAAATACAATGAGGGCTCTTAGATTATATTTTAAATCAATGGTGGCAACTAAATATTATAGATTCTACCCCTTAAACTCGTTGATCATTTCTACCGTTGAGTCCTTACTTTTCCATGAGAATTATTATTTTTAAAAAGAAGGATTCACCATTGATAATTAATGCATTTTCCTAATAGTTTCCAAGATTCACCAAAATTTCTAAAAAAATTTAGTGATGTAAAAAAATCGCAAATAAAATTAATATTTTTTTTCCAAAAAATGGAAATATTTGCCAATAGAAAACAATATATTTTTTCAATAAAATGAAATATTTTCCATAGTTTAATATCTTGGCTTGATGGGGGGTTTCTTAAATTTATCATTGATTTTCTACACTACATAAATAATTAAATAAAATGCACAACATTTCATTCCTCCTATGTCCATGTATGTACAAGGGTAGCATTTGTCATCAGTAGGGAACATCATACAACTAGCAAACATACACACACTAATAGGATGAAAAATATAGTCAATATAGATTTAAGTATACATGATTTAAGGTCCATATTACTCTATCACTAGGAATCATGAGAATCAATAAATCACATTTTCTAGCATTCTTTTTTGCTATATGATTTAGATGTTTTGATATAATTTAGGACCACTTAGTGATGATTCTCTATTTCTAGACTATCCATTCATAAATAAAATACTAGGGATTTCATGGAATAGTTTACTCTATTGCTAGGATATATTGATAAGGTTAGCCATATCCAACTATACTCTATACTTCTAGTCACAAACTACAAATTATAAGAAATTGTATAAAAATCATTAAATGATAGATATATGCCCCCTTAAATAATTGAATGGAATAAGTGTATAAAATTAATTTTATGGAAGATAAAGGAGCATATAAAAATATAAATTTCCTTAGGAAAGATGCATATAGGACGTTTTCATATAGAACAAGTTTTACATTTTCCATATGAAAAATGTTTTGCTGTGACAAATATAAAGAGAATATTATGGTACCTAAAGTTTTTAAACCATATAACGAAAATTAGTGAGAAATAAATTTGTGCATGCCACATAATAGATATCAATATGATTGAATGTTAGTAGAGTCAAAAAATGATTAAGCTAGAGTTATATGATTACTATACTAGGTCTACTTAATAAGGATAATGGAGGGAATTATCTAAACATAGATATGTAGCATGAATGCATATGGAAGTTATAGGAGAAATATCTATATTGGACTAAAATAAATTCTCATCATAATAAGGGAGACTATATCAATATAGAAGATATAGGTGATATAGGTGGTATAGTAGAGGCCTCACGAGAAGTATCTTATTCCTATCCACTAATATAATAGTATCATCAAGAGAAGATGAGAGAACCTATGTATCATTAGAAATATTGATATCAAACTCATCAAGAAGAGCTTGAATTTTATATTTTATAACATCAAAAAAACTAGTAGGGTTACTAATTAGGAGGATGTTTACATTGGGTAGGTGGGAGGGTTATAAGCTTGGATCCTAAAATAATAGGTAAGACATGTTTACAAGGAGTATCAAGAGGTGTATAGGGTCTAGGTTTAGGTTTGGTAGGATTGGAAGAAGGTTGAGTAGGTGGATAAATGGGTGGAGGGATACAAAAGAGCTAAACATATTTTAGATGATGTTTATAAAAGTTGGTATAGAATTATCTATGCCATACAAGGTTTGGGTAAATATTGTAACAAACTAAGATCTAGGAACATTTATGAAAGAAAAATATATAAAAAATATGAGAAAATAATTCTATTTTATCAAATGAAATGATATGATACAATGAATTTGTGTGAATAGGACCAAGGTGATGAACTAGCTAAAATACATCATTTACACTATCACACCACCTTAAGTTTTTATTAGGGAGAATTTACAAGATATAATGAATAAAATGATGATGCATCCTAACTAATAGGCTATGTTAGGTACCCATGTACAAATAAAATCTCTCACAATGGAGGAAAGGAGAAGACCTAGTCAGAAAAAATGGTGGAGGTGCACCTTGCCCTCTAAATGCATTCAATAGGAAAAATTGCAAAAATTGAACGTTCAAATGTAAAAACATTGTAAATGGTATTGGGAAGTCATAATTAATGTATCTAAAGACTTAGGATAGGTCATTAGATGATTAAATAAATGATATTGCAAAAAATTATCTTTTATGATAAATGTTGTCAATTATGTAAAAATGCAAAAAGAGCAAAAAGGCAAGAAGATCAAGAGTCTTTTATGGGAAAATGAAAGGATAGGTCACTGGAATTGAAAAGGTAGTTCCCTAAAATGATGAAAAATTAATATAAAGCATTGTAAAAGGTTGAGGGAAAGGTAGAACTTTTGTATCTTGAACAATTCTAATAATAAAAGTACCCTGTAGCAGTGTTTCTTTCTGATTTTTAGGCATTGCACTATTATTACAGCATACTAAGATTGTGTTTTCAATTTGAAACCTTAAAAAAATTGTGTTAGCACCTTACTAGTGAATATTTGAAGAGTTTCACTCAGGTTTAGGGTGAATAAGAGCATATTTTTATTATATTGGTTTGTAACCCTCAAATACAAGATTTTGAGAGTCTAGTTGGAAGTTAATGTCTTCTCCATTGATTTAGGCCTTGTAGTTAAGTGAAGTAGAGCTAATTAGGATGTTATGAGTATTGTGTGTGATGGAAGGTACATGGGAAACAAGAATGCAATGGTGGAGTTGTTGTTACAAGGGAATTTGAAAGGTTTCCATACATTAATTGATGATACAACCAAGGGTTTGAAGATATATCAGTTGCAAAGGTTTGTAAATGATTTCTAGAGCATATTTAGACATAATAAAAAATGATTAAGGTAGTAGATGAAAATATGATTGTTTAGAGAAGGTAAAGGATGAATTGAAGAGACATAGGAGAGATTTCTAAGAAAGCTGATGTGAAAGGAAAATCCTGTGTCCTTTGGTAGAGAAAGAGTCAGTGAAATGATGAGTGTTGTAAAAGGGAAGTCTTGTTTCCTTTTGAAAGAGAATATTCTTGTGAACCTAATAGGAAGAAAAGAGAGATGGAAAAACACAAGTAGAGATGAAGACAAAGTTGAAGGCAAGATTGGAACCAAGATAGATGAAGATTCAAAAGAAATAAAGGAGTAGTCCAAGAAAAAAATGAAGTTGTTTTGTAGGTGAAAGAACAAGAAAGATTGATATAACGTGTTTCCAAGGGACTTGGAAAGTTTTTGTTGGTTGGTCTTATGGTGCAGGCACACCTTTACCTCTAAATGCCTTCAATACGCAAAATTGCAAAAAATGAATGTTCAAATGTAAAAAAATTGTAAAATGTCTTGGGAGGTCATAATTAATGTATTTAAAGTCTCAAAATAGGTCATTAGGTGATTAAAGAAATGATATTGCAAAAAGTTGTCTTTTATGACAAAATTTGTCAATTATGTAAAAATGCAAAAAATGCAAAAAAAAGTAAGAAGATGAGAATATTGTGGGAAAATTGAAGGATGGGTCATTGGAATTGAAAAGGAAGTTGCCTTAAATAATGTAAAAGCTATATAAAGCATTGTAAAAGGTCGAGGGAAAGACAAAAAAATTATATCTTGAACAATTCTAATAATAAAAGTACCTTGTAGTAGTGTTTCATTCTTATTTTCAGGATTTGTACTATTATTACAACATCTACTGAGATTGTTTTTTCAATTTGAAACCTTAAGAACTTTGTGTTGGCACCTTACTAGTGAATATTTGAAGATTTTTATTCAAGTTTATGGTGAATAAGAGAATATTTTTAATGGACTAGTTTGTAACCCTCAAATACAAGGTTTTGAGAGTCTAGTTGGAAGTTAATGTCTACTCCACCAATTTAGGCCTTGTAGTTTAGTGGAGTAGAGTTAATTAGGATGTTATGATTATTGTGTGTGATTGCAGGTGCAGGGGAAACACGAATGCAATGGTGGAGTTGTTGTTACAAGGGAATTTGAAAGGTTTCCATACATTAATTGATTCTAAAGCCAAGGGTTTTAAGATATATCAATTGTAGAGGTTTGGAAATTTTTTATAGAGAATATTCAAACATAATCAAATATGATTAAGGTAGTGGCAAGTTGGTGTCAGGTTTGAAATGCACTTTCTCTATAAACCCTCTCGTTTTTGTGCATTGTGAAGCCTAGCTTAAGGGTTTGGGTTTTGAAGCCTATGGAATAGTTAAAATGATCAAATTTATGTGGATTCTTGAGGTTGATGACCTAATAGAAGACTATTTGTGGTTACTTGGGATTGGGGATGTGTTTTGAGGGCCTGTGATTTGCAAAATGGGCCTATTTTGGTGCCTAAGAATGTGGGTCAGTCAATTGTTCAATTGTTTCTTCCAAAGTACATATATCTAAGTTTGAGTTATGTTCGTATATGTTATAAAGGGTCTCTAAAATCATGCATATCCTAAAGTGAAACAATGTAAAGTAGTAGATATACCTGATCTTGCTATGGTGATCTACTACTAGAATATTGGTCCTTGGGTGTATGAGTTTGTTAATTTGGTGACACAGAGTTAAGATGTTGTGGTTTTGTGTTGATTCTATCAAAAGGATGATATTAGCAATGTCTCAATGCTTGGATAAAGTTAGGAAGAAAAACTAGTTGGTCTGGTGTTTGAAGAAATGTAGAACTATGATGCAACATTGGTGTCTTAAGTGCATGATTTTGAAAGTTTGGAAAAACAGAGTAATGAGGTAGTATGTTTCAAAAAAGGTGATGTTTTAAGATGTTTTATGAGGTCAACAAAGGTTGTGGATCTTTGTTCCATAAATGATGTCTTTGTACCTTTGAGTTTCTTGAGAATTATTGGAGAAAGTTGGATGAGTAAAATGAATTGATGAAGTCATAGTTGTCTGATCAGGTTTTTGTTTTAAATAAGTCAAATTGATGTTGGTTAAGGTATATTGGAATTTGATAAGGGTCTATATTACTGATTTGGTGATTGTGGTGGTTGGTAGCCTTAAGAATGACAAGTAAATTTGATGGATTTGTTGAAAACTTAAGTAAATCAATGATGGTTGTTTAATTTGATCTTCTCCATTTAATTTTGGGTCAGAAGTACCCTTGATAGTTGATTTTTTTTGGTAGATTCTCCACATCACAAAAACTCTCCTCAAAAGAGAGAAAAAATAAAATTACCCTCAAATAAGAGTGAGGAGAACAAAACTACATGTGAGGAAAAAGTTCCCTATAACAGAGAATAAGAAAGACCATGCAACCCCCTTCAAGGTAGAGTCTTTTTTAGTGATGGTAGATGCCCAATACTATATGCTATAGATGATCCAATCTCATCAAACAACATTCTTCCCCTTAGGAAGAAACAAAACCAAGAATGCAAGAAAAGTTTTATACCATTCCTAAAAGGAAATTGAGGGAAGAAATATGTAGATGCATGATGTCTCTAAAATATTTTCAAGTGTTTCCATGTCGATATTGAAATCTTCCATAATAAATTTTTGTTCTCGACCATAATGATAAAGATAAAAATATAAAACCTTGTGGATATGGATGAATAACATGATACAAAGACAAATATGACTTCTCCAAATGTTTCTCAAAGATCTACACATCAATACCAAAATGTGATAATTGATGATGGAGAGAAAGGAAAATAGGGTTGAAATACTCCCCCACAATATCTAAAGAAGATGACACATCTCCATAATATCTAACATCAAAGAGGAGATGAATATTCTCAATAGTGTCCTCCAATTCTACAAGATAGAACTCACAATAAAATCCTACAATTTTTGTCAAGTTATCATCCCAAGTAGTTGTATCTAGAAGACTAAGATTGTCCTAGTCCACTAAATCACAAGAAGCCACAGATGTAGAAATAATAGTATCATCAAAAGAAACAATAAATAAAGGAGATGGAATGTCAACACATATATCTAGAATATTAGTAGAGGGAAAAATACCAAGATTCAAATGACCATATTGAATCTCCTCAAAAGTGTCCACACTAGATTCCTTAGTGTATACATAAACTAAAGTAACAATAAGAGAAAAAAGTGAGAAGGTGGGGAACCATATTGATAATCAACCTCCCTAATGACTATAAATTTTTTATACAAATCTTAAATGATGATATAATCTAGATGTGTGAACTTTGAACTCTTGCCTACTCCACCACGTGTGTTATGATAGCTATAAAAGCTATTTGTTGAAAATGAAGGCACATAAAGAACATCATTAAATGATCTATCATCCATGTTAATAGATCCCTTCCCACAAACACACATATATGTGTTGTTAGTCATCAAAATATGTAGTAATGATCAAGACCCAAATAAAGAGAACATACTTTATGATGAATATGTATGATGAGAAGCTTCAAAATCAAGTATCCACCTCTTCACTCAAAATTTTTTTGGTCAAAAGTGTTTTAGTTGAAAGTGTTTTGGGTGAAACCCTTTTGATTGAAATTGTCTATGTGGCTACCTATGTGGCATCTTAACACTTCTTTTGAGTCAAATTTAGAAAAAAATCAACTTCAACCTCTTAAAATCTCTCCAACTAAGATTAATTTCATGAAAAATATAAAATTACCGTTTTATAGAGCTCAAAATCTAGAATTCAATTTTTTTCTTCGTATTTTGATTTTTATTATGATTTTTTATAATTTACTATAAGTAGGTTTTTATAATCAAACATGAGGTTGATTAGAAATAAAAATATATATATTACAACATATTAAAAAATAAAAAATATATAGTGCACTAGATGAAATAATCCTCTTAAAAACGGTATAAATTGTTTTCTTAAATGATAAAGAAAAATAAATAAAAGTTGACATCCCATGAAATCTATGATGTTTTGGTGAACTTTAACTTTAAAACATTATCACCAAAAAAATATTCATCATTGTTTGTTTGTTCATACAATAGATATTGGAGTTATCTATTTAGAGAAAAAAAATAGGGAAAACAATTGATTACTCCTTTATTTGTGATGTCCCATGGACCAAACCAATTTTTGAATTTTTTAGCAATTCAAATTCTTCTCTTAAACTGATAAAATAATATAGAAAACCAAATTTAAAAATTAAAATAAATTACAAGTATAGACTTCATCAAGAGTTCTATATTTCATTTTGAAATTAAAAGCATAAATGTCACTTTTATGCAGTCAAAGTTTAGCCATTTCCCTTAAAAAGTGTGACATATACTTATGGTTTTACCATATTTTAATTCCTTATTCTCAATCACAATTTATAATGTTTTTTTATTTCAATATGTTGGAGAATATCAAGATACAAAAGCATGAAACAACCTCCACACATGAAACAAAATAAGAAAAATAGTATGCCTATCAATATAAAATGAAGAGTGTGAGATTTGTAATGATGAAGCCTTGCATACATAGGAAAGGATGAGGAGGTAGGAAGGTAGGAATGAAACTTTGACTACCTCTCTAAAGGTAGGACACTTGTGAGCTCACTTGACAAGTGGGTGAGAAAGTGTCAATAGGTGTCTCAAGTCATGAGGACACATGTCTTAATGCTATAAAGTGAGACAAAAAGAAAAAGAAGCCTAAGTAAACTTAAGCTAGGTGTGAATATGTTAATTCTAGATAGGTAATTAGCTAACTAGGTATATTAGACACTATTTACACTAATACCCCCCTTAAGTGAAACTTAGTGAGTAATGTATGGATTAATAATGAATCTCGGCTATGTTACCATATTAGGTACACATGTAAAATATCTCATAAAGTGGAGTAAAAGAGAAAAATCCAACAGTAAATACAAACCCCCTTCCAAAACAGATGATGCAAATGCATTGAAATATACAAGTGAAGAAGATATAAGAAGGACTCATGATGACCCCCCAAGGAATACTTCTAACATAAAGTACAATGGATGTTCTCCCCATAGGAGATAAAA
This sequence comes from Sequoiadendron giganteum, assembly GCA_007115665.2. NCBI lineage: Eukaryota > Viridiplantae > Streptophyta > Pinopsida > Cupressales > Cupressaceae > Sequoiadendron > Sequoiadendron giganteum. The sequence goes on from CM021107.1 coordinate 167,992,122, forward strand.
GAGATAAGGTCATGTGATCCCCCCCAAAAAATAAATGTGAAGTGATAAAGTCCATGAGAGGAAATTCTTCCTCCCAAAACCAATAATAAAAGAGAAACCATGTTGTCTCCCCTCAAAATTATGCATGTAGTGTTGGTAGATGCTCGAAACTAGATGTTGAAGATGATCCATGAATGTTGAAAAAAAATTCTCCCCTTGTGAGGAAACAACACCATAAATGTGTGCAATATGAATTCCCATTCTAAATATGAATATATACAAGAAGTAAGATGAATGTCTCTAAATAATGTACATGATACAAAGACTAAAATGATTCCAATGATGCCTTTAAAATTTGGTCAAATATCTCCAAGATAATGTTGATGTGTGATAGATTTTGATATGGTGGATTAGCTACCATAGAATATTCTAGAATAAGGACCATGGATGTGTGGTTAATCTAGATTAATTGTAATCTAATACTACTAGAGATAATGATAACTGAGTTGGATAACTCAACTCATGGATGTCTACACAACCTATCACAATATATGTCAATGTAGGTGAGGTAAGAGCAATATATAAAGATGGAAATGATGATACAACTTCATCAAAGTTGTAATCAAATAAAAGACAAATTTCCTCAATGATGTCATCCAAATCTGCAAGCCAACATTCTACAAATAAATGTATGATCTTTGGTAGATATGCATCCCCATGTGATAGATATAGAATGAAAAAATAAAATTCATGATAAAAATAATCTATGGAACTCATGGATGAGTTAGAAAGTGATTCGGATGTCTAGCAACGAGTGATATGGTAGATGATATATCAATGTGCCACCATACTATATTGTTCATCCCCAAATGATTATGTTCCACAAGATGACTGAGTGAGAATAGATGATGATTCTATATGTTGGAACTAGAGGATTAGGTATGAAAATACCATGACTAAGAAGTGTACTATAGGAAAATGTATCCCTTTTTCACACTTAATTTGAGAAATATTAATAATAAAATGAGCCAAATTATACCTTAATTTAGTGTTGTAATATGTATTTTACATATTAACATTAATTTTAAGGCCTTTTAATTAAAATGGAATTAATTATACCTTATTTTTGGTGTTGTAAGGTGTACCTTTACACTTTTAAACTTATCTAGGGCTTTATTAATTAATTGAGGTTAATTATACCTTATTTATCCCTTTTAATTCAAATCCAAGCCTAATTAATTACAATTTACGAAGGATAAAACACATCATTCATTAATGGCATAAAATAACATTTAACATTGGATAATGTGTGTCCTAGGTGAGTGACCTAGGACCCATTCGCCCAAGGGCGAATGGGTCCTCACTTATACCTAGAACCCATTCGCCCAAGGGAAAATGGGTCCTCACTTATACCTAGGACCTAAATTTCAAATACTTTTTTGGTGTTATTTCAATGATTTCAAATGTATATTCACATGTCGTCTTGTTTTATTTGAATTTAAAGAATTAATTCTAATATATATATAAATAAGAGTTTGTTGCACCTAGCAATTTTGAAGTGAGAATTCCTATAGAAATTTTATGATATCAAGAGCATTTCAAGGAATTCAAGGGTAGATATGTTGAAGAACTATTGCAACAATCAAGATCCATTATCATTTGAAATCCTTCTTGCATCATGCATGTTATTTGAGCTCATATGTTGATGTAGTGTTCAAGATCCATTCAAGCATTCAAAGGCATTTTTTCAAGTCAAGTTTCAAGATCAAGATCCACATCCATTGAATCCATTTCATGCAAGTTGGAGATCCATATTCCAAGGTTCAAACAAGGTTTTGGTGAGTTGTGACATAGGCTTGTTCATTCATCATTCCTTTCATGCTATTTCATTTCATTACAAGGTTCAATTCCCAAAATAGGGTCTGACAAAGGAAAAATCCCATTCACTTAACAAAACAACATTTTTCTCTCTTGTTGTGTGTTTGCAGATTTTAGGTGGAAGATCTATTGAAGACAAAAATTACAAAGTTGTATTTGTTGTCACCATTCTTACAATTTCATAGAAATTGACCTAGAGGATTTATTTCTAGCATTTTTACTACAAGATTCATGAATTTGGGAGTGCAAACATAGGAGAACATAACCCATAAACATTTTTTTGGGAGCCCTAGCCAAGACCCATTTTCCATAGGTTGAATGAGTCCTTGATTAGCTTTGGAAAAGAACTTTTTGTGAGAGGTACGCAAGATTTATATCTTCCAAATTCTCCATAAAGTATATAGGTTCCATTAGTATTATGTTTAATCTTCTAAATCCACTTGATAGATTGTAATTTAGAGTTAAATTTCTATTTTTAATCTTTCTCCCCAAAGTGTTGTTTAATTAGGACCCCCTCCTTGCATAAAAGGGAAACTTGCATATTTACACCTTGATTTTCAGACTCACCTTTTGGTTGATAGTCATTTCATTGTTTGGATCTCATTTACTGAATTAAATTAGAGAAATGGGTCCATTTATCCCCTTTCACCACCTTTTTGGGGTTGAACACCTATTTTTCCATGTTTCATTATGGTGAGCCCGACCTTATAATCATTAGAATTTTTTGATTTTGGAGTCTATTTTCACCCTAGATTTAGATCTTGCATTCATTTTCATTTCATTATATTGAATTGAGTCTCATTTAGGTTTGTTTAGATTGCATTTACTTTTCATTTCATTTGAGGGTTTTAGGATTGCATTTTTGTATTCTTTAAATCTAAAAAGTAAAAAAAAATCAATTATTTTGCATATCATTTACATAGAATTGCATCATATTCACTTGCATTTGAAAATTCAAACAAAATTTCATATCAAATTAGGTCTCCTAGTTTATCATTTTTTCGCATTTTCACTTGCATTCAACATTAAATTCATAGAAAAATTTAAACTTTAAGTTGCTATTTCTAATCAAAATCTAGAAACCACTAAAGTCATCTCAGAAATCTATAAAAACACTTTTCAAAACCCTAGCCTAGGACCCATTCACACTAGGGAAAATGATTCCATCATTAGGTTCATTTCCTCATTTTTTGGGCACTAAAATATCAGTTTCTCCAATTCAATTTATTGTTTTCATTTTATTGTTTTAGTTTACAGATTTTTTGTTAACTAGAATTGATCATATTTAGCTTAAAATTTGATAAATTTAGTGCATTGTGTGATTTCAAAATTGCATTTACATCTTGACTTCATTTCTTAGGTTTTTTGCATTATGTAATCAAAAAATTTTCTTGTTTCGAATCTAAAAATTGCATTTACATATTTGCATTGCACTTTAAATTCTAGGTTACTTCATCCCATCTCGCCTTTTTTCCATTTTGGGTGTGTACCGAGTTTATGAAACTTGTATGAGTTTTACAACTTTGTGTCCTATTAGCAATACTACATGATGAGATTTATTTTGAGACTCATGTCATCCCACGATACACCATTCGCCATGGATCTTGGGTTTTCCAACTCTTTCAATAATAGTGTTGATAATCAACCTCTATGGATCCTAGCCTTCACACCTCATTTCCAATGACTTCCTTACCTACAACCAGTGTGCATGATGTTTGTCATATCCCGTAATAAAACATAAGCTTGAATGAAAAATTAAAGAATTTACAATACTTTGTGAGAGCTGACCCTATCATTGCTAATGTCATTCCCCTCATAGGGAACATATGAATGATGCTTAAGCATGAGTTAGGAATATATTTTATATGTTCCTTGGCCCATATCATTAATAAGAATTTTCCTCCTCCTCAAATAGCTTCCAACACATCTTCCATGCATAAAAGAAAAGAAAACACAAATTTTGAGCACTTTACTACTCATAACACATACTTTTTTGAAAAAGGAAAGGGCTTGCAATTAGAAGAGGGAAGTGATGACAATAGAATAATCAAACCAAAGAAGAAGAAATAAAAAATACATGCACATCAAAATCTTCTATTGCAAAAGTTGCATGATATTCCTGCAACTTCCTACATGACCTATTACAAATTTCCAAGATTGAGAATATCTTCTACACTCTTCTATATTGGAAATTAATCAAATTTCCACCTAAATGTGAAAATATAACCGCAAATAAAACTTCTCAACTATATAGGTGAAAAATAGGGTCCACCAAATGAATCAAAAAAGTGATGGGCCATTGATTTTTCTAAGACCCTAAAAACCTCAAATTATGTAAAATAAGATGCAAATAATAATAAAAAATGCAACCTAACTGTTATAGAAACTATAGGGGATGTTTTTAGAGCTTAAAAAGCTTTGTACCTCGCTAGAAAGTTATTGTCTTTGAGCTAGAGCAGACTCATTCACCTTCAGTGATGAATGGCTCCTTTTAAGGCTTTGGAAAACTAATTTTAGGATCTTGTTCCTTGATGTCTACACTCTTAAAATTCTTGTTATCAATTTTTATAAATCAGTATGCAATTTTGTAGAGCTCTTTCTTTGATCTCGTACTTTGAATGACAACTTTACCAACTTTGTAACTTTGACAATTTTGCTCCAAATCTTCCTCAACTTGATCTTCAACCTGTAAATCTACAATCACACACTCAAGGGTAGAAAAACTTGTTGATTTGTTAGAGAATGAGATTTTTCCTTAGTCAAACCCCTTATAGGTAATTAAACAAAGTGATGAAATGAATGAAATAAAGCATGAAATGTGAAATGTGAAATATGTAAATGATGTCACCTTGGATGAAGTATTGTGATGCAAATTTGCAAACTAACATGTAGTGGCCATGAAGAATGTTGATCTTGGATGTGAAACGATGCTTGTAAATGGATCCTCAATGCAATATTAACTTCTTAGATCAACACACATGCATGCACTAAACCATTGACATGATGATATGACTTTGAATTTCTACAATAAACACTTGAAATCTACCTAGAAAATTCCTTTTAAATTCTCTATGATGCACTTGTGAAGTATTAGGATGCTCTCTTGAAAATCTTAGGTGAAACTATGTGAATTAACCCCTTATTTATACTATTAGGAGATTAATCCTGAAATTCAAATAATTGAGGTCAACACCAGATCTAGGAAGAAACATAATTAAATTCTTGCCAGAATGAAATTCAAAAAAGGGAGGACCCATTCACCACCTTGGGAAATGGGTCTTGGCTCAGTTTTCTAGGACCTAACCTTGGGGATTGAAAGAGGGTAAAAAACCCATTCCAGATCAAATAAGAAAGGGGGGTCATGTTAAGGGAGGACCCATTCACCATCAAGGATGAATGGATCTTGGTTCAACTTACCAAGACCAAAATTTTCCCAATGAAATAATTTTTTAATTAAATTATGATTGTCGGGATAGATCTTCAAGAGGCATTTAAATTAAGGCCTAAATTTGAATCAAAAGGGGGTTGATTACTCCAACTAACCACAATTAATTAAGACTACCTAGATAAGTGTGAAAGTGCCTTAAAACACTTTACAACACTTAAACAAGGTACACATTATGTACCTTTTTATTGAAAAAGGGTCCATTAGGCTTAAGCAAATACATCCTGGAAAAATGTGAAACTATGTTACAACACTTTACAACACCTTTGTAAAGGACCAATTAAGGCATGTTTTAGTTAAATAAAGGTCCCAGAATAGTGTGAATATGTACAACACATTACAACACCACTCCAAGACATCATTAGTTCAACTTGAATGTCAATTATCAAACAACCAAGGAAAAGGCTTACTTTTTTTGTTACTACATTTTTCCCCCACTTTAGTGAGAGGATAAACCCATATCAAACTCACACTAAAGTAGGCATACAAGACACTTAAGTATGAAGCAATAACAAAGATACATGATCATGCCCTGTCAAAGGCAAAGGAAAATAAATAAAAACAAAGGATGAAGCACAACCATTTCAACTCGATATGGAACGAGGCTATTTCTCCATAACATATTTTGCTCACTCTGGGTTAGTGGAACCTTGATTTGTGCACTAGGTGAGTTGTCCCAAAATATGTGTATCCTCACTTCGGGGTAGTGGAACCTTAGTTTGTCCACTAGGTGAGTTATCCCAATGAGGTGGAAAATGAGAGAACCATATTAGCCTCTCATTTCATACCGAAGTTATCCTCCTAAAAAATTTGGTAAGGCACCATATTGAAAACTCTTTTGTAAATCATTTTGTCATGTAAAAAATTTCCTTAAAGGGGATTTTTCTTTGTTCATGTAACTGTCCTCCTCTTAGGGAAAATTCTTCCTAGTGTCTCCAAGAGAGGACAAGTAAAATGCGTCAGATCATCTCATATGGGATGCCTCATTCACATCATGCCATGACATTAGATCATATACTCTTGGACAACATCAAACCCAATGAAACCACCAAGAAGATTACACATCACAAGAAAAAAGAAATATCATGCCATGAAATTTTTCAAAAGATTTCATTGATGTATGCCCCCACTTTAAAGTGGTTGTCACACCATTACTATGAGAAATCACTTTAAAATAGCCAATGTTTTTTCCTAAGACATGAGATCTTTCCTCAAAAAACCCTATGCTAAGTCATATGTTTCTGAAACAAGTTGCATCATGAAATAGGAAGGAAGGATTACCCCCACAAACACATAAGGGATCTATGGATTTGGGGTCAGTATGTCTATGCTACAATTTTTCATAGAGAATGAAACTATCATCATTCCCCAAATACTCATAGAAATGGAATAATGACACAATGAAAGTGAAAAAAAAGAAAAACCTTTTGGGTCAACATGGAAGAAACATGAATGCCCCAAATCCTTGCATCATTCCCAAAAGGAAAATACAAGACAAGTGAAAAAGAGAAAGAGAAAGCTTTTGGGTCAACATGGAAGAGACGTAAATATCTCGATGCCTTGTATCATCCCAAAAAGGAAAACACGAGGCAAATGAAAAAGAGAAAAACAAAGCTTTTGGGTCAACATGGAAGAGACATAAATGTCTCGACACCTTGCGTCATTGCCAAAATGAAAACACAAGACAAATTTAAAATGATTGTGACATAGAGAAGAATGAAGGTACATATAGAAGTATGCACAAAAGAGAGAGGAACATCAAACAAAACATCACGGGGGGCCACATTATGCACATGAAATCACATAAAGAAAAATGGAAAATGAAAATACTATTAAGGCATAGGTGAGTCACCCTAAAGTAGGTCATCCACCTCCCAATCTCGTTCGGTATAAACGAAAGGTGGGTAACAAGACAAAGGGACACGAGCAAGTGCTGAGCTAGGATATACACCATGTTCAACACTCTTTTTAGGATATTTTTCATTTAAGTTAAAGGAAGAATAAAATAATGTATTCCACTCATCATGCACTTGTTCACCATTTTTTGCAATGTCAATGTCATCATCTAAGTTAATCATAGTAGGAGGTCGAATAACAATTTCCATGAAATGTTCTTGTTTATGTTGTGGTGAGGGTTGAGAGTCATCATGAATTTCTTCAGGTAGGTTCAAATTTTGATTTTCTATGTTATTGTTATTTTCTTGAGTTTGCAATCTATGATAAATACCACGACCTCTACGACTACGCTCTTTAGCACTTCGATTTCTTTTCAATTTTTTGTCATTTTTTTTTTGTAAGAGTGGGTTTATCAATCAAAGGTTACTTCTCTTCCTTGGGAGGACTAGAAGAAACAATAGGAGGTTGCTCAACCGCTTCCTCTTTGACTTTGTAAATTTTTTTGACTCTAGGAGGGACAATGGGATTATTTGTATTATCTCATGGTCTCTTGTGGTAAATGGCAAGAGGTTGTTCTATAGATTGTTCTTGTATGGTCAGAAGTGTTTTTGGTTCAATCATTGTATCATTAAGGATGGTTGGTTCGGTCATAGGTTGAGGTATGTTTTGAAGGGATAGTTTTTATATTTTCATTACCTTGAATTTTTATATGATTTGAAAAAGAAATCTTCATAATGCTTGATAGTTTCCATAGGCTTGGGCCTAAATTTATCTAGTGAAAAATTCCCTTTTACCGAGGCAGGATGGAATCTGCTATGATGCACAATGAAGATGTCATTTCCAAATGGAAAATTTAGACATTTATGCACAACCAAAGGGATAGCATTAATGGAGTGAATCCATGGACAACCTAGCTTCACATGAAATTAGTCTGATTGTGGGATGATGGAGAATGAGACTATTAATTTTTTTGGTCCCACTTTTAAAGGGAGATCTATTAAGCCTATCGTAGGGAAAGAAAATCTATTATGTGTCTTGATCCATGCTTTTGGGTTATCATATGTTTCTTAATATAGCTCATGCACATATAAAAATTCTTTTGTGATCGCATTCTCTCCATAGACGAGATCAGTCAATATCCAATTAGGGGGCTTATTATTGATTTGACTAGCTATGTACAGAGGACCATCCTAGGTGCATATTTAGGTATGTCATTTTGTGAGAAAGCAATGTCAAGAGCTTGTATATTCAAGCCCTTATGAGGTTTAGCTTTGATAAATGCTATTATGTTCTCCATAGGAGTTAATTGCATATGATCATGATCCATGTTAACATTGTTCTTAGTTTGAGTAGGAGGATTGATTGTGGCATGTATGTTTCTATTGTCTTGTTTTTTCAAGTACTCTTGAAGGAAGTAACTAAGGTTATAGATTATTTTTGTTTCATTTTGAGTTTTAAGCACTTTCCTTAGATTTTTTATGATAGGAGCCAAGCTAATGTCAATGCATTCACTAAGTATATGGGCTTGTAATTTTTCTATTTGTTCATCTAGCTTTTCAATGACATCATGCACATTGAGTACAAGAGATGAAGTCATGGGAAATGAAGTATGCAAACTATGAGCCATGGGGAGTATATTCTCAACACTAGCAGAAGGAGAGTTAGAGCACCCAAGATCCACGACAAGTGAGAGATCGCTAGATGAAATGAGCCTCAAACTATGTCTTATAATAGTATTATGAATAGGACACCAAGTTGTAAAGTTCATGCAAGTTTTACAACACCAGTGTGCAAACCCTAGAATGGCAAAGGGACAATGCAATAACATAGAATGAAATGCAATTTTCAAATTATAAGAAATGTGATTTACTGATTACACAATGTGATAAGATGAATATGAACTGTTTTTATTTAATTTGAAACTTTTAATAATGCAGTAAAATGAAGAAATTTAAGCTAAATGTAAAGAATTTGAGAAAAAAAATAATCTTGAAACTTAAACAACAAGATAACAACAGCAAACAAAACCTAAAAATTGAGATTTTAATGTCCTACAAATTTAGATCTATACTAATAGGTACTCATTCACCAATAAGCACGAATGGGTCCTAGTTATGTGTTTCTGGAATTTTTCTATGGATCTCAGAGTGAATTTTGATACATTTTCAATTGCCAAAAGGTTCAAATCGGAGTTGATCAGGGACTTATTCGCTAGTAAATGTAAATGGGTCCTAATTAGGTATTTTTAAATTATTTTTTAATGACTTGCAAGCTCTCAGTTTTGTCTTTCAGTTCCAGGTTTGAAATAGTAAGCGTTAGCTTTATATTTTCCATAAATTTAATTTACAAATGCAATGAAAAGATGAAATGCAAGGCCTAGGTTGAAATGTAATTTTGTTTTTATTTTCAAATGCAACTGAATGAGATCTAAATGAGATGAAAAATGATTGATTTATTTTCAGAATTTTCAGATTTAAGAAATGCAATACAATACAAGTCTAAACTCTATATGATATGCAAGATTTCAATGCAAAAGAAGAAACCCTAAATGAGATTTTAATTCAATGCAAGATCTAAATGCAATGAATGAAAGATTTTATCTTAAGATGCAACTTTGAATACATCAGGTTCACCAATAAATGCAAAGGGGGGAAATAGGGTAGACCCAAATGCATGAACAAGAGGATCTACCACTTATTTTTCTAAGACCCTAAACACCTCAAATTATATTAAATAATATGCAAATAACAATCAGAAATGAAACCTAACTTTTAGCAACTATGGGGGATGTTTTTAGAGCATAAAAAGTAGTGTAACTAGCCAAAATGTTGTTATTTTTAATCTACAAAGGACTCATTTTCCTTCAGTGGTGAATGGGTCCTTTCAAGGTTTTAGAAAACTAATTTTAGAATCTTGTTCCTTGATGTCAAAACTCTTTAAATTCCTATTATCAAGTTTTGGAAGTCATTATGCAATTTTATAGAGATCATTTTGTGCTCTTGTACTTTGAATGACAACTTTAGCAACTTTGCAACTTTAACCAAATTTTCTCCAAATCTTGCTTAGCTTGATCTTCAACCTATAAATCTGCAATCACATACTCAAGGGTAGAAAAACTTATTGATTTTTTAGCAAATGGGGGTTTTCCTCAATCAAACCCCTTGTAGGTAATTAAACCAAGTGATGAAATGAATGAGATGAAGCATGGAATGTGAAATATGTAAATGGTGTCACCTTGGATGAAGTCTTGACATGCAAATCTGCAAATTGACATATAGTGGCCATGAAGAATGTTGATCTTGGATGTGGAACGATGCTTATAAATGGATCCTCAATGCAACATTAACTTCTTAGCTCAACAAGCATGCATGCATTAAATCCTTGACATGATGATATAACTTTGAATTGCTACAATAAACACTTGAAATCTTCCTTGAAATGCCTTGAAAATACATTTGAAAATCTATATGATGCTCTTGTGAAGTATTAGGATGCTCTCTTGAAAATATTTGGTGAAACTATGTGAATTAATCCCTTATACTAAATTAGGAGATTAACCCAGAAATTCAAAGAATTAAGGCCGACACCAAATCTAGGAAGAAACATAGTTAAATTCCTGCCAGAATGAAATTCTAAAAGGGGGATCTAATTAAGGGAGGACCCATTCACTACCTTGAGCAAATGGGTCATGGCTCAACTTTCCAAGACCTAACCTCGGGGGATTGAAAGAGGGTTAAAAACCCATTCCGGATCAGTTGAGAAATGGGGGTTCTATTAAGGGAGGACCCATTTTCCATCAAGGGTGAATGGGTCCCAACTCAACTTACTAAGACCAAACTTTTCCCAATGAAATAATTTGTTAATTAAATTATGATTGCCAGAATATATCTTTAGAAGGTGTTAAAATTAAGGCCTAAATTTGAATCAAAAGGGGGTTAATTACTCCAATTAACCACAATTGATTAAGACTACCTAGATAAGGTTAAAATTTCCTTAAAACACTTTACAACACTTAAACAAGGTACATATTATGTATATTTTTATTGAAAAGAGTGCCATTAGGCTTAATTAAGCAAATACATCCTAGAAAAGTGTGAAAGTGTGTTACAAAACTTTACAATACCTTTGTAAAGGACCAATTAAGGAATTTTTTAGTTAAGTAAAGGTCCTAGAATAGTGTGAGTGTGTACAACACATTACAACACCACTCGAAGACATCATTAGTTCAGCTTTAATGTCAATTATCAAACAAGCAAGGAAAACCCTAAGACTTTTTTCGTTACTACATCAACATAAACCATATTGTGCCTATCATATATTCCACGGACATCACAATGGTAATTGTTGACCTCTAAAGTGAATATTTAATAAATTTAGATTCCTTAAAGATCCATCTTGACTTAAAGTATGCCCTTTTCTCCTTGCCATGTAATAGTTGTAGGATCTTAGTATGCTCACTAATACATGTTTAACATTCATTTCAAATCATTCTCTTTATCGCAAGGAGCTCATTCTCATCACTTGTCTTGACTCATCCTTTTCTTACACTTAGTGGGGAAAGGGGTTGGATAGCCTTGTCCTAGTTTTGGTACTTGTCGTTGTCCCTTTGGCTAGTTGTTCACTTTCTACATACACTAAAATATATTGGGATGTGGACAACCTACTATAGGTTGACGTGCATGTGCCTTACTAACTTATGTTATTTATCTTTTTCATGTTTCTTTGTCTGATTGCATGTGTGTAATGTGATCCCTCGTACTGTTCTATTTGACGTATATCTCTCTTCATGTGCATTCCTCTATATGTATATACATTATTCTCTATGTTATAAACATTTTATCTTTTTGCATCGAGAAATTTAGGTCTCTTCCATGTTGACCCAAAATATTTTCTTGGTTTTTGCTCTCTATGTGTCATTCTTCCTATTCTGCAAGTATTTGGGGAATGATGAAATTTATACGCTCTATACAACATTGTACAAAAGATATACTGACCCCAAATCCATAGATCTCTTATGTTTTCTTTGGGGGAAACCCCTTCCTCTTTACATGATGTAGCTTGATTTGGAAACATATGATTTGGAGTAGGGCTTTCTAAGTAAGCTCTCATATCTTTTTCTACTTTAAAGTAATTGCTCAAAGTAATGGTGTTATAAATTCCTTTAGAGTGTGGGAATACATCGGTGTCCTTGCATTCTTTGTGTGTTTTTCTTACTTCTTGTGATGCATTCTTTTCTTTGTGGTGTTATTGGGTTTGACATCCTCTCAGAGTGATATTTATTAGCATACAACTTTACTCTTAGTGGTGATGCAATGCATTGCATTCCCTAAGTTGTGATTATCTTATCTTGGATTTTTCCTCTCTTAGAGACATTAGGCACAAAGATCCTTAAGAAGAATACCTTACACGAACTAAGAAAGGTCCCTTTGAAAAAAACCATATATAATGTTCATAAGTGTTTAGCATAATATAACTTGTTAACCTTGTGAAGCTCAAAACTAAAATGTGTGTGGTGTCTTATCAAAGTTGTCAGAAGTATATCTTTGGTATGGTAAGTATAGTGAGAGCCAACACAGAGGCATGACTTTCTCACTAAGACACTTTACTAAGGTCTCACCTAATGGACACCCTAAGGTTCCATTAGCCCGTGTGAATGAATTTGTTGTTTGCATAATGGGAATTGAGTTCTTCTTATGAATGAGAAGGACAAAATACCATGGTCCACATCACATTAGGATATTTGAGGCTTGATCCACCCCCTTCCTTAGAAAAACAACCATGTTACACATTGCGTTGGGACAGTCGAAGCTTCATTTTCCCTTTTCTTCACCTAGGCTTTGATTTTGTATGATTGAGTATCATTGAAATTGTTGTATACATAAGTGTCTTGAATGTATACTTTAGTGCGATTTTGACATGGGTTCATACTCTCACCAAAGTGGGGTCTAAATGTAGTGTAAGAAAAATTATCCATTTTTCATACTTAATTTGACAAATATTAATGATAAAATGAGCTAAATTATGTCTTAATTTAGTGTTGTAATATGTATCTTACATATTCACATTAATTTTAGGTCCTTTTAATTAAAATGGACTTAATTGTGACTTATTTGTGGTGTTGTAAGGCGTGCCTTTAGACTTTCACACTTATCTAGGGCTTTATTAAATAATTGAGGTTAATTATGTCGTAATTGGCCCTTTTAATTCAAATCCAAGCCTAATTAATTATAATTTCTGAAGGATAAAACTTGGCATCCATTAATTCCATAACATAAAATTTAACATTGGAGAATATGTGTCCTAGGTGAGTGACCTAGGACCCATTCACCCAAGGGCGAATGGGTCCTCACTTAGACCTAGGACCTGAATTTCAAAAAAAAAAATGGTGGTATTTCAATGATTTCAAATTTATATTCACATGTTGGCTTGTGTTATTTGAATTTTGGGAATTCATGTTAACATATGTATAAATAAGAGGTCATTTCAATTTGTTTCACCTAGAAATTTTGAAGTGGTCATTCTTATAGAAATTTTATGATATCAAGAGCATTTCCAAAGAATTTCAAGGAATTCAAGGGTAGATTTATTGAAGAACTATTATAGAAATCAAGATCCATTATCATGTCAAAGTCTTCTTGCATCATGCATGTTATTTGACCTAATATGTTGATGTAGTGTTAAAGATCCATTCAAGCATTCAAAGGAATTGTTTCAAGTCAAGTTTCAAGATCAAGATTCACATCCATTGAAGTCATTTCATTCAAGTTGCAAATCCATATTCCAAGGTTCAAACAAGGGTTTGGTGAGTTGTGACATAGGCTTGTTCATTCATCATTTCTTTCATGTTATTTCATTTTTGTAATGATGGGAACTGAACCTCCTTCTTGGAGATAGGGTAGTTTCTCATTTAATCTGGACCTATTTTAGTACCTTTGGATTAATCACCCTTTAATTCATCATTAATAGGCCCCTAAGACCCATTATTTTGGATCTTGGGGCTTATTTCACTTAAAAACCCAACAAAAACACCCAAAACAAAAAATATCTCAAAAACCCCCCTCAAAAAGCTAAGGTGGGACTCATTCACCACCTTGGGAAAATGAGTCCCCTTAGGTGGGACCCATTTGCCAAGGGTGGTGAATGAGTCCCATTTGGGATCTTTTTCAAGTTTGAGCGGAAAATTCACCATTTTAATTCAATTTTTTGGTGCATGTTGGCCTTTAAGATCTAAATAATAGTCAATCGGGTGTTAATTCCTACAAAAGAAAATTTATAAGTCATTTTTTATCCAATCTAAGCAATTTTAGAAAGCATTTTCAAGAGTCAAGCATCAAGAATCTTCAAGCAATCTTTCATGTAAGAGAATTCAAGTTGTAAAATCAAGCAAAGTTCAAGTCTTGGAGTAGCATTAAAGTGTTTTTGTAGGTCTTAAAGCTCACTTTCATTCAAGATCTAGCATTGTCAAGGGTTGATCATGGTTGTCTATAGTGAATCATGATAGATTCTAGGTTTTGGAGATGTAACTAGCCATCAAGCCAAGCTTAAAGACTTGTTTCCTAAGTGATTCCATCCTCCATTATAACTCTACATTCAACCTAAGGAAGGTATAAGCATATTTAGAGCTCATTTAGGAAGGTTAGAGATCTCCTCAAGTGAGACATTCAACTTCATATCTCCATTCTTGCATCATATTCTTACAAATTAGAATAGAATTGCACCATGTTTGAAATTTCCCAGTCTTAAACATACTAAAGGCTAGGGTTTTCATGCACATTTCATTATTTCTATCAAGGTTTAATTACCAAACTAGGCGTTTGACCAAGGAATGCCTCCCATTAGAAAATCAAGTTTATATTTTCTTTTGCATGTATTTTTGTAGATTCAGATCTGAAACTCAAGTTTGAATGAAAGGGAAGGTTTTGAAGTGGAGATCAGAACTTTTAATTCTCGAAAAAAAAAAATGGGACTGATTCGCTAAGAGTGGTGAATGAGTCCCACTATAGCTATTTTCCCAATATATAAATTTCAAATTTAGATACCCTTTATCCCAAAACAGGGTACCATGTAGAAATTGAGATCTGGGACTTATTCACCCAAGTTGGTGAATGAGTCCCAATTGGTCAAAAGGTCAAAAATTCTAGTGATTCAGAGTTGCAATTAGTAACTTCCAAATTCCCAAGTGCACATCTACATTTTTTTTTTGTTTTGTTTGCATTTCTAAACCATTTTATAGGTCATTATGGTGAATTAGGGTTTGGTGCTACATTTTGCATATTGTTGTCTTTTCCAAGTTTATACTTGGTGGTGAACCCCTCATTCGACTATATTCAGCCCTTAGGATAACCCTATTACAAGATTTCTTTCTCTTTTGCATTGAGATCTTTATGATTACTCTTGAATGTAATTGGATGTGTGGGTGTGATCTATGTCCTAAAGCATATGATAGCACCCATCCCACAAATCCATCATTTCATTTTGGTTAACCTGCATTTAGAATATTGAAATTCTAATTTGGAGTGCATCATCATCCTATATTTTCCTTGCGTTAACATTGCAATAGGACTTGCATTGGTTAACTAACATTCTAGGGTTCCAAATTTTATATTAGTGAAAGCTCTTATAGCTTGCATATTTACATCTAATTTCATTGAAAATCATTTAAAGTCTGCATTTACATCTCAGATATAGGTCATACAACATATAAAACATAAAATCCAGCTCAAAAATTCTAAAAAAATTGGAAAAAAATCCCCACAGGGATTCATTCGCCACCTTGGGTGAATCAGTCCAAGTCCAAATTCTGAACTGCATTTCAAAGAATTAAATTTCCTATTTTCAAGCTTTTCTTTGTTGTTATTGCTTTTATGTTTTAGTTTGCTTGCTTTTTGTTACATTGAAATCATTAGAAATAAAATTATTTACATTCACTGTAATTCTAGATAGAATTAGATTTTTTAATTTTCATTTCAATCATTTAGATTAGCTTACATTAGACATAGATCAAAAAACCAAACCAAAAAAAAGACCTAAGAGGGTGATCCCACAAAGCTGGTTTGCAATTTCTGGGAGATTCTATTTTTTGCTGAAATCACATATTTTTAGAAAATATAATGATTTAAGCCTTAAAAAGTTCCATTTTAAGGATTCCAATTGAAGAGGTTTTGATCAAACCAACTTAGATCAAACCCCCTTGGATAGAACCCCGCTAGTTTTAAACCATACCTACAATAGAGTCTCCTTTACACCTATAAAAATACTGATAAAAAATAACTTTTGATTTACCTTTTGGGGGATCAAATGAATTCATTTAAAATTTATTTCAAATGATCATGGTAGTCCTCAGAGCGAGCTATCCAACGAATATAATTTTAATATGTTTTGGTTTTATTATGTATGTATTTTTTTAGTTTTATTAAACATAGGTTTTTCACCGAAAATCAAGCTCTTTGTTCTGCACATGTGGAAAAATAGCAAATTATCAAAATAAAATTTTGAAAAATATGTTAAGGCTGGGTATTGATGTCCTTGATCCATTAAAAAAAAAAAGAATTTCAATGCAAACAAAAAAATTTAAGTTGTATACGATCCGCCTATGTCTGAGTTGTAATTGGGTTGACTTCAAAACTTGATTAAGGAAAAAATATTCAATAAAACACTATAAAACCAAATGAAAGTGCTAGATATCATAGTTACAAATCTAAATTCAAAAAATATAGAATTTTATCCTTCATAAAAGAAAATTTATGTTGTATGTATGGTGAGCGTCACTCCTTAAAAATGTTGTTTTAAAAAAAAAAACTAGTTTTCGAAGGAGATGGAAAAATAAGTGCAATCTGATTCCAAAAAAATGAAAAAAATATATTTAGAATCTATAGACAAAATTTCACAAATCACTAGATTTCATAATCTTCAAATTATTCATGGTTTAGCCACTATAGGAGCCCGGAAGTGAAGATTTAGTTAAAAAAAATTAGTTCAGTGTCCAGTTTGCCCAAAAAATGTAAACCAGTATTGTGGGATCACCCAAGACCTAACCCACTTGGAAAAGCTATAGTTATTTGACTACGTCAAATCTCTCTTTCCAAGTTGACCTAACCGCTTTCCAAGTTAACCTAACCGTCAAGCATTTTAGTAGTGATGACTTTGGCATGTTAGATGAAGCCCTTGAGTAATTCATCTCACAAGGTTCATCCACTAACGCTTGTTATGAGAAACCAAAACCAAGAGAAGTTAATGTGATTCAACCTCAACTCATCCTTTACCCACCTTTGCACAAACCACAACCTAAAAGCAAGCATAAATTTACTCTTTATCCACTTAAGAACCATGTTTTGCAAAAATCAAGTAATAATACCATTTCTCACACATATAACACCCAAAACAATCCACAACCAAGGAAAACAACTTCAACATCCTTACCTTTACCTAACTTCGTTTTGCCTAGTGATCCCCATTTGCCTTCACATAGTGGGAAGGAGTATGATCTTGTTGAAAAAATTAAAAATGCTCCTGCAAAGATATATCTATGGGACTTAATTCAGAATTAACCTAGCTATCAAACTATGCTCCAAACATCCTTACAACAAGTTGTGATCCCTCCTAATACAAATACAAATGATGTGGCAACTCTAATCCAAGGAATGAATACAGTTAATGTAGACATTACCTTTCACCAACATGAGCTCCCTCCCTTAGAGATGAGGAAAAGACATGATGCCTTCATGATAATAGACAAATATAATAAAACAGGCATAAAAACGACCCTTGTTGATAATGGCTCATCCCTTAATGTGTGCAGCATGAATCATTTAGATAGGTTGTGTGTGGATAAAGAAAAAATGGAACCTGACTCCTTATCGATTCGAGGATTTGTAAATGCCCTTGGAGTTATGAATCCCATAATTAGGAATTGCTCTTCAAGGGATTATTGATGATGATACATATAGAGAACAACAGTTGTATTAGCTGGAAATGCTCAACGAACAACGCATCAATGCTCACTAGCACCTTCAGGCTTATTCTAAACGAATGCAAATAATTACAATGATAATGTAATCTCGCGTTTCTTTAATAAAGGTGATTTGGTGTTATGCGAAAATCAATGCAATGTCAATACAAACCCTACTGAAAAAGGAAAATTCGGTCCCAATTCGTTAGGACCATATATCATAAATGAAAACTATGGATCTAGAGCTTATACATTAATAGAAGTGGATGGAACACCTCTCAAAGAACCTATTAATGCCACACATTTGTGTCAATATTATGTCCAATCCTCTTAAATAGTGTGAATGATAAAGTAGTGGTGTTAGAGCTACTAGGTAATATTCCATGCGCTTTAACATTGCTTTGTTCTTGACAAACAATTCTTTAGGTGTCTTGAATATTAAAGTGATTATTTAGTTCTTTTTTAAGTGATTACTTTAGGTTTCATGCTATTTAAGTTCATTTTGTATGTTGTGTTAGATTAGACCCTTATATGCATTTATTGTTCTTTAATTAGATCATAGGTGCATTTAATTTAGAATAACATACTTAATCACAATGTTGCATCTAAGAGAAACTAGAATGAGTTTTAATTAGATAACATAAAGCATGTTAAATCATGGAGAAATTCATTAAATAGTCTTACAAAGATTATTTAATTAATCACATTTCCATTTAACATTCAACACATAAACACAAGTAATAAAAAATCAAATGCTTATATATCTATCATTTTTTTGTGTACATGTCATCAATATACACAATGCTACTCAGGTCTACTATTGATAGATCCCTCGGGACCTTGTGCTCACATTTATCTAGTGGTAGTATGTCAAGAGACATTGGTATCCGATCATGATCACGATTCATCGAGTGTACTAAGAGAAAATTGTAATCCCCATACCTTCCCAAGGGCCTCCTAATGCTCCCCTACTATTATATCCCTCTCTGCTTAAAGCCTAGCTACCTCTAAGTGTATTCTCTCAAAATTTTTTGGTGTAACACATATTTTAGCACCTTAATGCTTTCTAACACTTCTAGGGTTTTCACCTAAAAGGAGAAAGATGGGCCAAAATGCTTATGTTACATTCAAGTATTATGTGTTAATGGGGGTTTAAGGTGTGAAGTGTGAAAAATGTATCTAAGTACAATGATCTAAATGTAAAGAACTAAAAATAGAAACTAAATATTGATGCAAAACCTAGGAAATAGACTATGTTTAAATACACATTGTTGTATGTAAGCATAAACTAGAATGGCCTAAAAATGTAAATTTTTACAATACAGAAAGCTATAAATAAAAGAGAAGTACCTAGAAATGTATTACAGACCTAGGGGAACACTAAAATTCTAGAAATACTAACTTTTATGCCTAGCAAGACACTTGTTCCAAGTTGGGCAACCTAGTCCTTTTTCAGGAAAATGATCTGAGGCTTGTTTCAACCAAATGGGTATCTCAATCCACATAAATCTCTGGAGAATATGAACAATGGGACTAGGTCACCACAACTAGTGGGAATGTATCTTTTGTCTTTTCTGAAAATCTAAAGGTGGAAACAGAGGATCTTGATCTGCACTTTCTATTCCTCTCAGTGTTTGAACCAGAAACCTTGATTTTCGGCCTATAGGTGTCTTTTTGTGGATGCTTGCCTTGGCTAACAAAGATGTGTCTTCTAGAAGCCTTCAATCCATTATTCAAGCCTTCCAAAACACCTAAGTCTGCAAACACACAAAGAGAGAGAAGAGAATATGGATTGTTAGAGTATGGGGGCTTGCCTCGGTTAAGCCCCTTTTAGATAATTAAATCAAGTGAGGAAATAAGATAAGAAAGCATAAAAAAATGAAGCAATGATTCTAGTACCTTTCCATGGAGATAGATCTTGGGTTGCTGCAACTATTCAACCCTTGAATGCTTTAGCAAAGGATATCTTTATGACCTAGGATGCAAACCCTAGCTTGCTTGAGAAGAGTGGTGGATGAGTGCTTGAGAGGATTGAGAGAAGATGAAAAATGATCTTAGGAGATGTCAAAATGAGGATGAAAACCTTTACTTATACATGCCAAACCCTAATTTTCTCGAAAATGACTCATGATAGGCCAACCATAGGGTTTAGGAGGCAAGATTCCTATTAGTTTTTGTTTTAATTTTGAATTTTTTTCTGAAAGGGACTAGGTCGGCCAAGGTGGCAACCTAGTCCACTTGGGAAATTTCAATTGGTGGTTGAGAATTGATTTGTGTTTTATGAAGTTTACTAGCTTTGCCTCCTAAAACACACTTAAGTTGAGACTAAAATTACATTAAGGGGACAAATTAGCATAGGAAAAGGGTTAATTTAGGCATGATAAGCCCAGATAAGTATGACAATGCATTACAACACTTTACAACACTTTTTTATAAGGCTTAGGAAGATGTTAGAAGATGAATTATGTTGAAAGGGTCTTATAAAAGTGAGGAAATGTGTCACAACATTTCACAACACCTTAGTAAAACACCATTAGGTTATTTTTGAATTGCAAGCTTTCAAGGTTGGATCAAGGGAAAACAAGGCCAAAATCCAATGGAAAAGGCCAAAATGAGTGAAAAAGTGAAAAGGTATACACATTTTGGTTACACATTTAGCCCCCACTTTAGTGAGAGAATGAGCTTGCTTAAAACTCATACTAAAGTAGCCCAATGGAGATGGTGAAGAATGAAAAAGAAGAAGGTTGTCAAGCCCCCAGGGTTCAAGATTCTAAGTTAATGAGACAACAATACAAGAGACACATTCAAGGGTGAATGATATGCAACAAGACGAGATACATAATGATGCGATGAAGAGGAATAAAATGAAGAGAAGGAAAGGTGAAAAGTTGGATCAAGCTTCAACCATTTGTCTAGCTATTTGTGGATCAGATCTAGGTTGTTTGTCTAAAAAAGGAAAGGGGGTACTCACTCTGGGTTGATGAGACTTTCGGTTGTTCACCGAGTGAGAATGCTAAAAAGATGGTGAGATGCATACACATAGTTGCTATGCACTCACACACAAAAAGGTGGCTATGGGGAAAATTCATGCCACTAGTTGGGCTTCTCGCTCAACCATACCAAATTTATTGTTGGACTCAAGGGAACATTGAGAGGGGGGGGGGGTGAATCAGTGTTTAGTAAATTTAAACTTCATTAATCTAAAACTTGAAACCACTTCAACATTCCATTAAAGAAAAGATGCAAACATTCAAAGTAATCATTCATGACACCATAACACAAATATTTTTGCGTGGAAACCCTATTAAGGGAAAAACCATGGTGGAGGTCAATCCACAATTTGGGTACTCAAATATAAATGTTTACAAAATAGAATGCACTTGCATTCAGGCACACTGCTCAAAAGGAAGGCTCATTTCCTTAAAAAAGTTCAAATTAAGACCATCTGAAGGTTGAACTGAGATGACAGCATCTACTCATGCCAAGTTACAGTTCTGGTGAAGCTCATGGATTAGATTTTGCGACCTCTATTTGACTTCGCTCTTGTTTCTGCTCTACTCTTCGCTCAACACTTAGACAAGTTCGCACTATTTTTCTATTGAATTTCACATTATACACACATTCAAATGTTTCCAAACCTATTCCCTTACTTATCCACCACCAAAATGATAAAACCAAACTCACATATATATCCGCTAACAAGGATTTACTCATTCATCAATCAACTTCATAAAGTATTATTTTCCTTTCAACTTGTCAGCTAGATCTTTAATTAAATATTGATGTGTATCCTCCAAATTCGGTTAAGACATAGAGATGACCAAAATAAATAGGTTTCAAACATAAGATCATTTGATCGATAACCCCTTATACATCCACAATTTCTATACTTGGCAGGTCGACTTATTATCATAGATATTCAACATCTTAATGTACCAGATATCCTAGATCACATACTAGTGAATGTGTATCAAAACAATCCTTCAAGAAGGTATTCCAAACATCAAAAATAATTTGTATGAGGTGCACAACACAAAATATCAGTCTGGTGTGGTAATCAAATCGACATATCTGCCTGTAACTGGATGCCCTGTTCTTTGCTTTGTTCTATTAGTTGATACCAAAACTAGACTGCCGACCGGATGTATGACTTAGGTTGCCATCAAAGACAACAATTACAAGCCATATTAAAACAATATCCCCCTTTGGCATTGACAGCAACACTTAGTGAAAAATGACTAAGTGTCGGGATCATTATATGTATGCTGCCAAACTTTTACTACACTTTCTCCCCTTAAGATTTATAAGGCATTTTTCACTACATTCTCTCCCCCTTTGACATCAATGATAAAGCATAGAAACCATATGCCAAAAAGACAAAATGTGATAGGACAGTGACCAAAAATGTGTTCAAAATCCTCAAAGCTTCAAAATTTCAAAACATATGTGCCGATAGTTCTCCCCCTTTGATTAAAACTTCAAAAATTTGAAAAAAAATAACTGCTACTTTAGAAGATTATCTTATGGTTTTTCTTCATTTCTGGAAGGAATTTCTTCCAAGCATCTATTGTGATTCGAATGATAATGATCAAACTATTTTTCTCGGATGTTTTGTTGACAATTTCAGTTAAAGATTTTGGAATTGTAATTGCTTCTTCCAGTTTCTCTCCATTCCTTAGTATTTCCACCATCTGCTCCAATCTGCATTCGGTTAGATCCTTCACCTTCCAAAAAGTATCCACAAGTGTGTTATTGGAGAATTGAATTTTTGTGTGTTCAAACTATAGCTCCTGAATTCTTTTTTTGATGGTGCCATCTTGATCCTAAGACATGTCAAAGGTTTTTTCGATGCCATTCAACTTTGTTTCAATTTGATCCAATTTCTCTTTCTAATTGTTAACAATATGGGGCCAATGGATGCAATAATTGTAGATGCTAGTGGTTGAGTTTATGCAATGCCTCAGCTCATTCATTTTCTTTTTCAATTTGGAAAGAGATAACCTGAATTTCTCCTTCAAGTGAGAGATAACTTTACCATCTTCCTTTTCTTAAGCTTCAAATTTTAATTTTTCTTTGTTGCATTCAATCATTTCATTGAGCAAAATGTTCTACGAACTTTCCAATCTGATCTTGCATTGCTCAACATGAGGATTTAACACACTTATAAACCTATCTTGATCATATGATGGTCTGATAGACCATAACCTAGCTATCTTCTGCATTCCACCTTCTCCTTGAATAAGTTGTTGTAGCTTTTCTATTGTTAGATCATCTTCTTCCTCACTAGGTTTTTCTAGTTCTGGTTCAATTTTTTGTAGATCCTCAATTTATTCATCAGATTATTCATCTAGAATATCCACAATTTTCTTTTCTTTTCCTTTTCCCTCAATTCTAGGGACTTTTCTTTCTGGAGGGTTGTATTCAACAACTTCTTTTTCTCTTTTTTGTCCTTTATTCATGCCATCGGAAGAAGAACCAACTTCAATTTTTCTTACTAGAAGGGAAATATTAACTAAACCACACTTTCCAAGCACATACTTCAATAAATTTTCAAATTCTAGATCCGAATCAGCCAAGCTCCTAGAATATGAATATATTTGTTTGCATACTGGTTCATTTTTTTTCCACACCACATTGTCGATTTTCGACAAACAATTCAATAAATACATTACTAGACATATAATCAGAGTACTGAATCTGAAAGGGTAGCCTATTTCTTTTGTCATTTGTACATTATCCATCAATTGATCCTTTATCAATCCACAAAGGTCAAAGTCTTGATCTTCAATTATCATCTTGTGAGAAATGTAAACTATGCCAACCGATTTTCTCCTTCTCGATTTCTATAGAATATTTTATATGTTATCCCTTGCGCAATGTACTTTGTAATAGGATTCTTGATTGTCGCAATTATTAGTGCCCTCTAATCCCCAATTATTCCAATTAGGGTTTCAACTTCTCTGTTCCAGATGGATTTCTTCCTTGGTATATCTCTGACTTTGCATAATCCAATCAAATTCTTAATTGTTTCCTTCAAGATGATGTAAGGTTTGTCCAAAGTTAAAGTATCATCAGGCAATCTACTCAAGATGAATTTTACGAATTCCACACTCTCAAAGTACAAAAAATCATTCCAAATATCCAGATTCCTATGTTTGGCTTCACTCAATTGCTTGAATTCATTAGGTAGTAACAAGTTCATGATGGGCCTAATATTTGCACTGTTATATTCATCTAGAGTGATCGAACCTTTTATTTTTTCCATTTTTATTTTCGTCTTTAGGGTTTGCAACCGCACACCAAATTGTATGAAGATTTTTAAAAAAAAGGAAATACTTCATAGATTTTGAGAATTGTTGATGAATCAATTTCACTACTTCGAGATCCTTCTACCGAGTGCTCTCCTTCTTTTCTTCTTCGATGAAAAGTGAAAAATAATGGTTTCAACTTGACTTTTATAGCTCGCACACTTGCAATAAATGTGTTTGCCCTAAATTTTTGGATACTTTGCTTTCACAAACAATAGACAAAAATCTTCTGTGGACCTATGAATTGTTTGAATTATTTTTGTGAATGTTCTCCAAAACCACAAATACACCTTCTTGATTGTTCTTCGCATTCTAGTACCATCGATAAATAGGGGAGGAAAGATTTTCTTGAAAAACTCCCCCTAGGCCAATGGCGTGAAATCAATTATCAGAAGAATTACCGGAATCAAGGTTCCGGTATGGAACCATTTACAACATTAAAATCATTCTTTCTTACCCATGTCTTCTTCATCTGATCTCTGATTTCATTTGTAGTCACTTTTTCTTTCCCTTTATAATTTTTCTCTATATTTCTGCCTCTATCTACTAGACCTCTTTTATCCACATTTTTGTTTTTTGCAAAATCTTGCAATGTGACCATACTTATTGCAGTTGTAGCACACAGTGCTTTCTTGTCATGAACAATCATTCCAATGGCTTCTTCTTGATCTGCATTGATTAGCAACATGCCAAAATTTCCCACATGTATAGCATTCAACATTTCTTCTATCAACAAAGTAACTTGACACTTTTCTGCATTCAATTGATTTATGACCAAACTTTTTGCAACTAAAACACTGACCGGAGAATAATGAAATTCTTGACTTCATATTACTTCTACACTGAGTAACTAGATGGCCAAATTTTTTACAAGCAAAACAATATCCATTAAACTTTTGAGCATTAGGTTGTCTTACCGAATACCTTCCACTTTTGTTTATCTGTCTAAAATTCTTTTGTCCTGATCTAGAACTTTCTCCCTTTGCATATCCAAGACTTCTCTGATCATTTCCACTCTTTTGTCCTTGAGTTAGCTCATCAAGCTTTGCTCAACTGATCTTGAACCTTTCTTTGTATTCATTTGCAATGATAAGATCATTCTTGAGAGTATCAATCTGCTTACCAAGTTCTTCTTGATTGTTTCTAGATCTTTGTAATTCACTTTCCAACTGAGTGGATTCCCTATTTATTCTACTATATTCATCATATTTATCTTTTAAGGCCTGAGCAAGATTTTCCTCATTTTTCTTCATTTCTTCAATCTCTTTAGTCATCTTCATCATCATAGATTACATTTGATGCTTTAGGTTTGTATTGTCTCTAGCAAGCTTTTCACATTCTTCATCTATTTCCTTCAAGGTTTGATTCAGGTGAGCATCATCCATATTTTTGTTCTCCTTTTGTTGTATCTGATCACAAAGATCCTTTCTCTTCTCCCTGGATTTAACAATTTGATCCTTCAATGACTGAATGAATTTGTCTGCATCTTTAAGATTCTCTCTCAATTCCCTGAATTTTGCTTTAGACTAATCAAGGTCATCAAGTGCCACCAGAAGCTGTTGTTGAAGACCATAAAAGTCCATTACATTCCAAGATCCACCTCAAGTTGCTAAACTTCTTCAAAGGAACTACGCTCTGATACCAATTGTTGGACTCAAGGGAAAACTAAGAGGGGGGGTGAATCAGTGTTCATTAAATTTATAATTCATTAATCTGAAACTTGAAACCACTTCAACATTCCATTAAATAAAATATGCAAACATTCAAAGTAATCATTCATGAAACCATAACATAAATATTTTTTATTGGAAACCCTATTAAGGGAAAAACCACAGTGGAGGTTAATCCAAAATTTGAGTACTCAAATATAAATGTTTTCAAAAGAGAATGCACTTGCATTTAGGAACACTGCCTAGAGCACACTACTCAAAAGGAAGGCTCATTGCCTTACAAATGTTTAGATTAAGACCAGCTGAAGGTTGAACTAAGATGATAGAATCTATTCAAGTTAGGTTATAGTTTTGGTGAAGCTCATGGATTAGATTTTGTGACCTTTATTTGACTCTGCTCTTCTTTTTGCTTTGCTTTGCCCTTATTTTCTCTTCCCTCAACACTTAGACAAGTTCACACTATTATTTTGCTAAATTTTGCATTATACACACATTTTCTTGTTTCCACACCTATCCCCTTACTTATCCACCACCAAAATGATAAAATCAAACTCACATATATATCCGCTAACAAGGATTTACTCATTCAGCAGTCAGCTTCATAAAGTATTACTTTCCTTTCAACTTGTCGGCTAGATCTTTAATTAAATCTTGATGTGTATCCTCCAAAGTTGGTTTAGACATAGAGAGGACCAAAATAAACATGTTTTGAACATAATAGCATTTGATTGATAACCCCTTTATACATTTGCAATTTCTATACTTGATGGGTTGACTTATTATCATATATATTCAATAGATTAATGTACTAGATCTCCTAGATCATGTACCAGTGAATGTGTATCAAAAAAATCCTTCAACAAGGTATTCCAAACATCAAAAATCCTTTGTATGAGGTCCACAACACAAAATATCAGTCCAATGAGGTAATCAGATTGACATTTGCGCCTTTAACCGGATGCCCTATTCTTTTTGCTCGGTTTTATTGGTTGATACCAAAACTAGACTACAGACCAGATGTATGACTTAGGTTGCCATCAAAGACAACACTTACAATCCATATGCCAACATGTATATCTCCTGATAACTTTCATAAGGTGCCACAAAGGAAAAAGGTGCAGTTCATGAGATGAGAAAAGCCTTGGATGCTTAGAACCTATGAACAAGTGCAAGATGGCACCACAGGCATGCAATCTGTGTTATGAAAGGTGACCATGTATGCAAAGGTGCAGAAAATGCAATATGTACAATGCACAAGGAGATAATGCAAAAATATATTTTCAAAGGATTCTTGTTTTGTTCATGTGAAGTATTTAACTTAGGGAACATTATGTCTAATGCCTCCAAGAGAGGACCAATCAAAGGATAGAAGATTCACAACTTAGGGGATGTAGTGTGTCGCATCAGGCCACTAAGAGGAATGTAATATGCTAAGATAGGTCACTTTCATGAAGGAAATTACACACAATGTCATCCACCAAGTGAGAGACTCATCGTATGAAGTGATAAGGCTACACTAAGAACCAAGAAAAGGAAAATTACAAAAGGAAATAGTGTCATTGTATGCCCCCACTTTGAAGGAATTGTTACACATCATTCTGTGAGCAATTACTTTAAAGTAGAAGAAGGTATGAGGGGATAAGTATATCACATGTGAGCCACCTTAAGATATGTCATCCACATCCCAAGCTTGCTCTTGTATGTGCATGAGAGGTTAATGCCTATTCAAAAGAGGCAACAACAAGTGACATACGAGGGAAAAGGCTACTCAACCCCGTTGCTCACACTTAGTGTAGGGCAAAGGTGAGATTGGAATGGATGATGGTATGCTTCTCCTTGCAATGGATGAAAAACATGCAATAGTGAGTGTGATATGACCCTACAACTATTACAAGGAAAGGAGCAACAACTAATCTTATTTATGTGGGTAAGGAAACAAAGATTCGATAAAGTTGGCCTTGATGGTGTAGACTTTGTCATATATGTTAGTAAGGTCATTGTAACTTGGGTGATATGAGATGGTGTTCTTAGGTGGGGGAAAGATGAGAGGATGCTTAGGAGGTCCAATAGTAAATGGGGATCTAATGGACACTTGCGTATGCATAACCTTGGTGGGCATGGGTTGATGTATCTCTAGGAAAGGGCAATTAAGGATCATCTTTGTATTAGTGCCCAAGGAAGACATATGACTATTTCTTGAGAGGAGTGCAACCATGTTGTTGTTTTCTTCAACCATGATACCTTCCCAAATAGGATATTTTGTAGGAGAACTACAAACAAGATGCTGAGGAAATTCATTGTTTGGTTCTACACTGTTGACTTCATTGCAAGTAAGGGAATGTTTTATTGTTGTAGTGTAGTGTTCCATCTTAATATCTTCTTCACTAATAGGAGAGATATTAGGAGAGGGGGAAATTGGATTGTTGTGATTATTGATGGTTGCATTATTTTCCTCTAAGGTGTCATTCTCTTGTGTCATATTATTCACATTAGGTTAACCAAAATGTAACACAAATTTTAGCACCTTAATGCTTTCTAACACTTCTAGGGTTTTTCACCTAAAAGGAGAAAGATGGGCCAAAATGCTTATGTTACATTCAAGGATTATGTGTTAGTGGGAGTTTAAGCTGTGAAATGTGCAAAATGTATCAAAATACAATTATCTAAATGTAAAGAATTGAAAATAAAAACTAAATATTGATGCAAAACCTAGGAAATAGACTATATTTAAATACAAATTGTTGTATGTAAGCATAAACCAGAATGACCTAAAAATGTAAATTTTGACAAAACATAAATCTATAAATAAAATAGAAGTACCTGGAAATGTATTGCAGAATTGGGGGAACTAAAATTCTGGAAATATTGACTTTTATGCCTAGTATGACACTTGTGCCAAGTTGGGCGACCTAGTCCTTTTTCGGGGTGATTTCGGGAAATTGATCTGGGGCTTGTTTCAGCCAAATGGGTATCCAAATCCATAGAAATCTCTAGAAAATATGCATAGTGGGACTAGGTCACCACAACTGGTGGGAATGTCCCTTGTGTCCTTTCTAAAAATCTGAAAGTGGAAATGAAGGCTCTTGATCCACACTTTCTATTCCTCCTAGTGTTCAAACTAGAAACCTTGATTTTTCGCCTGTAGGTGTCATTTTGTGGATGCTTTTCCCTAGCTAACAAAGAGGTGTCTTCTACAAGCCTTTAATCCATTCTTCAAGCCTTCCAAAACACCTAAGTTTTCAAACACACAAAGAGAGAAGAGAATATGGATTGTTAGAGTATGAGGGCTTGCCTTGGTCATGCCCCTTTTAGATAATTAAATCAAGTGATGAAATAAGATAAGAAAACATAAAAAAAATGAAGCAATGATGTTAGTATCTTGCTATGGAGATAGATCTTGAGTTGTTGCAACTATTCAACCCTTGAATGCTTCAGCAAAGGATATCTTTATGACCTAGAATGCAAACCCTAGCTTGCTTGAGAAGAGTGGTGGATGAGTGCTTGAGAGGATTGATTGAAGGTAAAAAATGATCTTAGGAGAGTTCAAAATGAGGATGAAAACCCTTACTTATACATGCTAAACCCTAATTTTCTTGAAAATGACTCATGATAGGCAAACCTTAGGGTTTAGGAGGCAAGATTCTCGTTAGTTTTTGTTTTAATTTTGATTTTTTTGCCAAAAGGGACTAGGTTGCCCAAGGTGGTGACCTAGTTCACTTGGAAAATTTCAAGTGGTGGTCAAGAATTAATTTATGTTTTATGAAGTTTACCAGCTTTGCCTCCCAAAACACACTGAAGTCGGGACTAAAATTACATTAAGGGGACAAATTAGCATAGGAAAAGGGTTAATTTAGGGGTGATAAGCCTAGATAAGTATGAAAATGCATTACAACACTTTAAAACACTTTTTCATAAGGCTTAGAAAGATGTTGGAAGGTAAATTATGTTGAAAGGGTCTTAGAAAAGTGAGGAAATGTGTCCCAACACTTCACAACACCTTAGTAAAACACCATTAGGTTATTGTTGAATTGCAAGCTTTAAAGGCTGAATCAAGGGAAAACAAGGCCAAAATCCAATGGAAAAGCCCAAAATGAGTGAAAAAGTGCCAAGGTATATACTTTTTGGCAGCACAGTTGGGTTCCAAGATGATTGTGCATCTGGGACAACATAGGCTCATTGGATGTGCCTCTTGACACTTTCATATGATGCTCACAGTCTATTGTATGGCCTAAACAATTATGGGTCCTGATCCTCTATGGGTGGGGGAACATAGTTTGATTTCGTGACCTCCTCAACAATTAATGGGGGCACTATCTCTGTAGCCACTTGACGATAGAGATCATGAATATCTCTCACAAATCTTGCAATATGGAAACCATAAACATAATTAGTTCACATCGTGATATATATGTATTAAAAGAATAAACCACAAGAGTAAGCATAAAAAATAATAGTAAATAAAATATCATCACCGATCTCTCTGGAAGGTTGTGTGAAATTAGCCTCATCATGTGCAGGAGGCATGGAGGGTGTGTTATCCTCCCCATGGCTATGGGTACTAGTGCTTGCTACAACTAATACTCGTGATCTAGTAACACGAATGGGAGATGGATCTCCCCACTCATGACCTATTGGATCATCATCTGCTACATCACCACTCTTTCTCATGGGTTGCTCCTCCTCCTCATTTTCCTCATCCTCGTCCTCATCCTCATTTGTATCCTCTTGACCATCATAGTCAATATTTGCAATCTCATCATACTCCGCATCTATCACATCTATATGTATTTTCCACCTTGTAGCATGTCTCCTCGACCCTATCCTCCACCTCATCTTACTCATCTAGGAGTGGTCTAGCATCACCTATCAACTCGTCCATTGAAAACATGAGAGTTGGTTGTGATACTATCCACCACTCCTCATAGTAATCTATGGCACCGATGTTATCAACGTCGGAGACCAGAGGCATATCATGATCTAAATACTGAAAGTCGCTATAGACAACATCCTTTGCATTGAACCTTCTAGAATCACTAGGTCTTCAAGAGCACTTTGTACTAATCTCTTAAAGAAGGGTCGTGCCCTAGGTGTTATCTAGACCTGACCAAATTATCACATGACACGACCATAGTAGAATGTATGTACTATGTAATCATGTCTTCCAATCAAGAACCTATCCAACTATAATCTCCTCATTTGTCGAGTGTGATTTGGCCACTATAGCACAAGCTGATAAGGTCTCCAAAGGATCTCATCCTCCTCTAGTAAGTCAAATCAGACTCTTCAGAAGTGCAAATTACCATACTACCAAAACCATCATAGAGGATAGCTAAAAGCCTAAGGATACCCCAAGGCTATCAAACATGATAATTTGATAGGTCTGGTACACATGATATTCTCTAGGCATCAAACCTATAGAAGCATATAGTGTACCATGTTGTCCACCTCCTGAATGTTTTTTTGACCAAGATCATTGTACAAGTGCTCTAGGATGTTATGCCCCCAGGCATATACTGTCATGTGCTCTACCATCCCTCGTATTGGTTGTACTATTCTACCCTCCAAGTGCACTCCTTGGCCATTAGAGATGAGTACTAGTGCTACTATCATCATCATAATCCATGTAACTAGTGGGGCCCATGAGTATAGTATCATTGTAAGATCTATCGATGCCCCCACTCACTCATCATGTAATAGTCCACAAAGGCAGACCTGCATGTCACATTTCATCTCGTGAAATGAATGCTCCACTCGGAAACACACTCGCTCACACCAATTAGGAAATCGAAGTATGTTGTGAACATCCTCCAACATGATGGTCATCTCGTTGGTAGGTAGATTAAACTTACATGTGTTGGAGTCCCAACGCTCTGCTAGTGCCATCAACATCGGATCTTGGTACCTCATGGGTGACATGAGATATGCCTAGTATAACCCTACAGTCTGCAAAATCTTTTTATCCTTTGTCGAGAGAGTGAGGGCTAAATCTCAAAGAAGACTAATCTTCCTACCATCCTAATGTTGTCACAAATAGTTGGGAACTTAACAAAAAAGAAAAAATATGTCCTATAAGCAGTTTAAACTCTTAAATCTTTACATCAACAATCATAAAAGTGTACTAAATTTGTTTAAGTGTACTTTCCTTAATGTCCTAGACACTTTAGACCCCTTTTGAGACACTTCATGAAGAAACAAGATACTTTGTGAAAAAGTGTGACACTTTGCAAATAAAAGGGATACTTTGTGAAAAAGGGGACACTTTGCGAAAAAAGGGGATACTTTTTGAACATTTTTGCAAGGACCTATATTAACCTATAAATGCATAAAAACCATAAAATAACTACATAAGGACAAAGCTAAGGCAGAAAAATCAACTCAGCTCATGATGGTGATCGCCATGTGCCACCTGGTCCTACAAAATGTCTAGTCTTGCAGGCTTGTAATCTTGTTGGCTTGACATCTTTGACTACTCTTCAATCACTCTTAAGCTACAAAAAGGTAATGACAAAATAGTTAAAATTTACTTCACTTTTTTCTCTTATATAAGTTAAAATTAGGGTTTTTACTATATTAGGGCTAAAAAGTGCATTTCATTCAAGTCAACATAGTGGGTGCTAGAGAGCTCCATTTTTAACATTGTTTGTTGCATTAAAATCATGATTCCACTCTCGTCCTCATCAAATGTATATCATTATGTGGTATGGTACTTGGAAATACCCTATGATATGACAAACCTTATTCGATGTGGCTAGATTGCTACCTTGATTCCACCTCCTTTAAGCAAGTAGAATCAAGGGGGGGCATACATCTACCCTTGAATTTGATCTCTAGAAGGAGTTACATAAGAGGATTTTTGGACAAATAATGAATTCATGTTTCAGGATGTGGTTCCTAACATTCCAATTTTGTAGATGACCATAGTGGGGGCTCCATTCTCTCATCTAAGTATCCTTTTATAAGATAAAGTTTACTGTTTAGATTCCTTTAGCTTACATATGCATGTAGATTCATATGGGTGCTAAAGTGGGGGCTAGATGTAATTATGGAAATTGATCCCCCTTCTTGGAGATAGGGTAATTTCTCATTTAATCTAGACCTATTTTAGTGCCTTTGCATTAATCACATTTTAATTCATCATTAATGGGCCCCTAAGACCCATTATTTCAGATCTCGAGGCTTATTTCACTTAAAAACCCAACAAAATCACCTAATACACCAAAAGTCCCAAAAACCCACCTCAAATTTTAATTCAATTTTTTGGTGGATGTCAACCTTTGAGATATAAATAATGGACAATTAGGTGTTAATTCCTATAAAATAAAGTTTCAAAGTCATTTTTTATCCAATCTAAGAAATTTGAGCAAGCATTTTCAAGAGTCAGGCATCAAGAATCTTCAAGCAATATTTCACAAGAGCATTCAAATTGTAAAAGAAAGCAATGTTGAGGTCTTGGAGTAGTATTAAAATGTATTTTCAGGTCTTCAAGCTCACTTTCATTCAAGACATAACATTTTCAAGGGTTTATCATGGTTGTCTATGGTGAATCATGATGGATTCTAGATTGGGGAGATGTAACTAGCCATCAAGCGAAGCTTAAAGACTTATTTCCTAAGTGATTCTATCCTCCATTATCACTCTACATTCAGCCTAAGGAAGGTATAAGAATATTTAGAGCTCATTTAGGGAGGTTAGAGATATCCTCAAGTGAGTCATTCATCTTCATATGTCCATTCTTGCATCATATTCTTAAAAATTATAATAGAATTGCACCATGTTTCGGATTTCCTAGTCTTAGACATACTTAAGGCTAGGGTTTTCATGCACCTTTCATTATTTTTATCAAGGTTTAATTACCAAACTAGATCCAAAACTCAAGTTGGAAGGAAAGGTAAGGTGTTGAAGTGTAGATCAAAACTTTTAATTCTTGAAAAAGTGGAATGGGACTAATTTGGCAAGAGTGGTGAATGGGTCCCATTGCAGTTATTTTCTAAATCTATTTGCAGATTTAGATACCATTTTTTCTCGAAACAAGCTACCATGTAGAAATCTAGATCTGGTACTGATTCACCTAGGTTGGTGAATGAGTCCCAATTGGTCAAAAAGTCAAAATTTCTAGTGTTTCAAAGTTGCAATCAATGGCTTCTAGATTCCAAGGTGTACATTATTCATCTTTCTGCTTTTTTGTTATGTTTTGTTTGCATTTCTAAGCTATTTTATAGGTCATTATGGTGAATTAGGGTTTGGTGTTACATTTTTGATAGAGTTGTCTTTTCTAAGATTATACTTGGTGGTGAACCCCCCATTAGACTATATTCATCCCCTATGACAACCCTATTACAAGATTTCTTTCTATTTTGCATTGAGATCTTTAGGGTTACCCTTGAATGAAATTGGATGTGTGGGTGTGCTCTATGTCCTAAAGCATATGATAGCATCCATCCCAAATATCCATCATTTCAATTTCATTATAAGGCTTAATTACCAAAATGGGGTTTGACCAAGGCAAACCCCCATACACTTAACAAAACAACATTTTTTTCTCTTGATGTGTGTTTGCAAATTTTAGGTGGAAGATCTATTGAAGAGAAGAATTGTAAGCTTCTCAAAGTTGCATTTGTTGTCAACATTCTTGCAATTTCATAGAAACTAACCTACAGGATTTATTTTCAACTTTCTGACTATGAGATTCAGGAATTTGGGATTGCATACACTTGAGAACAAAACCATGAAACCATTTTTTAGGAGCCCTAGTGAGGACCCATTTTCCATAGGGTGAATGAGTCCTTAGTTACCTTTGAAAAAACACTTATTATGAGAGGTACACAAGATTTATCTCTTCTAGATTCTCTATAAAGTCTGTAGGTCCCATTAGTATTATGCTTATTCTTCTAAATCCACTTTATAGATTGCAATTTGGAGTTAATTTTTTTATTTTTCATCTTTCTCCCTAAAGTGTTGTTTAATCAGGACCCCCATCCTTACATAAAAATGAAATTAGTAGATTCACAATTTGACTTGATTCACCTCAACGTTGACAGTCATTTCATAGTTTCGATCTCATTTCCTAATGAAATTAGAGAAGTAGGACGCCTTTTCCCTATTTTGATCCACTTTTCCTTTTTGGGAAATCGACCCATCCTATTTTTCTATGTTTCAAAAAGATTTTTTTTTAGTTCCTCAGTTCGATGAGCTCAACATTCTTCTCTAGTATGCTTTTTTCTTTCCACAATATCCACATTTAGTTTCCATTTAATAGGAGGATTACAGAGAATACTCAAATGGAAGGGATTTAGTGTGAGAGGCATGATCACATGAACCAACAAACTTTAAAGCAGAAACACTTGGATTTCCCCACTTGATTTAGAGAACCCCCAAAAATTATTAGTGTTGATTCTAGCCCTCCAAAACAATGTGCAAGAAAATTTTACAAGTTGTGAAGATCAAATGCCAAAATCTTCTTTTTATAACTAACAAAGATTTTTAAAATTTCATGAAAAATGACAATCTAGATCTTAAAATTACATGTAAAATCAAATTCCTCATAAAATTCTAATAGAAATTAAAAAACAATTACATTTTTTTGATAATCGGAATGAAAGTTATACTTCATCAAAATTTTCTTACAATGATGACTTTGGAAATTAAATTTTATAATTAAAAAAACAACAAATCTGAAACACCTCAATGTGAAAATGTTATAGTGCCATAACAAGCTTTCCAACAACTACTTAGAGTTAAAAAATTTCTCCCCCATTTGCAAGTTATGCAAGAGAAGAAAAAAAAGGCCCCCTTTGCAATACTTTGTTGGCTATGATAACGAAAATTATCTCCCTTGGGTAATGGTTGCCTTTTTGTGAGGAGGTCATTGGAATATCCTTGATTGAAATTAATACGTCTTTAATAAATATCAATGCAATGTGAATACAAACTCTTAGCTTTAACAATATCCAAAAACTCTCCACTTGATTGCCCGAGTCAAAGACATTTGGTGACTCTGGTAATGCGTGGAGAGGCTTCGGAAAGCCTCATTGAGAACCAGTCTTCACAAAGCTATGTTGAGAACCATTAATAGCATAGATGAATCTGCCAACCATGAATACCTTTCACCACCTCAACGAACCTCTTCCTCAACAACAAAATCTCATAGTTGAATAGTCCAATAGCCTAACAAACTTGTTGTAAATGAAATATGCAAGTATGGACTAGTTGCATGGGAGGAAAGATCTTTAGAAGTCTCCCTTATACAAATTTTCCTATATGAATTGCACAATGAAGAACAATATTCAACAATGAATGCACAATTCATGACCTACAAAGAGATCACAAATCACAGTCTTCTTATTCATGCGTTAGAGATCATGAGTTGTCTTTGCGTGGAGATATCTCAGGCTCAAACAAGGAAGACACAACTATGTGATGAACCACATTGGCAATGTGGGAGAAGATCAATAAGTAACAATGGAAGTATGGAAGCTCGATGGGTTATGGAGTCAACAACACAAAATGAAATCTGTAATGACTTTAAACACTAAAAACCAAATGACGCTTCCTCGGAATCATCTATTGTAGATAATCCAATGTGAAAGAATATGCAATGTTGGTGGAGGATAGGGCCCGACTTGGTGTCCCTTGCAAATTTTGTTCCTGCAATGCCTCTAAGAAAACTAAAAATGATCTAAGAGAACCTTGAAATGGCAAGAACAACAATACACAAAATCACTAGATAATGGTTT
The DNA here is from genome assembly GCA_007115665.2 of Sequoiadendron giganteum. NCBI lineage: Eukaryota > Viridiplantae > Streptophyta > Pinopsida > Cupressales > Cupressaceae > Sequoiadendron > Sequoiadendron giganteum. The sequence continues at coordinate 168,028,979 of CM021107.1, forward strand.
GCTTGATATGTTGCAGACCTGCAAATAGGCCAAAAATGGCCAAATTTGCACTGCAATTGGTTGATAGACCTCATTTTGCAACAATACAATTTTCTACTGAATGGAAGATTGGAAATAGGCAGATTGACCTCCTACTAAATTTTTTTTTTTACTACTTTTCGGAAATATGCGTGCAAGGCTAAAACTATTGTTCACAAGATTATTAAAACTATGCTCAAATTACTCTGAAACTAGCGCTTGTATTACTCTTGAGTATTTATGCTACGTTGCGAACAATACATACGCAACAAAGAACAACTATGGATATTTTGTATTTTAGGCGATCTGCATGTTGTTTTCCCTTTCAGATTTCTTTCAGAAACCAGGCTTTCTAAAGTAAGGTGAAGGTGATATTTGGCTGATTTCTTCAATTATTAAGATGGAGGAGATGTTAAACCGGCCCCAATCTTCTCCCACCCGGGCACCTAGTTTAGTCTGTCTACTGATTTCAAAAGCCCAGTTAGATTTTAAAAATGTATTGGAATTATGACCTCAAACAATATATTAATTTACCTTTGAAATATTTCTTCGAATAAAGATTGCGAGTGACAGCATTGAAAAATTCTTAGTCTCGAAGAGTATGCTTGTTTTGGTAAAGCATGTCATCACATACTTTTGAAAACATGTAATGGAATTATGACCTTAAAAGAGGGTATGATCAAAGCTAATGCAGTTAATAATACATGTTTGGTAAAGTAGGGATTCCGTTACTTTTACTGAAGGCTGTGAATCATAGCTTAGCATCTGTTCAACGGAAATTGAGGGAGAAAAATTGGCCCAGATTTAATTCAATGCGTACAAAGTAGCAGTTGGAAGTGGAACATGGGTGATCCCTCCAGTCAACATTATTGAATGGAAATTTAGTTCATGGACGTAGACAAAGGAGCAATTAAAGAGAACGACCATGGAGTTTCGGGTCGATTGACTTTGTAGTTAGCTCTTTAGTATGTTGTTTAAGGAAAATAACAATAATTTAGTTTCTAATTTTGTATGGAAGGAACTCTTTGCTCGTCTATTTTTCTTTGGTCGTGTATAAGATGACAATTGAATTGGTAAGTGGTCTTAACATTAAGTAGAGTGATTGAAAATTGTGTTCATTAAGTAATAATATTTATGAGATCATTTATTTGAAAATTTATTGAATAATGATTTATCTAGATGGAATAACAATCATCACGTAATCTGTGGATGTTCTAAAGTGATACTATATATAAAAATTCTTGCATCCCATAGAAAATTGTGTTAGTTAAGTAATGAGACTTAAATGATAGGTAAACTAATATAATTAGGAAATTTTTGTATCACCTATCAAATTATTGAATGGTTATTTTCAAATTCAGGGAGATTTAGTACCTAACTTTGATCATATTTTTAGATTGAGCATGTGCATTACACCCCATAATGATATGCCTATCAATAAAAGAATATTATTGTGTAATGAAAGAATAAAAATTAGGAATTGTCCTAGACTTAATATGAGATAAAGCATATGATGAATCATAAGCATGCGTATTAGTATGAAACTCGTGAATTCAAGTGAAGTGGATGTTTCTAAAATTGCAAGATGAACACTATCCAACTTGAAATTTAAAATAGATATCAAATACATGAAAAAGCCTCCATTGAGAATACATCCTAATCCATAGCATAAAATATAATACAAATATTTAGATTGAAAGGATGTGTAAAAAAAATAGGGAATGATCAAAATATGAGATGGTTACATTTATATTTGCAATGGAACAAGACCTAAAAGATGCCATTTAGGTATATTTTATTTGGGTGAGAGAATGAGATAAAAGATAAATGACATTGTGCAATATACAAAATATTATCAAGCTATAAATATAGATGAATCAAAAACTTAAGAAACTTGAAATGAATTGTAAAATCATAATAACATTATATCTAGAATACCCTTATATAAGGGAAGCCATAAAACTATGGTTAAACTTTAAGAGTTGTAAACATAGATGGTATCAATACTAATATAAAGGAAAATAACCTTTCCAAAAATTTTATTGAGGCTAACCAAATCAAATGCATACAAATCAACATAAAATAACCTAGATTAAAGATAATGACAACTAGTTATGATAAACCAAGTAAAGTGTGGTGCTAATCATAATATTAAATGGGATGGATAGTACACTCAAATCAAAAACTAATCATGAGAAATGAATATATTTTGCAAAAAAATCTTTCTCAATGATTAGAAAAAATATTCTCTATCTATAATTTAGCTTGGGATTAGAATAATTTGTCAACCTTTTTGTGGGTTGATCTTGTATAACTAGGTCATATCAACATGATGTAAATCTATCTTATAAACCATAGGTCTAATTAGGAAAATTGCATACTTTTTAACTTATAATTCATCAAATTCTCTACTATCCATTAACTATTAAGATTTCGTAGTATCCAAAAACATGTTGGGACGAATCCCTAGATTGCAATGGTTCTCTTCTCCTAGTTCCAAACCCTTGGTTAGATCATATTTTTTATCATGAAAATAATTAAAGACAATACCCTTTAGTCATGTAAATGTTCTAGAATGATAACACTAATCTAAATTACCTTTTAATACTCTAAATTGAAAGGTTCTTTTAGTGATTGTTCCTTAAATGTGGGAAATCTTTCAATGAATAATCATAATAAGCTATGCACATTGAATGCATTTGAATTTCACTCCATATAGACAAATTATGCAAAGCACATATCAAGACAACTCAATGTGATAATGAAATTGACAAGAATTAACAAATTGTAAATTTAAACTTTTTGAATGTCAAGGTCAGTTTTATGTGGTGTGGGATTAATCCCACATGTTGTAGGATTGATCTTAGACTGAGAGATTTAAATTTTGAGGTGGTTAATGTATGTTTGGATGTGAATGCATGCATAGGTGCAATATATAGATAAGGTATGTTAATGTGCAAGGATAAAGATATCATAGATTCAAATATAAAGAATGAGTTTAAATGAAAATACAATGATGAATTAGGTTATAATGTATTTTAATATTACATATATAATTTACATCAATAAAGTATAAAAAATTATACATACATAATAAGTACTCAAATTTTCATTAAATTAATAATTTAAATCAGATTTGAATTTTTTATATAAATAGATGTTAGAATAAATGTTACTCATTCAATTAATAATTTTGAGAACATTTAGATTTTTATTAAAATATCACTATAATTCTTTTTAAGTTTTTTAAAAAAATTATAACTCTAAAAAAATATACTTATTTCATCATCCACATGGTAGTGAATATAAATGAATCGAGGAAATTCCTCATTCTTACTCTTTAAGAGGACAACATTATTTATTTTTCTATTAAGTTGTATGTAGATAGCAAGATGAATTATCTTTTTTAAAACTTGCATTTAATCATATTATTAATTCATAATCCACATTGTAGTGAATATAAATAAATTGGAAAAATTACTTTCTTCTTACTTTCTAAGAAGACAACATAATCTATTCTTCTTTTAAATTATATATAAATAACACTACAAATTATCTTTTTGGAAGACTTACATTTAATTATTAAACCATCGTTATATTACAAAATATTAGTATTATAGGGTATGTAATGGTATTTTCAATACAATTAACATAATATGTTTGCTATTCAATTCATGTAATGAAAAGGAGATAATGAACATTCATGGAAAAATATCATGATCACCCTTAATTTAAAGATAGCTTGACACCAGTACCACAAAAATAAAAGTATTTTAATTTACTATTAAGAACTTGGTATATATGTCATTGAATATGAAAGCTCTATTATTACAATGAATTAGAAATAGAGGGACTATCTAGGACCTAAATCTGTGTCAGTTGCATCATTGATAGATGGGTAAATTGATTGAGAAGCTGATGAATTAGATAAAGTTGTGCTTGTAGATGTTGATGTATGTAGTGGAACATTATTCTGTGTAATACTTATATAAGCAGGCTTTGTGGGATTTGGTAAATTGGTCGTAGAAGGGTTTGAAAGCATTGCATATACGTTGATCATTGGTGGGCGAAGTGAAGGATTTGCCTGTGTACATAAAAGACCCACATGAATGTATCTTGAAACTTGCTCATTAGAAATACTTTGCATTAATGCTTTGTCAATCACATCCATAATATTTCCTCCCTTGTAAGATCTCCATACCTGCATAAAAATGATTCATACTCATCTTCATAAGATATATAATTTAAAAAAATTAGTTGCAATAACATATCTTATTTTTAACTTACCCATTCCACGAGGCTTTGAAATTCAAGAGGCAATCTACTATCGATGTTCTTTCTTGCACATATAATTTCTAAAATGACAATACCAAAACTATAGATAATAGCTTTGACAGATAGTTGACCTCTTAGAGCATACTCTGGTGCCATGTAACCACTGTATAATCAGAAAGAATTATTAGACAATTTTACTTAAGCAGCAATCTTGAAAACAATTTTAAATAATCTTTTTGGTGTAGAAGATAATTTAAAATTAAAAATGATTTGCACAGGAAAACAAATAACTATATCGCTTACGGTGTTCCCGCAACCCTTGTGTTGACATGAGTCTCATCTAGATGAAACAACCTCGCTAAACCAAAATCTGATATCTTTGCCTGCATTTTCTCATCAAGCAAAATGTTGCTTGCTTTGATATCCCGATGAATGATCCGTAACTGAGAATCTTCATGCAAATATAGAAGCCCACGCGCTACTCCAAGTATGATGTTCAATCGCTTCGGCCAATCAAGCTCTTTGCTCCGCTGTGGATCTGTATCCATACCTCCAAATAAATGATTTATGACTTTCATTTAATTGGCCTAGACACAGAACAAATATTGTATGATACTAATTTTAAATTCAGACGGAATAAACCTACGAAATAGTATTTTGTCAAGGCTCTTGTTAGACAAGAACTCGTAAACAAGCAATCTTTCTGATCCCTCTGCACAACATCCAAGTAAATTCACAAGGTTACGATGTTGAATTCTTGCCACCAGCTTAACCTCGTTTAGAAATTCCTTCTTTCCTTGCAACGATTGAACGGAAAGTCTCTTTACTGCTATTTTTGTTCCGTTTGACATTGTGCCCTAACATAAAAGAAAACACATAAATATGTAAAGAAGCCCAGAACTCCGAATTGAGTAAAATACTGCTTCAAACATGTTTGTGATAAATTAATCGAGGGAAAAGGGCTCTCAGAAGATAATCACGAAGATCAAGGTAGACTGTTAGCATACAGAAAATCAAATAACAGAGAAATCATAAACAGTCGGAAGTAAAGAAGAGCTCCAGTAAGAAGAAAAAGAACAAACAGCCAGAATCGAGCAGAAGCAGACAGAGCTGCTGAAGCCAAAGGGCTGAATAAGGAGCACAAAACAACCAGCATAAACGGACGCAGAGGGAATTCTAACAGAAACGCTAAACTGCCAGAGGAAACCACAACACTCAGCAAATACATGATCCTGAAGCAATGAACGCTGGAGCAGAGACAGGACAAGGCCCAATTATGACTGTTAGAAGCTGCAAAGCAAGTGATCTCAGAAGCATAAAATAACCAAGGCACCAATTTCAAGTTATAAGCAAACTCCAAACCACAGAGAAAGCCCTGATAGTGACAGCAGCAAGAAACAAAGACGATCTCCACTTTTTACACAGAACAGGGCAGAGATTATTTATGGCGTGAAACCCAGTCATCAGTCAACAGATCATTCAACCCTTCCCTGTGGCTCGGCTTAACCACCACACTCTAAGCGCTGACTAGTCTAAATGTAATTTATAATGTTAAAATAAATAATTAAAATATAAAAGCAAATGGTAGACAAATATAGAAAACAAATGTAAAATAGGAAAATCCTTATTAACAGTAGAGAATATTAGGAAAAAGGAAAATTTTGAAAAATGATCATATAAATATTTTTTTTAAAAGCGAAATTTCAGGTTGGATTAACTTTGAAAAAAAAAAATTAGATAAGGGAGAACATGATCTGGTAAGAAGAAAGCCCAAAAATGAAAAAGGAGGATGATAGTAAATGCATGTTTCAGAGCAAAATACGTCTATGCTCATTACCTACCAAATCTCCCATTTTCACACGGGCGGGGAGTATGCTGGTTTTACAACTACCAATTTCATTTACTCTTGGAAGTTTCTGAATCTTTGTGAACAAATTCATTTTGTTCATATCCTACAATCATGACATTCCATTAGACCAAATTTCTCTCCAGGCACATTGTCAAACAGTTCGTGTGCCTTGTCTGTTTCCACATTTTGCATACATGTCTACCAGATCGGTTGCAACTACAACATCTGGCAAAATTCCTCTATCCTCTATGCTTTGATGGATGTCCATACCCTGTTCCAAAGTTCCCATTCGGTACAGGCTGCGAGGATGCTGGCAAAGGTTGTAGAGTCTGGCTTTATCCCTGCAAATTGCATTTGCTCAAAAGTTTCTAAAGCCTTTTCAACAAATCCACACTGCGAATATCTTGCAACCAGGGCATTCCATGACAAGACATTTCTTTGAGGCAGTCTGTCAAACAGTTCACGTGCCTTGTCTATTCTTTCCACATTTTGCATACATGCCTACCAGGGCAGTTGCAACTACATCTGACAAAATTCCTCTATCCTTTATGCTGTGATGGGTGCGCACAGCCTATTTCAAAGCTTCCATTTCGGCACAGGCAGGAAGGATGCTGGCAAAGGCTAAGGTGTCTGGCTTTACACCTGCAAAGTGCATTTACTTGAATGTTTCTAAAGCCTTTTCAACAAACCCGTGTTGTGCATATCCTGCAAAAGTAGAATTCCATAAAACCATATTTTTTAGGCTTCTACATTTTGCATACATGTCTGCCACAACATTTCCAACTACAACATCTGACAAAATTCCTATCCTTCATGCTTTTAAGTTTGCTCTGTTCCAAAGCTCCTATTTATTTTTGGCACATGCGGAGGGTACGCTGGTTGGAGACCTATTTGTTGTGCGACTTCCATGATACCCATGTCTTCTAACTTGTTCAGCGCGGTAACCTTAAGCCATTCGCGAGTGGGCGGGAGAGAGCGGTTTAAAAAAATTACCCATCAAACGGCATTCACAAGGTGAAACGAAGTGGGAGGTGTTACGACTGGGTCCACCTAAGACATCTAAACGTTAACCCTTAGAGTGTGCTGGTTAAATCAATTTTTCTAATCTACGGATAGAGAAGAGGATTATCAATTGACTGTAATTTGCTTGAAAATCAGCAGAGCAGTTATCTATTTGTAGAAGTGATAAAAGTAACATATCCGAATAGATAATCTGGCACACTAGATAATTAGATAATTTTTACTGAGTTTTACTAGATACAGCATATGGCTACAGAAGAGGATTATGAGAGATTAGGTTCCTCCCATTAAGCATAGAATTGGCTCTGTAATTTGCTAGAAAATCAGCAGAGCAGTTTATCTCTCTGTAGAGTGACTAAAAATAACATGTCCGATAATCTGTCAGACTAGATAATTTTTTCTGAGTTTTACTAGATAACACGTCCGAGTAAATAAATGTGAACAGATGTGCTCTCAAAATCAAAACAATATAAAATAAAAGCAAACATTAAATGTTCGATTTGTACGGCTTCGGGACTTATTCCAAACTTTCATTCATAAGTTACTATGCTATAGGCTTAAAGAATGGATAAGTAACCTTGTTCAATTTAATAGTCCTGTCACAAATCGGTTAGGGTCATGATACCTTGTATACAGCGCCAAATCCTCCCTGTCCAAGTTTGTTATCTTCATGAAAATTTCTAGTTGCGGCCTCGATGTTTTCCAAATTAAAAATTACCTCCTCCTCCTGGCCGATCGCTGAGTCTACCTTTCCATCTAGATTCTCTGGATAAGTAATGCAGCGGGTGGAAAAAATTACAACTATGTATATTATTTCTGACCACAATTTGATGATAAAGAAAGGGAAAAATTCTTGAATCTGTTCTAATACCAATATTAGCAAAGAATTGTTTTGAGACAAATGTATGACAAATTCAATAAAATTTCGCCGCAAAAATACCTTTCCTTAAGAGGGCTGGCATCCATGACACTGCAGACTTGAATTTTCTTCCAATTGCAAACAGGCATAGCAGTAACATGAACAACAAGCTGCCGACAATACCCATAATTATACCTATTTTGTTTGGAGATTTTTCTGCACAGGAGATTAATATGCATGTTAACTTCACATTTCACAAAGTAAAATAAACCCTATTTTGGTTATTTAAAGAATATCAGGGAACAATTAAAATGAACTAGAAACAGCTTTTATAGCAGACATAATATATATGGGATTTATCGGCACGACTTATGGTTGATTTGGATTTTTTGTAATAGTTAATGCGGATAAATCCTTTATTAAATATTGTCATCACATTCCTCTCCTATGGAATGTATCAGCATACGAGGATGGTTAAAATTAGCTTGTAAAGTAATTGATATGCATACTACTTGGTGTTGGAGATGATAACGGTGGCTGCTGAATCGGTGGTGGAGAAAGCAGTTGGAGAGGAGACGGCGGTGGTGGAGGGGCAGGATTAAAGAATGTGTACGTTTCGTAATGAGCAATACAACTTCCGGAGCAGATCACTCCTCCTTGAGAAGTTCCATTGTCCGTCAAGGTCACACTTAACAGCTCACGAATTGCATTTGTTAAGCATATTTTGCAGTCCTCGGCAGAAATCAAATCCCTCCAACACTGAAGCAGACCGTTTATCCGATAAAATGTAGAGGTAGTTGTTGATCCAGAAGAATATCGAACTGGGGATCGAAGGGCTTCATCTGACAGATTTGAGGAAAGCTCCTTAACTGCCGTACTAAACACATCAGGCTCATCTGTGACCTTCGCTAAACTGTAACGAATCCTTGAATCGGTATCTAGTTTTCCGAAGAAGGAATAGGTCTCGTAGCGTATGAAGCACCTGTCCAGGCAAGCTCTACCTCCTCTGGCGTTTCCACAGCTCTGACGCATGGTGGTATTTGCGTTTTGTGAACAGCTGAAACATTCCTCCACAGTTGTGTCTTCCCTACATTGGAGGAGACCATAAACTGTGTATGGACTTTGGCCGGAGACAGAAGTATTGAAACCATTTGATGATGATATATCGTTTTCGAGATTCTTAATAACTATGTTCAAATTACTCTCAAACTTAGCGCTTGTAAAATTATTACTGTCGCATATTTGCGCTGAGTTGCAAACAATACACAATAAGAGCACAACACAGAACAACTGTGAATACTCTGCACTGTAGGCGATCTGCATGTTGTTTTCCCCTCAGTATTCTTTCAGAAACCAGCCTTTCAAAGTAATATGAAGGTAACATTTCCCTGACTTCAATTTTTAAGACGCGGAGATAAGTCTGTCCGCATATTTAATGCCATTTAAAGATTTCAAAGATTTTGTAAAACATTTATTAATTTAGCTTTAAAATGTCTCGGCATTTCAATGTGACGCGTATTGACATTTATAGCCTAGTGACAGTTTATTCTAAAGTCAGGCTTTCTTAAGTAGAGAGGTAATTTTATTTTATTTTATTTATTTTATTTTTTAGTAATTGAAAGTAGAACATGGATGGAGATGTTACCTGCTGGATCACGGGGAGATGTAATAATGAATTACTGGTGGAAAACAATTCAAGCCGCCATTATTGAATAAGAATGCCGTTCATGCCATGAACGTACCACAGTGGAACAGCATACAACTTGTAGCCTGCCTTTCCCTGTCAATTAACTGTGTAGCCTTTTTACCGTGTTAGAGTGGAAGACCAAGTACTTCACCTTCTCGTGACAACATTTTGTAAAAGTGTAAGCTTTTGATTTAATTAAAATAACTCTCATGTGTATCTTTAAAAAATCTATATAAAGTATGTGGAGAAATATATTTTTAGAGGTGTCTATTCTTAAATTAATTTTTAAATATATATATATTAGTAATAAATATTGTATTATAAAGATTTTTTTAATCGTTTTTTTTTAAAGATATATATGTTAGTAATGTCTATAATTAAGGTTGTTTTGTGAGGGAGTATAAAAGGTATAATAAATATTCTTGTAGTTGTTACATATTGTATTATTTACAATCATTTTTTTTTGTATTTATCATAATATACAAAACTGGGTCCAATGGACCAAATACAAGATTATATCATATTCCAAAAATGCTTATGGTACTCCTCAATATTCTTTATAATCATTGCTATATATCCTTAAATGATTTTATACTAAAAAACTTAAATGACAACCCTAAGTGACATATTACAATCCTAAGAAACTTATGATAGTCCTAAGAGACCTATGCCAATCCTAAGAGACGTGATTGTTAGAAGAGACCCATGATAGTCCTAGAAACTTATGATAGTCCTGAGAAACTTATGACAATCCTGAGAGTCGTATGATAGTCTTGAGAGTCCTATGGTAGTCCTAAGAAACTTATGACAAGCATGTTTTCTTCCTTTCTCTATTTTTTTATGCATGAGAAACTTTAATAATTGGTTTTTATGACTATCTCTTACTGTTATAAGCATTTTAACATGTGATAGTCCAAGTTCAAAAAAATTCAATAGTTTTCAAAAGGTGTCAAAAGTAGTTTTGAAGGTTATAATGACAAATTTAGGATTAGTTTGAGATTTGTGGAAGAGATTAATTTGCTCTATTATACCATGTTTGAACTATCTCTATTTCTTATTCATGATAAATATAGAATTCATTACCATGCCAAGTAAATGAGCAAAATCTAACAATAGATGAGCGTACAACTAATAATGCAAATATAAGAGAATGAATGAAGCTACTTAATGAAAGTGGGAAATTGAAAACCATAAAAGAAGACATATCCTCATTTCTAATTGAAGACAAACATGAAACATCCACTCAAGATAAGAGAAAGAATAATTTGGTGGCACAAAGGAAATGAATGCACAAAAAAATTGTGCAATGATGGATTCAAATCTCAAAGTTAGACCTGCATGTCATCTTTTGCATATCAAGTTAAAACTACTTCATTGTTCACATCTCAAGTTGGAAGCATACCATCTTTTACATCTGAAGTTGAAGGTACACCATCTTTATAATCTCAATTTGAAGGTACATCATCTTTTCCATCTCAAGTTGAAGGTATTTCATCTATCCCATCACAATTCATTAGTGAAGAAATTTCAAATATTGAGGCAACTTTACCATTGAGAATACCTTCTAGAATTTTATATAGAAAGCCTAAGCTTTTTATTGATATTAATGAGAATGTTTTGAAACTGGTGATTGTTAAGATTCCAAAGTGTACTTATCAAATATATGCCAATAAGATATGGTTTTTTTTTTTTGAAAAGTTAAATGAAACTAAAAGATGTCAACTTTTTTTCAAAATGATGAGAAATCTAAACTTTAGGCCCATTATAAAAATTCTTGGTTGAAGAACATTAAATGTTTCAAATAAAAGATCCATTGTAAAGAATCTAATGAGAACATATGAGAGTGTGGGTTCCACCTCATACACCAAAGATAATAATGTCACACATCATGTCATTACATCAACAATAGTAAGCAATCAAATAAAGAAATCTTGCCTCATTAGAAAGATAAGTCAATCATTAAAAATAAGTGGAAAAAATCTCATTAGAATATTATTTTTCTATGTGTGATATTGTATTTACAATGTGAAAATGACATTTATCTATAGGTTTGAT
>CM021107.1:168040841-168061216 GCA_007115665.2 Sequoiadendron giganteum
GGAAAGTGGGAGAGAGATAATGGTGAGATAGAGAGGAGAGAGTGAGAGGTATGGATAGAGAGAATGGTGATAGAGAGAGGAGAGAGTGAGAGAGAATGAGGGGGGAGGGAGAGATAGAGAGAAAGGTAGGTAGAGGAAGGGAGAGGAGAGATAAAGAGTAGAGAGGGAAAGAGGTAGGGAAGGAGACATAGGTAAGATAGAGAGGGATGGAGGAAGAGTGATGGAGGGAGAGGTAGATATAGAGAGGGAGAGGGGAGATAAAGAAAAGTAGAGAGGGAATGAGAGAGAGAGGAGAGATAGATAGTAGAGAGGGGATGGAGGGAGAGAGAGGTAGGGAGGGAGATAGAGGTGTGAAAGAGAGAGAGTGGTGAGATAAAGAGGAGAGAGTGAGAGGGAGGTAGAGAGAATTGTGAGATATAGAAGAGAGAGTGAGAGAGAAAGAGGGGGAAGAGGGAGAGGGAGTGAGAGAGAGAGAGAAAGATGATACAACTTGCTGACTATCAAAATTTGACCTTCTGATTGTTGAAATTTGATGTGTTGATTACTGAAATTTGATTTAAGTCTAAAAATATAAGATCTTCCAAAAACTAGAATTTTTCATTATAATTCCAAGAGATTTGAAACCACTCTCAAACATCTTGAAACTATATATACATGAAATATAACTTAAAGTATAAGAGAGTAAATGTCCATATGTAAATGTCAAATTAAATGTTTATTTCATGTATATAGTTTCTCTGACAAAGAGAGAGAAAGAGGTCAAGCAAAAAAAAAAAGAGTTCACAAAAAAATATTCCAAAAATTCATGCACTTCATTTGGCAAGTGTCAAATTTGGCACTCGCCAAATGGTCATTTCAGGTAAAAAAACAACAGTTTCATCTTTTTGTGTCACAAATTGGTGCACAACTCTTACAAAAAATTAATTAGTGCACTACAAGAAATGTAGATATGCACATATATGCTAGAAGTGTTTGCATCTCTTACGAGTGTTATTTTCAAATATTATATACCTATTTGCAAGGAATTGATGTAGGGGAATATGTACCCTATTAGTATAGAGGTTGACATACTAAAATACTATTAAATTCTAGTATCTGGATACAAAAAAATATAGAGAAAAAAGAGACAAATCAATTAAAGTAAAAAATAGAAATCTACAAATAGCCAAACCAAATTAATATGTGGAGGAAATTTTACAATCATGGGCTCAACCTTGCACATATCAAAATTAATATTTTTCTCTTAGACTAAATAGAAAACTACCATATCATGTTTCTAATCTTGAAACATTATTGTTTATATAATCTTCATTTGAATCATTCATTCTTTATTCACAAAGCTAATTACCATTATTCATTATATTTAATTATATAATTCAAATAGGATATCAATCATTGTTAGAATATCATATCAGTTATTCTAGATTAATTATACATGTGTGTATACATATTATTAGATTGAATAAAGTGAGAAAGCATTGTATGAATCATGTTAATTGAAATGGAAAGAAATGCTACAACTCATACGCACTTAGTTGATAATGTTATTCACTAATATTATTTTATATTTTTCCTATATTCAAAGTGAATTCTAGTTTAAACAAATAAAAAGTATCATGTTAGTGCGGTTCAAATTCAATTTTTTGCTAACTCCCTTGCTTTATTTTTCATAGTTGTTTAGCTTACATATTTTGCATAATTTGATACTATGTGTTAATATTCAAATATATTCATTATTATTTATTTTACGTTCATTCTTTGATTTCGAATTCACAAGTCCTCTCGATTCTTAAGGAATTGCAACACACTAAATAATATACTAGAAGGATTCTATATTTACACAAATACTTAAAGAAGAATATGCCTATTTGAAGTGTGATATTTTCAATTTTTGTATATATATATATTCATGGCTTGACCTAGTAAAAGATTTTTCATAGGGAAAAAATGGTACCTCTTGAGGTATTCTTAAATATCACCAGCTTATAAATACTAGAAAGTGGGAAGGAACACACTGTAATTAATGAATTAAATAGTAGAATTTGATAGATTTCCAAATCAAACCTATAGATAAATGTCATTTTCACATTGTAAATACAATATCACACATAGAAAAATAATATTCTAATGAGATTTTTTCCACTTATTTTTAATGATTGACTTATCTTTCTAATGAGGCAAGATTTCTTTATTTGATTGCTTACTATTGTTGATGTAATGACATGATGTGTGACATTATTATCTTTGGTGTATGAGGTGGAACCCACACTCTCATATGTTCTCATTAGATTCTTTACAATGGATCTTTTATTTGAAACATTTAATGTTCTTCAACCAAGAATTTTTATAATGGGCCTAAAGTTTAGATTTCTCATCATTTTGAAAAAAAGTTGACATCTTTTAGTTTCATTTAACTTTTCAAAAAAAAAAAACCATATCTTATTGGCATATATTTGATAAGTACACTTTGGAATCTTAACAATCACCAGTTTCAAAACATTCTCATTAATATCAATAAAAAGCTTAGGCTTTCTATATAAAATTCTAGAAGGTATTCTCAATGGTAAAGTTGCCTCAATATTTGAAATTTCTTCACTAATGAATTGTGATGGGATAGATGAAATACCTTCAACTTGAGATGGAAAAGATGATGTACCTTCAAATTGAGATTATAAAGATGGTGTACCTTCAACTTCAGATGTAAAAGATGGTATGCTTCCAACTTGAGATGTGAACAATGAAGTAGTTTTAACTTGATATGCAAAAGATGACATGCAGGTCTAACTTTGAGATTTGAATCCATCATTGCACAATTTTTTTGTGCATTCATTTCCTTTGTGCCACCAAATTATTCTTTCTCTTATCTTGAGTGGATGTTTCATGTTTGTCTTCAATTAGAAATGAGGATATGTCTTCTTTTATGGTTTTCAATTTCCCACTTTCATTAAGTAGCTTCATTCATTCTCTTATATTTGCATTATTAGTTGTACGCTCATCTATTGTTAGATTTTGCTCATTTACTTGGCATGGTAATGAATTCTATATTTATCATGAATAAGAAATAGAGATAGTTCAAACATGGTATAATAGAGCAAATTAATCTCTTCCACAAATCTCAAACTAATCCTAAATTTGTCATTATAACCTTCAAAACTACTTTTGACACCTTTTGAAAACTATTGAATTTTTTTGAACTTGGACTATCACATGTTAAAATGCTTATAACAGTAAGAGATAGTCATAAAAACCAATTATTAAAGTTTCTCATGCATAAAAAAATAGAGAAAGGAAGAAAACATGCTTGTCATAAGTTTCTTAGGACTACCATAGGACTCTCAAGACTATCATACGACTCTCAGGATTGTCATAAGTTTCTCAGGACTATCATAAGTTTCTAGGACTATCATGGGTCTCTTCTAACAATCACGTCTCTTAGGATTGGCATAGGTCTCTTAGGACTATCATAAGTTTCTTAGGATTGTAATATGTCACTTAGGGTTGTCATTTAAGTTTTTTAGTATAAAATCATTTAAGGATATATAGCAATGATTATAAAGAATATTGAGGAGTACCATAAGCATTTTTGGAATATGATATAATCTTGTATTTGGTCCATTGGACCCAGTTTTGTATATTATGATAAATACAAAAAAAAATGATTGTAAATAATACAATATGTAACAACTACAAGAATATTTATTATACCTTTTATACTCCCTCACAAAACAACCTTAATTATAGACATTACTAACATATATATCTTTAAAAAAAAACGATTAAAAAAATCTTTATAATACAATATTTATTACTAATATATATATATTTAAAAATTAATTTAAGAATAGACACCTCTAAAAATATATTTCTCCACATACTTTATATAGATTTTTTAAAGATACACATGAGAGTTATTTTAATTAAATCAAAAGCTTACACTTTTACAAAATGTTGTCACGAGAAGGTGAAGTACTTGGTCTTCCACTCTAACACGGTAAAAAGGCTACACAGTTAATTGACAGGGAAAGGCAGGCTACAAGTTGTATGCTGTTCCACTGTGGTACGTTCATGGCATGAACGGCATTCTTATTCAATAATGGCGGCTTGAATTGTTTTCCACCAGTAATTCATTATTACATCTCCCCGTGATCCAGCAGGTAACATCTCCATCCATGTTCTACTTTCAATTACTAAAAAATAAAATAAATAAAATAAAATAAAATTACCTCTCTACTTAAGAAAGCCTGACTTTAGAATAAACTGTCACTAGGCTATAAATGTCAATACGCGTCACATTGAAATGCCGAGACATTTTAAAGCTAAATTAATAAATGTTTTACAAAATCTTTGAAATCTTTAAATGGCATTAAATATGCGGACAGACTTATCTCCGCGTCTTAAAAATTGAAGTCAGGGAAATGTTACCTTCATATTACTTTGAAAGGCTGGTTTCTGAAAGAATACTGAGGGGAAAACAACATGCAGATCGCCTACAGTGCAGAGTATTCACAGTTGTTCTGTGTTGTGCTCTTATTGTGTATTGTTTGCAACTCAGCGCAAATATGCGACAGTAATAATTTTACAAGCGCTAAGTTTGAGAGTAATTTGAACATAGTTATTAAGAATCTCGAAAACGATATATCATCATCAAATGGTTTCAATACTTCTGTCTCCGGCCAAAGTCCATACACAGTTTATGGTCTCCTCCAATGTAGGGAAGACACAACTGTGGAGGAATGTTTCAGCTGTTCACAAAACGCAAATACCACCATGCGTCAGAGCTGTGGAAACGCCAGAGGAGGTAGAGCTTGCCTGGACAGGTGCTTCATACGCTACGAGACCTATTCCTTCTTCGGAAAACTAGATACCGATTCAAGGATTCGTTACAGTTTAGCGAAGGTCACAGATGAGCCTGATGTGTTTAGTACGGCAGTTAAGGAGCTTTCCTCAAATCTGTCAGATGAAGCCCTTCGATCCCCAGTTCGATATTCTTCTGGATCAACAACTACCTCTACATTTTATCGGATAAACGGTCTGCTTCAGTGTTGGAGGGATTTGATTTCTGCCGAGGACTGCAAAATATGCTTAACAAATGCAATTCGTGAGCTGTTAAGTGTGACCTTGACGGACAATGGAACTTCTCAAGGAGGAGTGATCTGCTCCGGAAGTTGTATTGCTCATTACGAAACGTACACATTCTTTAATCCTGCCCCTCCACCACCGCCGTCTCCTCTCCAACTGCTTTCTCCACCACCGATTCAGCAGCCACCGTTATCATCTCCAACACCAAGTAGTATGCATATCAATTACTTTACAAGCTAATTTTAACCATCCTCGTATGCTGATACATTCCATAGGAGAGGAATGTGATGACAATATTTAATAAAGGATTTATCCGCATTAACTATTACAAAAAATCCAAATCAACCATAAGTCGTGCCGATAAATCCCATATATATTATGTCTGCTATAAAAGCTGTTTCTAGTTCATTTTAATTGTTCCCTGATATTCTTTAAATAACCAAAATAGGGTTTATTTTACTTTGTGAAATGTGAAGTTAACATGCATATTAATCTCCTGTGCAGAAAAATCTCCAAACAAAATAGGTATAATTATGGGTATTGTCGGCAGCTTGTTGTTCATGTTACTGCTATGCCTGTTTGCAATTGGAAGAAAATTCAAGTCTGCAGTGTCATGGATGCCAGCCCTCTTAAGGAAAGGTATTTTTGCGGCGAAATTTTATTGAATTTGTCATACATTTGTCTCAAAACAATTCTTTGCTAATATTGGTATTAGAACAGATTCAAGAATTTTTCCCTTTCTTTATCATCAAATTGTGGTCAGAAATAATATACATAGTTGTAATTTTTTCCACCCGCTGCATTACTTATCCAGAGAATCTAGATGGAAAGGTAGACTCAGCGATCGGCCAGGAGGAGGAGGTAATTTTTAATTTGGAAAACATCGAGGCCGCAACTAGAAATTTTCATGAAGATAACAAACTTGGACAGGGAGGATTTGGCGCTGTATACAAGGTATCATGACCCTAACCGATTTGTGACAGGACTATTAAATTGAACAAGGTTACTTATCCATTCTTTAAGCCTATAGCATAGTAACTTATGAATGAAAGTTTGGAATAAGTCCCGAAGCCGTACAAATCGAACATTTAATGTTTGCTTTTATTTTATATTGTTTTGATTTTGAGAGCACATCTGTTCACATTTATTTACTCGGACGTGTTATCTAGTAAAACTCAGAAAAAATTATCTAGTCTGACAGATTATCGGACATGTTATTTTTAGTCACTCTACAGAGAGATAAACTGCTCTGCTGATTTTCTAGCAAATTACAGAGCCAATTCTATGCTTAATGGGAGGAACCTAATCTCTCATAATCCTCTTCTGTAGCCATATGCTGTATCTAGTAAAACTCAGTAAAAATTATCTAATTATCTAGTGTGCCAGATTATCTATTCGGATATGTTACTTTTATCACTTCTACAAATAGATAACTGCTCTGCTGATTTTCAAGCAAATTACAGTCAATTGATAATCCTCTTCTCTATCCGTAGATTAGAAAAATTGATTTAACCAGCACACTCTAAGGGTTAACGTTTAGATGTCTTAGGTGGACCCAGTCGTAACACCTCCCACTTCGTTTCACCTTGTGAATGCCGTTTGATGGGTAATTTTTTTAAACCGCTCTCTCCCGCCCACTCGCGAATGGCTTAAGGTTACCGCGCTGAACAAGTTAGAAGACATGGGTATCATGGAAGTCGCACAACAAATAGGTCTCCAACCAGCGTACCCTCCGCATGTGCCAAAAATAAATAGGAGCTTTGGAACAGAGCAAACTTAAAAGCATGAAGGATAGGAATTTTGTCAGATGTTGTAGTTGGAAATGTTGTGGCAGACATGTATGCAAAATGTAGAAGCCTAAAAAATATGGTTTTATGGAATTCTACTTTTGCAGGATATGCACAACACGGGTTTGTTGAAAAGGCTTTAGAAACATTCAAGTAAATGCACTTTGCAGGTGTAAAGCCAGACACCTTAGCCTTTGCCAGCATCCTTCCTGCCTGTGCCGAAATGGAAGCTTTGAAATAGGCTGTGCGCACCCATCACAGCATAAAGGATAGAGGAATTTTGTCAGATGTAGTTGCAACTGCCCTGGTAGGCATGTATGCAAAATGTGGAAAGAATAGACAAGGCACGTGAACTGTTTGACAGACTGCCTCAAAGAAATGTCTTGTCATGGAATGCCCTGGTTGCAAGATATTCGCAGTGTGGATTTGTTGAAAAGGCTTTAGAAACTTTTGAGCAAATGCAATTTGCAGGGATAAAGCCAGACTCTACAACCTTTGCCAGCATCCTCGCAGCCTGTACCGAATGGGAACTTTGGAACAGGGTATGGACATCCATCAAAGCATAGAGGATAGAGGAATTTTGCCAGATGTTGTAGTTGCAACCGATCTGGTAGACATGTATGCAAAATGTGGAAACAGACAAGGCACACGAACTGTTTGACAATGTGCCTGGAGAGAAATTTGGTCTAATGGAATGTCATGATTGTAGGATATGAACAAAATGAATTTGTTCACAAAGATTCAGAAACTTCCAAGAGTAAATGAAATTGGTAGTTGTAAAACCAGCATACTCCCCGCCCGTGTGAAAATGGGAGATTTGGTAGGTAATGAGCATAGACGTATTTTGCTCTGAAACATGCATTTACTATCATCCTCCTTTTTCATTTTTGGGCTTTCTTCTTACCAGATCATGTTCTCCCTTATCTAATTTTTTTTTTTCAAAGTTAATCCAACCTGAAATTTCGCTTTTAAAAAAAATATTTATATGATCATTTTTCAAAATTTTCCTTTTTCCTAATATTCTCTACTGTTAATAAGGATTTTCCTATTTTACATTTGTTTTCTATATTTGTCTACCATTTGCTTTTATATTTTAATTATTTATTTTAACATTATAAATTACATTTAGACTAGTCAGCGCTTAGAGTGTGGTGGTTAAGCCGAGCCACAGGGAAGGGTTGAATGATCTGTTGACTGATGACTGGGTTTCACGCCATAAATAATCTCTGCCCTGTTCTGTGTAAAAAGTGGAGATCGTCTTTGTTTCTTGCTGCTGTCACTATCAGGGCTTTCTCTGTGGTTTGGAGTTTGCTTATAACTTGAAATTGGTGCCTTGGTTATTTTATGCTTCTGAGATCACTTGCTTTGCAGCTTCTAACAGTCATAATTGGGCCTTGTCCTGTCTCTGCTCCAGCGTTCATTGCTTCAGGATCATGTATTTGCTGAGTGTTGTGGTTTCCTCTGGCAGTTTAGCGTTTCTGTTAGAATTCCCTCTGCGTCCGTTTATGCTGGTTGTTTTGTGCTCCTTATTCAGCCCTTTGGCTTCAGCAGCTCTGTCTGCTTCTGCTCGATTCTGGCTGTTTGTTCTTTTTC
The DNA here is from genome assembly GCA_007115665.2 of Sequoiadendron giganteum. Lineage (NCBI taxonomy): Eukaryota > Viridiplantae > Streptophyta > Pinopsida > Cupressales > Cupressaceae > Sequoiadendron > Sequoiadendron giganteum. The sequence goes on from CM021107.1 coordinate 168,049,301, forward strand.
TTCTTACTGGAGCTCTTCTTTACTTCCGACTGTTTATGATTTCTCTGTTATTTGATTTTCTGTATGCTAACAGTCTACCTTGATCTTCGTGATTATCTTCTGAGAGCCCTTTTCCCTCGATTAATTTATCACAAACATGTTTGAAGCAGTATTTTACTCAATTCGGAGTTCTGGGCTTCTTTACATATTTATGTGTTTTCTTTTATGTTAGGGCACAATGTCAAACGGAACAAAAATAGCAGTAAAGAGACTTTCCGTTCAATCGTTGCAAGGAAAGAAGGAATTTCTAAACGAGGTTAAGCTGGTGGCAAGAATTCAACATCGTAACCTTGTGAATTTACTTGGATGTTGTGCAGAGGGATCAGAAAGATTGCTTGTTTACGAGTTCTTGTCTAACAAGAGCCTTGACAAAATACTATTTCGTAGGTTTATTCCGTCTGAATTTAAAATTAGTATCATACAATATTTGTTCTGTGTCTAGGCCAATTAAATGAAAGTCATAAATCATTTATTTGGAGGTATGGATACAGATCCACAGCGGAGCAAAGAGCTTGATTGGCCGAAGCGATTGAACATCATACTTGGAGTAGCGCGTGGGCTTCTATATTTGCATGAAGATTCTCAGTTACGGATCATTCATCGGGATATCAAAGCAAGCAACATTTTGCTTGATGAGAAAATGCAGGCAAAGATATCAGATTTTGGTTTAGCGAGGTTGTTTCATCTAGATGAGACTCATGTCAACACAAGGGTTGCGGGAACACCGTAAGCGATATAGTTATTTGTTTTCCTGTGCAAATCATTTTTAATTTTAAATTATCTTCTACACCAAAAAGATTATTTAAAATTGTTTTCAAGATTGCTGCTTAAGTAAAATTGTCTAATAATTCTTTCTGATTATACAGTGGTTACATGGCACCAGAGTATGCTCTAAGAGGTCAACTATCTGTCAAAGCTATTATCTATAGTTTTGGTATTGTCATTTTAGAAATTATATGTGCAAGAAAGAACATCGATAGTAGATTGCCTCTTGAATTTCAAAGCCTCGTGGAATGGGTAAGTTAAAAATAAGATATGTTATTGCAACTAATTTTTTTAAATTATATATCTTATGAAGATGAGTATGAATCATTTTTATGCAGGTATGGAGATCTTACAAGGGAGGAAATATTATGGATGTGATTGACAAAGCATTAATGCAAAGTATTTCTAATGAGCAAGTTTCAAGATACATTCATGTGGGTCTTTTATGTACACAGGCAAATCCTTCACTTCGCCCACCAATGATCAACGTATATGCAATGCTTTCAAACCCTTCTACGACCAATTTACCAAATCCCACAAAGCCTGCTTATATAAGTATTACACAGAATAATGTTCCACTACATACATCAACATCTACAAGCACAACTTTATCTAATTCATCAGCTTCTCAATCAATTTACCCATCTATCAATGATGCAACTGACACAGATTTAGGTCCTAGATAGTCCCTCTATTTCTAATTCATTGTAATAATAGAGCTTTCATATTCAATGACATATATACCAAGTTCTTAATAGTAAATTAAAATACTTTTATTTTTGTGGTACTGGTGTCAAGCTATCTTTAAATTAAGGGTGATCATGATATTTTTCCATGAATGTTCATTATCTCCTTTTCATTACATGAATTGAATAGCAAACATATTATGTTAATTGTATTGAAAATACCATTACATACCCTATAATACTAATATTTTGTAATATAACGATGGTTTAATAATTAAATGTAAGTCTTCCAAAAAGATAATTTGTAGTGTTATTTATATATAATTTAAAAGAAGAATAGATTATGTTGTCTTCTTAGAAAGTAAGAAGAAAGTAATTTTTCCAATTTATTTATATTCACTACAATGTGGATTATGAATTAATAATATGATTAAATGCAAGTTTTAAAAAAGATAATTCATCTTGCTATCTACATACAACTTAATAGAAAAATAAATAATGTTGTCCTCTTAAAGAGTAAGAATGAGGAATTTCCTCGATTCATTTATATTCACTACCATGTGGATGATGAAATAAGTATATTTTTTTAGAGTTATAATTTTTTTAAAAAACTTAAAAAGAATTATAGTGATATTTTAATAAAAATCTAAATGTTCTCAAAATTATTAATTGAATGAGTAACATTTATTCTAACATCTATTTATATAAAAAATTCAAATCTGATTTAAATTATTAATTTAATGAAAATTTGAGTACTTATTATGTATGTATAATTTTTTATACTTTATTGATGTAAATTATATATGTAATATTAAAATACATTATAACCTAATTCATCATTGTATTTTCATTTAAACTCATTCTTTATATTTGAATCTATGATATCTTTATCCTTGCACATTAACATACCTTATCTATATATTGCACCTATGCATGCATTCACATCCAAACATACATTAACCACCTCAAAATTTAAATCTCTCAGTCTAAGATCAATCCTACAACATGTGGGATTAATCCCACACCACATAAAACTGACCTTGACATTCAAAAAGTTTAAATTTACAATTTGTTAATTCTTGTCAATTTCATTATCACATTGAGTTGTCTTGATATGTGCTTTGCATAATTTGTCTATATGGAGTGAAATTCAAATGCATTCAATGTGCATAGCTTATTATGATTATTCATTGAAAGATTTCCCACATTTAAGGAACAATCACTAAAAGAACCTTTCAATTTAGAGTATTAAAAGGTAATTTAGATTAGTGTTATCATTCTAGAACATTTACATGACTAAAGGGTATTGTCTTTAATTATTTTCATGATAAAAAATATGATCTAACCAAGGGTTTGGAACTAGGAGAAGAGAACCATTGCAATCTAGGGATTCGTCCCAACATGTTTTTGGATACTACGAAATCTTAATAGTTAATGGATAGTAGAGAATTTGATGAATTATAAGTTAAAAAGTATGCAATTTTCCTAATTAGACCTATGGTTTATAAGATAGATTTACATCATGTTGATATGACCTAGTTATACAAGATCAACCCACAAAAAGGTTGACAAATTATTCTAATCCCAAGCTAAATTATAGATAGAGAATATTTTTTCTAATCATTGAGAAAGATTTTTTTGCAAAATATATTCATTTCTCATGATTAGTTTTTGATTTGAGTGTACTATCCATCCCATTTAATATTATGATTAGCACCACACTTTACTTGGTTTATCATAACTAGTTGTCATTATCTTTAATCTAGGTTATTTTATGTTGATTTGTATGCATTTGATTTGGTTAGCCTCAATAAAATTTTTGGAAAGGTTATTTTCCTTTATATTAGTATTGATACCATCTATGTTTACAACTCTTAAAGTTTAACCATAGTTTTATGGCTTCCCTTATATAAGGGTATTCTAGATATAATGTTATTATGATTTTACAATTCATTTCAAGTTTCTTAAGTTTTTGATTCATCTATATTTATAGCTTGATAATATTTTGTATATTGCACAATGTCATTTATCTTTTATCTCATTCTCTCACCCAAATAAAATATACCTAAATGGCATCTTTTAGGTCTTGTTCCATTGCAAATATAAATGTAACCATCTCATATTTTGATCATTCCCTATTTTTTTTACACATCCTTTCAATCTAAATATTTGTATTATATTTTATGCTATGGATTAGGATGTATTCTCAATGGAGGCTTTTTCATGTATTTGATATCTATTTTAAATTTCAAGTTGGATAGTGTTCATCTTGCAATTTTAGAAACATCCACTTCACTTGAATTCACGAGTTTCATACTAATACGCATGCTTATGATTCATCATATGCTTTATCTCATATTAAGTCTAGGACAATTCCTAATTTTTATTCTTTCATTACACAATAATATTCTTTTATTGATAGGCATATCATTATGGGGTGTAATGCACATGCTCAATCTAAAAATATGATCAAAGTTAGGTACTAAATCTCCCTGAATTTGAAAATAACCATTCAATAATTTGATAGGTGATACAAAAATTTCCTAATTATATTAGTTTACCTATCATTTAAGTCTCATTACTTAACTAACACAATTTTCTATGGGATGCAAGAATTTTTATATATAGTATCACTTTAGAACATCCACAGATTACGTGATGATTGTTATTCCATCTAGATAAATCATTATTCAATAAATTTTCAAATAAATGATCTCATAAATATTATTACTTAATGAACACAATTTTCAATCACTCTACTTAATGTTAAGACCACTTACCAATTCAATTGTCATCTTATACACGACCAAAGAAAAATAGACGAGCAAAGAGTTCCTTCCATACAAAATTAGAAACTAAATTATTGTTATTTTCCTTAAACAACATACTAAAGAGCTAACTACAAAGTCAATCGACCCGAAACTCCATGGTCGTTCTCTTTAATTGCTCCTTTGTCTACGTCCATGAACTAAATTTCCATTCAATAATGTTGACTGGAGGGATCACCCATGTTCCACTTCCAACTGCTACTTTGTACGCATTGAATTAAATCTGGGCCAATTTTTCTCCCTCAATTTCCGTTGAACAGATGCTAAGCTATGATTCACAGCCTTCAGTAAAAGTAACGGAATCCCTACTTTACCAAACATGTATTATTAACTGCATTAGCTTTGATCATACCCTCTTTTAAGGTCATAATTCCATTACATGTTTTCAAAAGTATGTGATGACATGCTTTACCAAAACAAGCATACTCTTCGAGACTAAGAATTTTTCAATGCTGTCACTCGCAATCTTTATTCGAAGAAATATTTCAAAGGTAAATTAATATATTGTTTGAGGTCATAATTCCAATACATTTTTAAAATCTAACTGGGCTTTTGAAATCAGTAGACAGACTAAACTAGGTGCCCGGGTGGGAGAAGATTGGGGCCGGTTTAACATCTCCTCCATCTTAATAATTGAAGAAATCAGCCAAATATCACCTTCACCTTACTTTAGAAAGCCTGGTTTCTGAAAGAAATCTGAAAGGGAAAACAACATGCAGATCGCCTAAAATACAAAATATCCATAGTTGTTCTTTGTTGCGTATGTATTGTTCGCAACGTAGCATAAATACTCAAGAGTAATACAAGCGCTAGTTTCAGAGTAATTTGAGCATAGTTTTAATAATCTTGTGAACAATAGTTTTAGCCTTGCACGCATATTTCCGAAAAGTAGTAAAAAAAAAAATTTAGTAGGAGGTCAATCTGCCTATTTCCAATCTTCCATTCAGTAGAAAATTGTATTGTTGCAAAATGAGGTCTATCAACCAATTGCAGTGCAAATTTGGCCATTTTTGGCCTATTTGCAGGTCTGCAACATATCAAGCAAACCATTATCTAGTGATTTTGTGTATTGTTGTTCTTGCCATTTCAAGGTTCTCTTAGATCATTTTTAGTTTTCTTAGAGGCATTGCAGGAACAAAATTTGCAAGGGACACCAAGTCGGGCCCTATCCTCCACCAACATTGCATATTCTTTCACATTGGATTATCTACAATAGATGATTCCGAGGAAGCGTCATTTGGTTTTTAGTGTTTAAAGTCATTACAGATTTCATTTTGTGTTGTTGACTCCATAACCCATCGAGCTTCCATACTTCCATTGTTACTTATTGATCTTCTCCCACATTGCCAATGTGGTTCATCACATAGTTGTGTCTTCCTTGTTTGAGCCTGAGATATCTCCACGCAAAGACAACTCATGATCTCTAACGCATGAATAAGAAGACTGTGATTTGTGATCTCTTTGTAGGTCATGAATTGTGCATTCATTGTTGAATATTGTTCTTCATTGTGCAATTCATATAGGAAAATTTGTATAAGGGAGACTTCTAAAGATCTTTCCTCCCATGCAACTAGTCCATACTTGCATATTTCATTTACAACAAGTTTGTTAGGCTATTGGACTATTCAACTATGAGATTTTGTTGTTGAGGAAGAGGTTCGTTGAGGTGGTGAAAGGTATTCATGGTTGGCAGATTCATCTATGCTATTAATGGTTCTCAACATAGCTTTGTGAAGACTGGTTCTCAATGAGGCTTTCCGAAGCCTCTCCACGCATTACCAGAGTCACCAAATGTCTGCATTTTGTAGGATTTGATAAATGCAAATCCACAGCTCGCCAAGAACACCTGCATGCAAAATACCTAATGCTGAATGGAGACCAAAGAGACAGAAGCAAGGGTTTGGAAAAACTCAACGGAGTGAGAGCATAATTGTTATTTCCCAAAAAAGAATGATTACAATAATTACAAAAGCGGCATATAAGGTGAGAAACCCTAAAGCCGAAGAAAGCTAGGTTTGAGCATTTAATAATTAATAAACATATTAATTATAATGCACCTACAAATGACAAGCTTAAGTAAATAGAATAATAGTTAGCATTTAATAATTAAACCAAAGTGATTTAATTATAAAGGCAAATGAACTATTACTCTAACACCCCCCCTTAAGCGAAGCTTAGGAGGAAGCAAACCTAGCACAGCTAAGAAAGCAGGGAAAAATGGGTCCCGGCAACAAGGCCTGATCAGGTACCCAACTACAAAGAAATCTCTGTAAAACGGGGAAATAGAGAAAACCCAGTGGGAAAAAACTCTACCCCAAAAAGAGATACAACAACACGCAGAAAAAAACATGAAGGAAGGAAGGCCTCAACAAGACCCCCCAAGGACAACTTCCGTCACCCCAAGCATAGAACGCAACTGAAGATAGCGCGGAGATGCAAAAGGTTTGGTGAAGATGTCAGCAACCTGCGCGTCAGTGGGGATGTACTCCAAAGAGAGAACACCATCCTGAATCTGCTGACGGATGAAATGCATATGAAGCTCAATGTGTTTAGTGCGCTGATGCTCCACCGGGTTGCGGGAAATGTGAATAGCACTCTGATTATCGCACCACAGAACAGTGGGACGATCAGGAGGAAACCCAAACTCAGTCATCAACTGTCGAAGCCACAAAATCTCCTGACTAGCATGCACTGCCGCTCTATACTCAGCCTCTGTAGATGAAAGTGCGCGAGCATTCTGCTTCTTGCACGACCATGTGATAGGACCAGAGCCAAGGCAAAAAACAAAGCCAGAAGTAGACTTCCGATCATCAACATCACCAGCCCAATCTGAGTCAGTGTAGCCAACAATGTGAGGAGCCCCTGATGTGTAATGAATGCCATACATAAGTGTGCCCTGAATGTATCTCAAAATGCGCTTGGCAGCTTGCCAATGACTCTCATGAGGCTCGTGTGAGAACCGAGAGACTAGACCAACTGCAAAGGAGAGATCAGGACGAGTGTGTGTCAGGTACAACAAACTGCCAACCAACTGCCGATACAATGTAGGATCCACTGAAGGTGAAGTGCAAGAGGTAGACAAAGTAACACCCGACTGAAAAGGTGTGGGAGCAGGCTTGCAATCAAGCATATCAAAGCGCTGAAGCATGTCAAGAGCATACTTCTGCTGGTAAACAAAGATCCCAGCAGGGGACTGCACAATCTGCAGACCCAGAAAGAAGTGTAATAGACCCAGGTCTGTCATCTCAAACTGCTCCATCAATGCACGCTGAACATCCTGAATCATAGAAGATGAGCTACCTGTGATGAGAAGATCATCAACATATAGCACAAGGATCACAACCTCATCCTCAAGACGCTGAATGTAGACTGTAGGATCGGAATGACAGCGTGTGAATCCTGTAGAAAGCAGAAAGGAGTCCATCTTCTCATACCAAGCCCGAGGGGCCTATTTGAGACCATACAAAGAACGTCGAAGTCTGCAAACCAAGGAGGAATCCTGCACAAATCCCTGAGGCTGCTCCATGTAAATCTCCTCACTAAGATCACCGTGCAAGAAAGCACTCTTCACATCCATCTGATAAATGGGCCATCCCTGAGAAGCCGCGAGGGATAAGACAAGGCGAATAGAGTTCATCTTGGCGACAGGGGCAAATGTCTCAGTGTAATCAATACCCTCAACCTGTGAAAAACCCTTCGCAACAAGACGTGCCTTGTACTTATCAATAGAACCATCAACAGCAAACTTAGTACGATACAACCACTTGCATCGCACTAACTTTCTTCCCTTAGGAAGAGAACAAAGATCCCAAGTATGATTCTTCATCAAAGAAGAATACTCCTCCTCCATAGCACTGTCCCACTCAGTATGTCCTGTCGCTAACCCAAATGTCTGAGGATCACCACAAATAGCATGACTCAGAAGACTAGAACCCGCAATATGAGACCGGGTGCGACGGGAAGTGGAAGGGTCACCAGCCAGAGATCCTGCAGCATCAACTGTAACACGAGCCCATCTAGGCATCTGTGGAGGATCCTGTGGTGGAGGTAAATGGGGATCACTAAGATCATCATCCTCATCGTCCTGAAACAAAGTTGGAAGAGAGGAGGGAGTAGTGGTAAGTGAAGTAGACTCTGGAAGCGGGGTATCTACTGTAGGAAGGCGCTCATCAAACTGGACATCCCGTCGAAACAGGACCTCTCTGGAATCAGGGTCAAACAACCTGTATGCCTTAACATCCTCGCAGTAGCCAACAAAAATGAGGTGTCGGCTCTTCCGCTCCATTGCTCTCCTCTGAGCGTCAGGCACAAATGCCCATGCTTCACTACCGAAAACTCGGAATGAAGATATATCAGGCTTGACATGAGACCAAGCCTCCTCAGGAGTCATATGTCGAACTGCCTTGTGAGGCATCCGATTCTGAATATAGTTGGCACAATTGACTGCCTCTGCCCAAAAAGACGAATCCATGGACCTGGACTGTATCATACAATTATCCATCTCTCGAAGTGTTCTATTCTTTCTCTCTGCCACACCATTCTGCTGAGGGGTGTAGGGCACTGAAAACTGATGCTGAAGACCATGTTCAGAGCAAAAATCCCTGAAAGTTTGGTTCACATACTCCCCCCCATTATCTGTGCGTATCCGACGAATAGAAAGACCAGATTGCTTCTCCACAAATGTCTTAAAGACTCGAAATGAGTCAAAGACATCAGACTTGTACTTTAAAAAGTACACCCATGTGCGCCTGGAGAAGTCATCAATGAAAGTAAGCACATATCTAGCACCGGAAAAAGAAGGAGTAGGAAATGACATGAGGTCACTATGAATCAACTCCAATGGTGCCAAAGCACGAGTAGCTCGTCCCTCAGGGAAAGGATCCCTATGTTGTTTTCCAAGAACACAACCCTGACAAACCCCATCAGTGCAAGTAATGTGTGGAAGCCCAAGAACAAGTGCCTGTGTGCTCATCTGCTGAAGATATCTGTAATTGACATGGCCCAAACGCTCATGCCAAAGTCTGCTCACTGAATCTGCATGTGCTATAAGACAGGAACCCATGCCAGCAGAAGACTCAAATCCATCAAATCTGTATAGTCGGGATGCAGTGTCAACACTCCCAGTAGCCACAATCATATCAGAATCATGTAAGTCCTGAATAACCACATCATGTGGTGGGAACTCAACTGTCTTACCAGAGCCAGAGTGAAAAATTTGATAGATAGACAGTAGGTTCGTCGAAATGTCAGGGACAAAGAGAACATCCTGAAGAGAACCCCCAGCCAATGCAACAGAACCAGAACCCAAAACAGAAAGATGAGATGAGTTCCCAACAGCAATCTATGAAGTAGCACAAGGAGCAAGTGAGGTGACCAATTGCTGAGTGTGAGTCATGTGGTGAGAGGCACCAGAATCAAGAATCCAGGTGGGCCCAGAAGTCATAGCTCGTGTAGTAAGAGCATGACCTTTCCCTGTAGGGGAGGATGTGGACTGAGGAGCTGAAATGTGATGCTCCTGCATGGCTTCCTCTAAAGCCTCCAAACGTTTCCAACACCGAGAAACGGGATATCCTTCCTTTCCACAAAAGCTACAGGTCTCAACTGATTTCTTCTTAGTCTTGGAGGTAGACTCAGTAGACTTCGAAGAAGATTTACCCTTGGAAGGGTTAGCTGGAGGTTTTGAATCAGTTTTCTGTGCAGGTTTGGAGGAAGACTCATTGCCTGCGGAATCTTTCTTTGGTTTGCTTTTCTGTTTTGGTTTCCCCTGTGAAGACTGAGCAACCAATGCTTGGCTAGAAGAGCCAGAAGCATCCATCTATTGGATCTTTGCCTGTTCCCGTGTCAACCGATCACAGAATGTCTCAAAAGAAGGCATGGTGTGTCTAGCACCCAAAGCATCCATGGTGGAGTAGAAAGTGGAAGAGAAGATCTGATATTGTCCTCGCAACTTTGAGAGTATCAAGAAGATACACTCATCATCTGTCTTGGTTTTCCCACATCCCTGCAAAACTGAGCGTAGAGACTTGAACTTCATCAAGAAGTCCTCAATGGTGGGAAAGCCGGTAGGTGTCAAAGTAGTCAGCTCTGCATCAAGCTGTAGTGCCCAGAATTCATTGACAGTGCCAAACAAATCTGAAAACTTGCCCCAAATGGCCCTAGGAGTGGTCAAACCATCCAAGTGAAAGAGGAGATTGTCGGAAATGTTCAGTGCAATCAAGCCCATGGCTTCATCCATTTTATTCCTGTGCTGAAGAATCTCAAAAGGACGCTGTAGGACAGGTTGATGTTCATCTAGGCATGACCATAAGCCACGTGACATGAGTAGCCTGGTCATGTGTGCTTTCCAGGTGTGGTAATTATGAGGTGTCAGTCGGGCCATAGAGGGGTCCGACATTGAGAGAAGAAAAAGACAGAAGTAGAAGGGTCGTTTTCTGAAAGGAAATGACAGAAAGCAAAAGTACCCCCCCACAATGTATGATTCTGACCCTCGTACATCAAATAAACAAATACTGAAAGTACAAAAAATGAGGAAAAAACCTGAACGCCAGATGCAGAGAGAGAGGAAAACAAAGCCTCTACTTTGATGCCAAAAAATAGTGCTCAAATGGCTGAATCAGCAAACAAGACCAGCATAGTTACATCTGGCTTGGAAACACCTTTTCGACAATATTTTGTTTTTCGAAAACGGACACCGTATGCCCAAGATACGGCCAAAAAACCACAGGTACCCCCAAAAAATGAGCTCTCTGGAAAAAACCAGTCAGGGGAAATAATTTGACGGCCGTATGGCTGTCACTGGACATCGACGGTGGCCAGTGGGCGGCGACACCGATAGAGGTGGCGATCGAGCGGAGTGGCAGTGGCGGCCGAGCGGCTGGGCGGCGGTGGCGGGCCCCGGTGGCAGCTCGGTGGCCGCAGGGTGGCGCGTAGGCCAGCGGCGGCACGGGCTGGCAGCACCCAAAATTTAGAGAAAAATTGATTTTTTTAAAATTTTTGAGCTCGTACGGCCCTGGTAGGCCAAAAATTTTTGCCTGTGGTCACTGTGGCCAAAATAGTCAAAGTTTATATGAATTTTGACTCTCCCAGACCTTCTGAACGCAATGGTGGAGTCCGTTTTTGCTCAAACGGCTCCAGAAAATAGCGCCTCCTTCAAAGTGACAGAAAAACCCCAGAGAAGCTGTAGCTGTCGTCTTCGAATCGTGGCCTCAAACACCTTCAAACCAGGCAGTGACAGGGTGGCTCTGATACCATGTAGGATTTGATAAATGCAAATCCACAGCTCGCCAAGAACACCTGCATGCAAAATACCTAATGCTGAATGGAGACCAAAGAGACAGAAGCAAGGGTTTGGAAAATCTCAGCGGAGTGAGAGCATAATTGTTATTTCCCAAAAAGAATGATTACAATAATTACAAAAGCGACATATAAGGTGAGAAACCCTAAAGCCGAAGAAAGCTAGGTTTGTGCATTTAATAATTAATAAACATATTAATTATAATGCACCTACAAATGACAAGCTTAAGTAAATAGAATAATAGTTAGCATTTAATAATTAAACCAAAGTGATTTAATTATAAAGACAAATGAACTATTACTCT